>JARGXW010000165.1:0-241564 GCA_029204085.1 Mycena sp. CBHHK59/15 | reverse complement strand
TTTCTTATGAGTTATCTCTGTCCCCCTGACCATGGTCATCTAATGTCCTTCTGACCGCTGTGGCTTGCTACTAAAAGTCGAATTATATCTGCCCCCTACCCACTACAACACAGTGAGGTAAGGTAGGGCTCATGGACTTTACACATATGTCACGTGAATTTGCCTGACTCCGCACAAAATCTTAATGCCAACTTTTTGAGGATCTAATTAAGAAATCCACTTGCAAGGAGTTGTCCCTAAATGGATTATACATGATCCCTTGCAGACCGATTTTTAATTCACTCCCAACTGATCATGGTATTAGGTTCACAGTTAGGTTCGGAGCAAGCTTGTCTCCGGTCCGGAAAGCCGGACAATCTCGGAGAGAGGCTTGCTCCAAACTGCCGAAAAAAGGGGATGTTTCTGAGTTGAATATCTCAACCATTTCTCGTCTGATTTACTTGAGATAATGCGCAGATATGTTTATTCGATTGATTCATATGCACTCCGCATCGCTATTTTCATATTGGGGCTGAGGGACCTTTGGCAACAATTATTTTGACAGAAGTCTCCGCGGTCAAGTCTGGGGCAAACTAAAAATATTGTCGACCAATTTTTTGGATGTTATGGGCTGTATGGAACTAGAATACACTGAGGACAAGGTCTCACAGCGAAAATTAAACGAACAAGAGATGTTTGCGTCCACAAAACAACTTTTGTTGCGGCAGCCGTTTCGGGACAGTGTGATGAGACGCGTCTAATTAGTGACCAGGTGTGACATTTCCTATCAATTTTCGTCTCTTCAAGAACAACTTGCGGGGTGTATTCAAGCTTGAGCTTGTCGATCATCTGTTGCCGGGTCTCCTCAACTGAGAATTTACACTCTTTTATACCATGGAGACACGATACACATGCCAGTATGTGGCATTGTCTGGGAGTGCCAGGTGAGCACAGTCAGTGCAGTGCTACAGGGGAGAATGGATAGTGTTGTGGTGCCAGTGGTCTAGGCTATGTCAGAGGCGGCTGCGAAGCATTTTCAGGTCTATCCAACATCGGGGATGGGGTAAAAGTTTGTGGAGACACGATGCACTGCTGACAAATGATGGCTAAAAGTGGACCATTTCTGTGAAGCAATAGAAAAATTGTTTCTATGCTTATATATCTGGAATAAAGAGCTAAAACCATGAAAATTGACCCCCGAACATTTCTGTCTCTTCAGATTTCACATAAACCACAAATTTTGGACGCAGTAGACTGATCTTCCTGCCAACTGCTTTTTTCACAAGTGCAAATGGCAGCCAGATTATGGGGAATGTCTGTCACTTTGAGCAAAATCTGAAGACACCAAATCATTTTCTAGGCTATTATGAACATAATATATGTTGTGACTGGAAGGTTTGACGTGCTTGTTGCGGCAGGAGGACCGCCAAACACATCCCCTTTTTTCAGCAGTTTGGAGCAAGCCCCTTCTCAGAATGCGCTGCGAAGCACGTGAAAGTCATGCTTTTCCATTCAGCACGTGAGAAGGCAGCTTGTTCCGAACCTAGTTCACAGTCAGCCAAAAAGAGGAATGATGGGGGTGATTTTGGCAGAGGTCACATCACGTGACATACATGGAAAGTCCATGAGCCCTACCTTACGAGCATTGAGTTCATAGTGTCTGTCTAGGCTCTGGTGCCATATCTGGGACAGCCCTAGGCCCGATATTGTCTGCCAGGACGGATTAGGCCTGGCAGCACTGCCACAGACCGGATTGGGCCTCAATGGGAGATTCCGAGTCTTTCCCACACTCTCTGGCACCTTGGTTCTGCACTTTCTTTTTGTCAATTGTCAGTGTTTGAGTGCTTATAAATATGTTCAAAAATTTGTGTTATGTATCCTAGCACCGCAAGCCGAAAATTTGGACACAGAACCTCATAATGAATGAAAACAAAATTGAAATATTGTTGTCCATACAAAAATATTGCTTGTTTGTGTTGCCACCACAAGTGCACCATAGGCCGGAAAAAATTGTATGGCTTATCTGAAAAGCTCTATATATTTAGAGGTTGAAGTATAATCAAAGTATTTATGGTAAACAAAGGGAGGAATTTTTCAATTTGTAGTTTTGGTCCATGATTCCTCAACAAGGCAGGACTTTTGGCCTCTGAATGCCACACTGATGTGATCTTCAATTGGTTGCCATGCATATACTTATAAGGGAAGAGGCCCCACAGGGCTCAAAAAATCTATATTTTCACATCATTTTCACGCAGATTTGCTATTGAAAGGCCTCATTGTGCACTAATGGCTGTCATTTAATGTCTACCAGGAAACTAGGATGAAGGAAACAACATAGAAAAAACAAGGGATAGATATCCAGACATACAACTGTATCTGAGGAAGCAAGATATTATGCACACATTGAGATTCGAACAAGCGATGAGTCTAAATAAGGCAAAAAAGAGAATCACACTTCCACCACTACACTAAAGAACACTTGCTTATAACTTGCTCTGATGTGTATATATGATTAGCTAATTTTGAATTGATTTTCTTTTGTCCCAGATATGACACCAGAGCCTCTGTCTATGAGAGACTACCTACTCACAGTCATCTGATGTTCTTCCAACCCCAGCGACTTGCTTACTAACTTTCCACAAACACCCTTCTTGCTCTCTGTAGTTTCTGTCGCACTAGCCTCCACTATGGATAATACTCACCTTTCACCGCCTCTTCCGGAATCATATCCGCTCATCATGGACATTGACAACCCAAGTGACGATGCTACAGCCCCACTGCCTCCTGAATCATATCTCATGAGAATTTCACCCCCATCTCCTGCATTCCACTTTGCAGCCATCGGCCGTAGACATGGTAAGTCAATATTGCCATGTATACATTATAACCTTCTTACTGTTTTTGAATACTTCAGATCCCATTTCCGAATCCAGTTCAAGCGACCAGCACCTGTCGAGAACTATCAGTGGGGTTGGAATCTTTGATCCCATATTGGAATGACCACTGGGTACTGATACTCCAAGCAGCCTGAATATTGACATCTCTCGGCCTATCTGCAAACCGGGCACCGTAGCTTGGTACGTAACACTTTGTGCAGACAGGCATAGCAAAAGATGTGCACGCAAAGTATCCTAGAACATGTGAGCTCTGATTCATGCTGACCCAGCCGAAGCACTCATGAAATACTAGGAGTTTATCTTAAGTTCTGGTGCTCCCATCCCATTTGGAACTGATCAGTTCCTGGGATCTTAAGTTCCGATGGTGTACGCTAGCTACCGTACCTACCTGTAGTGCTTGCTTGGGGGGGGGCGAACTTAAGTTGATGGTAATGAACTTAAGTAAATTGGTCGTACTCAAGTACTTGAGTCTCAAGTCCCAAATGGGCCTTAAGTCCCTTGAAAACTCAAGTCCGAAATGAAGGTACTTGAGTCCCAAGTCCCAAATGGGACTTAAGTCCCTGGGAAACTCAAGTCCGAAATAACTGGTGGCTGTGCAACGACGAGCAGCACGACCCCGCCGCTGAGGGCAGAGCGAGTCGGGGGGGCAGCGGGGAGGCACCTAATACACATCAGGGGGTGGTCTGTAGTTGCAGACCACTGGGGACAACACAAACTGCTTCAAAAATCACATTCCATTACATAACCCGGCCTCTGCTTTAAAAATCCTTGTACGCCCGATGTATACCCTAAGCTGCATGAGAAACAATTAAATGAGTTACTTTGAGGTACGTACCATATCATCCATTCATTTGAAGAGCACGCCACGCATCGATCTTGATTACCAGCTCGTCAAAGGTTGTTGCCGCAACCCAATTGTGATGAGCGCCAGACTCCGGCGCCTTGAAAATAACTTCCGTGTTGTGCTGCAGACGCTGGTACATAGTGGCCTGCATCCGAGCAAAGCTGCCGGTCTGTTGATGCCCCCGCTCCGCGTCTCTTCGTCGACCGCCCTTCCAGCCCACACCGCGCTATCGCGGCGGAACCTCCCAACAACACGGAAAAGTTCCGCGTGCTTGCGTTCATAAGCCTCCAGCCAACGGTACATCTCGGCCTCGGCATGGAACCACTGCACGCGATCACCTAGGTGTATTGTCAGCATACAAGCACCATGGATGAATCATCGAATCATCAATACGTACTTTCTTGCTTATATTCTGCCAATTTCCCCTCCCCCAGCTTTTGTCCCCTCATCACATTCTCCAGCCATATCCAACCGTCTTCCTTCTTTCCCTTCTTCCTCCTCTTCTCGCCCTGCCTCCGTCCCACGTGTTGTGTTGGTGCCATCCTCAAGTCACTGTCTTCGGCCTCTGAGGCCGATGACAACGACGGGCCGTCCACGGATACATCGGCTGGAACGATGTCTTTTAGACGTTTTGGCTTTCGCGGAGATGTTATGAGCCCGCCTGCGGATATGTCAATGCCACGCCGTGCGAGTCATCGGATGCTGCTTACCTGAACGCTTCAACGCCTGAGTGCCTGCCAATAAACGTGGCTGCTCTTCGCCCTCATCCCGGGTCTTGATTGGTGACAGGGGCGACGGCACCGCGGCGGCTGATAGCTTCCCCCCACTTTGCAAATACCACGCCGTCCCAGCGAATAACCGCGAGTCCCCTTGCGCCCAATGCAGGTGAGTTTCGTTCCTGCACGTGTCACGAGGGGTCATCGGCGGGTATGGCTCGATAGCGTCCGCCGCCATGTAGCCTAGATGGATGAGGCACACGCGTGCCCTGTTGTACATCTCCATCTCGTAGAACTTCATTAACTGCGCCTTCTGGATATTGCGGTGTGTATGTGTCTTCCCCAGCTGGCCGCGATAATCCAGCTCCCGAGCTTTTGTGGTAGCGGACAACACCAAAGAGGCCGCACAGACGGCGATGATACCGTTGTCTGCCTCACTGCACCGCAGCTTGGTTTCTGCCTCCCGGAGCTGCGAGTCGAGGTCGGTGGCATCAGGGCCACTCATCGGCCGCTGGCCGTGCTTCATGCGGTACGAGGGCAGCTGGATTGCTGTCAGCTCCGGCTCGTCAACGTCGAGCGTGCTGAGCTTCAGACGCGGATATATTGCCCCCTGGCTTCCCCTGAATTTCTTGAGGCTGACATTGAGCAAGGCCCGGAGTTTTGTCACGGTGCTCCACGTCTCCTGCAGGGAATGCTCCTCGTGGTTCTTCAGGAGTGCGATCACAAGCACTCTGCATCACGTTAGGATATGTGGATGGCGTAGTAATATAAGCACTTACTGCTGTCGCTCGATCTCCATCCCATTGCGAATCCACCGTGCCGCCGAGGTTGTTGGCTCAGATGTGGCTGCAGGTGTCGATTTCTCTTGCTCTCGTTCTTCGGCAAGCAAAGAGGCCAGTACATTGTCGATAGTGAGCACTACTCTTCTTCAGCTCAAACACACATTATAATCGAAGCGGCCATACCTTTTGTTGATTTGTGCTGATACACACTTCAAGGCTTCCCAGAGCCCGACTGGCTAGGAAGTCTTGACAGCCATGACCAACCAACGACTTCTGTTGCGTGTTGCCTGCTCAGGTCCTCCAGCACGGCCATGTGGAGCTCAAAGAGCTGAAGCGCGTCAATCCGCTCAGCTGCGAGAAGCGCTGCTGCGAAGGGATCATTCAGTTAGCGGCTGTACATGGGCAACAAGGCAACCGAAAGAAATGTACCTTGACGCCGTATTTTGGATGTATTCCAAGCATGGATAACGAAATTTATGGTGTCGTGGCGTGCAGCCCCAGTCATCTGGCGCGTCGAGGAACCCAGGCCATTCAGGAATGCCCAGATCACCTCCGCTGTTTCCCCGTGGAAGTGCGCCTGGCACGCGAAGTAGACGGCTTGCCAGACAGTTTGGCAATCCGGTCCATGCCCATTAATGTGGTCAGCCGGAATCTGTCCTTCCATTGTCCGTAGGAGCTCGTGGAACCACGTATCCTTGGGGAACATCTGCTGCGCCATTTTGACCATGTTCACCGTGAACGAGCAATAACTGTCGTAACTCTGAGCGACCAGCATGGTAGATGTGGGGCCATGCGGTGGGGAGTTCGTGTGGCTCAAATGCTCGCGTTGAGTGTAGGTTCCTAGCCCGAACCTAGACGCATAAATTAGTGCATTGCCTCAACACCTGGAGGGGGAAAAAAACTCACGCTTCACCGACCAGCATATCAATAAATGCCCCAACGAGTGTGTGGTCACACGCGCTGCCGATTATACCACTGACAGCGACATTCCCGTACTTCTTTTGTCCTTGGTGCCGAATAGAGCCAATGTGACCATTGCACGGTGCTTCCTTGAGCCCATCATGAGCGAACAGAAGAGTACCAGAGCAAAAGACTAATGTACCTTGTCTTCCTCCGAGATGATATGTGACTTCGCTATCCGTTTAAACTCCTTTTGAAGGGGAAAATACATCTTGCCGTCCGTCAGAGCCATGTCGCTCCCGTCGTCACGCTTATAGAAAAGGTTTGCCTTGAAGTTGCCGTCCAGCATCTGATGTTGGGAAATAAGATGACTGGCAGGGGTATTAGCATCGTCGCCAGTAAGCAAGGTGATAGACACTCACCGAAGATATGTGGGTATGTCGACCACTAAGGGCATATTCACACCCCGTTCCAGACACGCCGCGCAGATCGCCCCGCGATATTCTATGGGGTGATTGGGGTATGGCCGGTCAACCTCACCAGGCACAGGGGTGTCCATTCCATGCCCATCTCCCTGTTCCAAGCGGATGTGCAGATCTTGATGGTATCGGGTGGCTGCGAGGAAATTCGCATATATGTCCTTATGGTCGTGTTAGGCTACTCGGATAAACACATGTGATTGGGAACTCACTGGAACTGCGCTCGCAAAAAATGGATCAGCCATCCGCTGTAGAACGTGGACAAAGTTGTAAGCAGAACCCTTCCCCGAGTAGCCGGAGCATATAGCCTGTCTTGGGTTCCTTTACGCTTCCCGGAAATATACCCATGCAGCAGTTGCTGGAATTCCGGTGCGCTTCCAGATTTGCACTTGCAGAACTTGATGGTGGTGGCATGAATGCCGTTGATGTCCACCAGCGTGAAGCTCCGTGCCATGTCAGCGTCTGGACACTGCCCTCCATAGTGGTCGAGCGCGACCGACACATTCTTCATCACCCGACAGAAGTCATGCTTCTCGAAGAAGCCATCCTTCGCATTCCAGATCAATGCCCAATGAGTAGGCATGGTTCTATGCTTGTCGAGCCAGCATTGGGGGCACAAGAGCTCCGCTTGAAGGCATTCATGGCACGCGACCTTGCGGAGGTGTGAGCTCACACCGCAAGAGCAGGGGCTGAGCAGTTGCGGGTGGTGATGTAGGGATAACATCGTCTCAAGGAAGACGGCATCCTCTGCCTTCAGCTCGTCCACATGAGCTACAGTCTGCGAAGATATTAGTTTAGTGTGAAATTATCATGCTTGAAAGGCACCTGTCGTCTATTCATCCCTTTCTCATCGCACGGGGCGGTCGTTTCATACGCTGGGTTGCACCTGGCTCCTCTTCAGGTGCATCCATGAAAGGTAGGCACACTTCACCCTCTGGGACATCGATGCCGGGTGCAGCGTCAAAATATGTGTGTCTTGCCACGGTCTTCGGGTTTCCGAGGTAGCGCTGCTCAGATTCAGGGATGGGGTGTCTGGCTGGGGTGAGTGCGCATCGCTGGCCGCCACTGCCTGAGACTTACCTGTGTGGTAATTGATTGTGGTCGATGGCACACTGGTGGCAAGCAGCGATGTACTCGGCTGAGCCACAACACGTTTCTTTTTGACGATGACGCGCCTCATGGTATCTGAGGAACTGGAGGAAGGGCCTGCAAACTGGTGAGCATCAGTTGTGAAGATGTGCTGAAAACGCACTGCCAGGTGGAACAAAGCACAATGAATTAGTTAAGGACACTTTGGGAGGCCGTAAAACTGCAGCATCCAAGCAAGAGGACCTGGTTTCATCATTCAGTCAGGGATGGGCACGGTTAACAGGACGAGACATACTGGCGCTGGGAACAGAAGGATTCAATTTTGCTGCCAAAAAAATACAAATTGATCTCTATGTACGAGTAAAAGAGGCCGTTCGACTACGAAAAAAGAGACCATTCGAGGGGGGGGAAGGATGGTGATAGAAACAATAGAAACAATGTAGAAAAGATAACAATTGGAGCGCCGACACGAAGTCTGGCTGGGCTGGCTGACACGAAGTCTAGCCATGGAGATGCGGGCCGACACGAAGTCTGGCCCGCACCTCCGGTGTGGTTGCTGGTGGTCGGGGGCTGTCGGGTGTGGTCGTCGGTCGTGGCGCGCAAGGAGGGAGTCGGGGGAGCGGGCGGGGGTCGATGTGGTAGGGAGAGAGAGGTGTGATGCGTGATGTCACCTTACTCAGGATCACCTTGAGCGAGCCAAAAACTGGAAATAAACTCCAAATAAAATTGCAAAAATCCAAGAAAAAAAACACTGAGCATTTGAGAGGTGATATATACAATACATTACATATATCTATTTTACAGCGGCAAAATACCCACACATTGATGCAGAATGGGCTAAATCTCCCCCTCTTCCTTCTCCAGCTCGTGTTCGAGACACATCGGCACAACAGCTGCGTGGCCAAAATACTCCCAGAATGATTGCGTGTAGTAGCATGACACTGCGCGTTCCAGCTCTGCCATATCAACAGGGTTAGCCCACGGGAAAGGCCTTTCACGAACGAGCCGTATGATGTCGGGGGGAGGTGATTTTGTGGTCCAGTCCAGCATGAGGAAGGCAGTCCGCCCAACATAGAGATGTCGCTCCTCTACTGTGGGTGCCGCCCAACCTTGCTTGCTCATCATCAATGGCGCCCCAACCAGCATGTGGCCCGCGAAGCAATTCCGAACCTGGTCCAAATGTTCCTTCCCAGATGCGCGTCTGTCCAGAGCGCAGAACTCAAAACGAAACCCTGTTTCAGCGACTTGCCAAACAATTTCATGGGTTTGCTCGAGAGTGAAATGGGGCCGACTTTCGGGGGGCACGGGGAAACCCTGGATGCTCATGATGTTCGACGCTTCTAGAGCCGAACATATATTGTCCTCGAGTTTTGAGCTCCTCCTGTATCTTTGGGAGCCAGCA
This sequence comes from Mycena sp. CBHHK59/15, assembly GCA_029204085.1. Taxonomy (NCBI): domain Eukaryota; kingdom Fungi; phylum Basidiomycota; class Agaricomycetes; order Agaricales; family Mycenaceae; genus Mycena; species Mycena sp. CBHHK59/15. The sequence goes on along the minus strand of JARGXW010000165.1, from coordinate 232,476 downwards.
TGACCGCATTTCGTTATCAGCCCCTCCAAAATGTCCCTCCACTCCTGCCCGCTCAAAAGCTGCGGCTGGTGGTTTGTCAACATGTAGATGAAGCCGTCGGCGACCAGGTTCCAATGATGTAATCTTTCACACCTTATTGTCTTTCACTAAACAATTAGCTTACTAGTATTTAAGCTAAGTAGTTTAGCCTCTGTTCTTCAGTTTGATAATTGTATATGTTATTGTGTTCTCCCTTCCCAACGCAACCTGAGCCGGACTTTCCAATCTATTGGATATTCCGTGCCTCCTCCAGCCCTCCTGCATCATTACTCGTCCTCCTGTTCTTATCTCTGGACTTTGACTCTCCTTGGTCGCAAGCCGGGTAGTCGCACACTCTTGTTTGTAGTGCTTGCGAGAACGACCTTCTGATCCTTCGGAACTCCGTGACATCTCTGAACTCTTACCTTCAGACTTCCTCGGCAATTCCAATTCCCTCAGCTCAGCACTTAACAAGATGCTGAGCAGCCATTGTCTGCTGTATGCTCCCAAGATCCTGCCTGCCAGATGTATTGTGCTTGTATGCCAGTCCACAGCGGTATGCAAGGGTGTCCAAAACCGATCAAGCGGAACCAGCGGCAGGTAGGTAGGTCTGACCATCAGACCGGAAAAAAAAAGTCGGTACCCTCAGGATTTAATCTGTCCCAGGCCTGCCTGGAACCTTTTAAAGGCTTTTTTTAATTAATCACCAAGGTCTAATCAAACTCCCAAAGTGCCATTCGGGCAACCTGCCACCTTGTTTGGGTTTAAGAGCCCCTGTTTGACTGACTCGACAAGGGAACAATGTCATAGAAAATTATAATTCTTTGCATTTGGGTGGAGTATTGTGCATAAGAAATTTTAAATTCTTGAGACTTGTTTCAAAGACCCAGCATCCATCAAGTTCTTCTTAGATCTGTCCATTTGCCATGATTACCTGAACTCTAAGGCTCCAACCTTTTCCATTTGTAAAAATTTCAAATGGTTACTGTAAAACCTTTTTTATTTCCGTTTAGTTTGTGTGGTTTGGCAAACCGTTTATAAACAGTTTTCAAATGGTATAAATGGTTTCAAATATTCACTGACCTGGCACGTGAAACTAGGATACTCCCCGATGGTCTACGAGGTCCTAGGTTGTCAAATTAGACCCATTCCGAGGACCTACAGATAAGACCTGATGTATGGTGCTAGTCATTGACTCCTACAAGGCTCCCAATCTCAATTTGGAAATAATTTGACGTGACTGATTGCTTGCGGCAGTTCCCGTGTCCCGCCTAACTTGCTCAGTGGTCCTCCAACACCAGCCTCTCTGGTTCAGGATTGTCAAAACTACATAGGAAGCATAGGCAACATGCATATACATCATTGGGAGCTAAAAACAAGTCAATTCCAGCCCAGGAAAATCTTGGGAATTTCCTAGAAATTTGCCCCCCCCCCTGGAAGATACCATTTGAAAACTGTTTTTAAACGGCTTTAAACTGTTTTGTTACCATTTCCATTTGTTTTGTCCGGTTTCGCAAATGGAAACGAAATGGTTGGAGCCTTACTGAACTCCCAGTACCCATTACCGAAACAGAGCGAAGTGTTCCACATTTCCTAATATTAACTTACAATTACTTTGCATTAGGGCTCAGAGGTGTATTTAATCACAATTGGACAGCCTTATTTGGGCTATTCTTCTCGCCCTCTGATATGCTACTCAGCACAATCCCACTGTGAATAACAATTTTTGAGCTGGAAACCAGCTTCAGTTCAAATTTGGCTTTATGATCACGGGCCCACCGCCGCTGTCTCCATTCCAATTCTCAGTGCGGTATATGCATTGTGGATTTTCCAAATCCACAGCGGCCCTGGCAGTGCACTAGTGCATCCTGGCCTGGGCTCCAGTTGCACTGTTGGTGGCTGTGTAGTAGACACTTGTTTGGGCCAGAGGCTGTAGGTAGACATAACATAGCTTGCTCTTGACCACACCGCGCTGTTCTTAGCGTGTCTGTCTGAATGACGGTCTGGCTAGTCCTGCCGGATAGCCGTCTCCAGCAGGTACAAAATGTCCTGGGGCAAGCCCAACATTTACCATCAAAGTGAAATTTCAATCAACTAAGGTAGGGCTCACTCATAAGCAACCCACCACACGTGACTTCCAAATCGGGCTTGGTCCCTTTTCCGGCACCTTTTCGCTCAAATTCCGGCACATTGGCGCACAATATCTGTATTTTCGATACGAAAAACTCTTTATATGGTCTTTAGTGATGCATCAAAAAAGAATTGGCCGATATCCTTGTATTATTGATGAGTTGAAAGCGGATTACGACCAAAATTTCGGTATTGAAAGGACGCCGGCGAATGTGTCCTCACTGATTCAGACAGAAAGACAGGAACAGTGATCTAGATTGTCATAGTGTAAATGAAAGACAAGATAGGAATACATGAAAAGAAATAGTAACCTAGATGGTCGTAGTGTAAATGAAAGACAAGATGAAGAAGAACATGTGACATCAAAGGTTTAAATACTGGGATCAGCCATCATTGATGGTTAGTAATAATTGGACCGGGTTTCGTCCACTGCTGTAAGTGCTAGACTTACACTCTCCCCCACTTCAAAAAAATTTGAATGGGTTACAACTCTTCTTCCCCTTCCTCCCACACATCGAGTGCAATTGTGTCCTGCATCTCTCGACCAGGGACCCACTCGTCAAATTCTGCACCATATCCTTCCCAGCGCACCAGGTATTGTTTTCCACGCCCACGTCTCCATTCATCCAGTATCTTCTCAACTGTCCATTCAACTGCACCGTCAGGCGTAATGACTGGACCTGGTCGGGTTGGTTCACGAGTTGGGAAGAGTATTGGGTCATTAGGGATGTGACGTTTCAGTAGATGAGCATGGAATCCTGGGAACAGCTGAGGGTTGTTGGGAAGTTTCAAGGTGTATTCAGAGCGCTCTGGAAAGGCCTTGACAACTTCATATGGACCATCATCTCGAGGCATGAATTTGGCTACTCGTTTAGCTCCAGCCCGCTTGTAATCACAACGTCGATTCGTGGTGGAGAGCATAACTCGGTCGCCAATTTGGTATACATCTTCAACTGCCCAGTGCATATTTGCCTGATAGGCCTGTCTGACTTTGGCAGCTGCCAAGCTGTCCTGAGCTGTTTGTACATCCAACTCAAGCTGTGTAATGAGTGAACAAGCATCCAACTCCTCTACAGTCTCTCCGCCAATGGCAGGTGCAAGAGCTGGAATAATCCGAGGTGAATGGCCAGATTTCAACTGGAATGGTGAAAATCCAGTAGATGCATTGAGTGAATTCATTATGGCAAAGCGAACTCGTGGTAGTGAGGCACACCATCCCTTCTGATTCCGGTCTACATGGTAGCGGATGGCCTGGTCAACAGTTTTATTAGTGCGTTCACTGCCTCCATCTGTTTCTGGGTGGTAAGACGTAGACATCTTTAGCTTTACTCCAGTAAGCTTGTGTAAGGCTTCCCAGAGTTTGGATGTGAATGCCTTGTCTCGGTCAGAGATTAGGTTTTTCATTAACCCATTCTCACAGTACCACTCATTGAACAAGACCAGTGCAGTCTGTTCTGCGGTATCATCAGAGTGTACAGCGGCGATCTGTACATCTGCGCCCATAAGGTCGGTCATAGTAAGGATCATATCAAAACCCTCATCGGTCGGTAAGGGCCCAATGAAATCCAATGCGACATTTTCAAATCGGCCATCTGGGACTGGAAGTGGGTGTAGAGGGCCAACAGGTTTCTTTGTTCGACTTTTGTTCCGCTGGCAGTCAACACATGAGGGAATATAAGCATCCTCAAGATCACGCCTCATGTTGGGCCAATAGAATGAATTTCTCAGGGCAGCATAACTCTTGGTGAACCCGAAATGTCCAAGGGAGTCATGTGCAAGATGATAGAGAAGTTCTTGTACTGCAGGATCTTTAGGAATGACCAGTCGATCCCCAATATATACTAGGTTCTGGCCAAGGCTCCTGCGGACACCTGAGATGCTTCCAGCTTTGATACCAGCCTCAAGCTGCTTAGTGAATTCATCTGTATCATACGCGGCAGTGATCCGACGTAGAAATTCTTCATCAGCAGATATATTGAGAGTACCTGCGGCAGCAGCAGGAATTCGATCTCTCTGAGGTAGGTGGGTCTCTGATAGGAGTACCGCTGCAACTAGAGGTGTCATTTCTAAATTTTCATCCTCAAGGTTGGGCAGGCGAGACAGAGCATCTGCAACACAATTATCTTCTCCCTTGACGTAGTGGATTTCATAGTCAAAGTCAGCCATATACATGGACCATCGAGACTGCGGCGAGACATATCCTTCTGAGCCTGAAAATATTCCAAGGTGCGGTGATCGGTCATAACTTTGAATTGGACATTGAGCAATGAGCTCCTCCATTTCTTCAGCACCTTCACTATAGCAAGAAGTTCCCTTTCATGAACAGGATAATTCTTTTCTGCTGCATTCAACTGGTATGAGTCAAAGGCAACTGGACGAGCTGTTTCCCAAGTTTCTCCAAAGCTCAGGACAGCACCAGTGCGGCGATCACTGGCATCTGTGGTAACATAGATGTTCTTTGTGGTATCCTCATAGTCAATAACGGTGAGACAGTCATGGCCAACCACGATATCCTTTATGGTCTGGAATGCTTGTTGGTGCATGTCAGTCCAAGTGGGAAAAGATTTCTCTGCCTCTTTGGTTGTTAAAGGTGTGAGATGGGATGTATGTTCTGCCAGGTTGGGCAGGAAAGTTGCAATATAGCGAACTAGCCCAAGGAATCCTCGGACATCAGTAGCAGACCTCGGTTGCGGCCATTGTACAATTCGTTCCACCTTTCTGGGGTCTGCAAAGATTCCTTGGGCAGAGATAACATGCCCTAAGAAACTGATTTCTGTTGCAAAGAGTTGGGACTTGCGAGGATTACAATAGAGCTTGGCTTTGCGGAGTGCCTCAATAACAAGCTCAACATTTTGTGTATGTTCCTCAAGGGAATCAGACCAGATAATAATGTCATCCACATAGACATGGCAGATTTTCCCAATCAAGTGATGCAAGGCTTCTGTAACACGTCTCTGATGAGTTGAGGGAGCATTGCAACCTCCTTGAGGCATTACCAGCCACTCATATAGTCCCCATGGAGTTCGAACTGCAGTAAAATGGACATCGTCTGGATGGACCCGAGTCTGGAAGAAACTGTTCGTCATATCCATTTTGCCAAAGATTTTCCCTCTACCACAATCTGCGAGGATATCATCAATTCGTGGGAGGGGAAATGTATCTCGGATCGTATTCTTATTCAGTACCCTGTAGTCATTGACCCAACGAGGATCAACAGAGGGATCTGGAACTCCTCCTGTATATTTTGGGACTACAAATGCAGGTGAAGAATATTCTGAAGAAGATGGATGCATCCGACCAGCAGCAAGATGATCATCGAGCATTCGTTTCCATGACTCCAGATTTTTTCCGTGCAGGTTGGTATGTTTTACCCTTCACGGTGATTGAAGGGTTTTTCAGTCGGATACGGTGTAGTATATCACCAGGGAGATCGGCAGTATTATCTGGTAAACGGAGAGGGAAAACATCGGCATGCTTAGTTTTCAGACGGTTATCCTCATCTTTGAGAAGCTTCTGGAAGTCAAGCTCATCAATGCGATTTTTACCTGTAACATAACACTGATAGGCAGGAGGTTGCTTGAGCCAAATGGAACAGGTTCAGATAACACATGCTTCCGCTTCGGCTTCTTTGGAGTGGGGGCTGGTGTAACCCATTCAGGTGCCCATTGACGAGGTGGATGAGTTGGATTATTGAGCAGATCAAAGCCAGTGCACTTATCAACTGCAGTTCGGCATGCAGAGTCAATGAGAATATGTTCCCCAGATAGAAACAGCATTCCCAATATCAATGGTATACATAATCCAACATTAACCTTAGCTCTGATAACCCCAGAAGACCAATTCCCATCTGCTGATAACACCTTCAACTTCACAAATTCCCTGCAGCTCAATGGTGATTCCGATAATGATGAGAGATTATCCTCTTCAGCGGGAAGAGGAAATCGTCGAAGGCCAAGCTTTTGGACAAGCTTGTCGCTAATAACTACGGAGGGGAAACCAATATCCAGCAATGAGCGAACAGGAACAGGAAATTCAGAGACAGAAGGACCAGAAAGGGTGACATGGGCATAGAGATGGGGCACAGTCAAAGGGGGCAGAACACACCCATCACAGTCAGAATCAGACTCTTCATATTCTGCAGCAAGAATATTCTTGGAGGCGCGAGCAGCGGCAGCTGGCTCACGCTTCGCCTTGAGAGTCTTCCCACGGGCAGCAGCTTGGGCTATAGCATCTGCCTGTGTGAGGGTACAGTAGGTAGCGGCATCTGGGAAGTCACCGTCACAATTAAGTGTACGGTGCCCAATGTAAAATTTGCGACAATGGCGACAGCCATCATGAAGATCAAGGAGAACCTTCTCTGCATCTGTCAGAGGTGGACATTTCAGAATGGTGTCCTTTGGAAGAGGTGCAGTAAGCCTCGATGCCAGAGATGGCTTCGGTGAGGAAAGGCGATCTGCTAAGGAGGGTTTCCCCTTTGGAGTTGATTTGCAGGCTGAGCATCGATAAGCTCCTGCATGCGTCCAGTTTCGAATTTGAGACGATCATCACGTCCCTTGACCTCAGAGATCCAAGCATTGAGTTCTGTGGAGAGAACAGGCTCTGTATCAAGATCTGCCTGAAGAGTCTCTGTAAGGCCAGCATCAAGGATGTTCTTCAACTCTGGGTTGCCAATAGCAAAGGTTGGTGCAGCCTGTGAGAGAATAGCATTGACATTCTGGATGTCGTATGCCCAGTCTGCGAACTTCTGGCCTATTGCCATCTTTGCACCTAGCACCTTGCAGCGCATCTTCCTTCCCATCCCTTCTCCAAGACCAGAGATCCAAGCTCTGTGATATAGGCATCCAGCTTCAGAGCGTCTATGCGGGTCTGGCTAGCCATGTACCACTTCTCCAAGATAGGCTCGCGCATCTCGTCTGCTACAAAGCTAACCAAGTCATCAGCAGTACGCTCCTTGCAGTTCTTCAGATATTTCTGACAAGCATGGCGCCACAGATAGAGAATCTCAGGAGTGATAACACCAGCTTCCAGAATAGGGCAACGATCAGGCTTAAGATGAGTGATGGTTGCCAGCACAGGTTTGTTGATCGGAGGTGTCATGATGGAGCTGTCAATGTTGTTGTCAAAGTCGCTGTCACTGTCGTTGTCAAAGTCGATGTCGTTGTCACTGTCAGAAGTCGGATTTGACAGCGATGGAAGTGACAAGGATCCGTGGGGGTCTGGGGTGGGCGCTGTGGTGACAGATGGGTGATTTCGAGCCCACTGCCTGGTGCGAAGGGGAGTAGGAGTGAATGGAGTGTGGCGAGACAGTGTGGAGGCTGCTTGGAGTGTGCTGAGACAGTGAGGAGGCTGTCCAAAGCACCAGTGGGTATGTGTTCGTTGTCTAAAAAAAAGTGAAAGGACGCCGGCGATGTGTCCTCACTGATTCAGACAGAAAGACAGGAACAGTGATCTAGATTGTCGTAGTGTAAATGAAAGACAAGATAGGAATACATGAAAAGAAATAGTAACCTAGATTGTCGTAGTGTAAATGAAAGACAAGATGAAGAAGAACATGTGACATCAAAGGTTTAAATACTGGGATCAGCCATCATTGATGGTTAGTAATAATTGGACCGGGTTTCGTCCACTGCTGTAAGTGCCAGACTTACAGGTATTTCGCTTTCAGCAATCTCAATATTTCACCAAAAATTATGAAGAGCCAGATTATATGAGTTAAGAGGTATTAGAACAGATCATCGTATTCGTTTTGTGCCCGAGGACACCGCCGTGGTTGTAAATTGTGCATCTATGGCCATCAGAGGCCTATCAGCCCGATTAGGAAGTCACGTGGGGTGGGTTGCTTATGAGTGAGCCCTACCTTACATGTGAAGTTATTAACACGACTACATATTTATAAGAACCAGGGTCACCAGCTACCTTTTTTTGGGGTGAATATTGAATAGGGATGTACACTGTGCATCAAATATCTGCCTCGAAATAAATCATGAAAGGACCGACGCCGTAATGACTAACGACGGCACGAGGCTCTCCAGTCGAACTGGCCGCAGTGACATGGGATTATCTGAGCACCGACATAACTGCCGAAGCCCACCGCGTCGTGACGCGCCAGGCGGGCCCGTGACTCATTTTTACTAAATTGATTGGGTCTGAGGGCTCGGAAGCACCAGAATTCTGCGAGTCGGTTCTCTCCCGCGTGCCCTAGCAGAGGCGCTCGCTATTTTGGTGCATTCAGCTGATGCTAGTGCTAAAACAAAATCAATCTAATGCTTTCACTTTGGCTATTTATTTCAATTATTCAAAAGGAGGGAAGTATCAACACCATCCACAGTATGTCTCATCATAGACTACCCGCCGGTTCGTCTGAACTTTCTTCCTCCGCCTCTGCCGCCAGTTCCAAAAACCTTCTATGATCTCCATGTACTGATTCATCAAAGGTAATGGAGGGCAGAGTGTCCGCGGATCCGTCCAAGGATGTCAATAGCTTTTTATACTTAACTGTCTCCAATCGAGCCTCCTCCGGATTCAATTCAGGCAACTGCCCAATAACCTCCAAGGTCGATCTTACAGCCTGAATAGCCGGGCGTCTGGCGTTCAGCCGGCAATGACATTCGACGAGCAGCTCTTTGCAGCGCAGCACAAAAATGCCCCCACAGTATCCAAGGTGGTGTTGAAGAACTTCCAGGATAGAAACGGCCGCGGAGTGTTGACCATCTTCAATCAGTGAGTAGCACTGATCGAGGGTGCTGCGTTCGCGGTGATGCGTGAAAGAGGACCAGTTGAATTGGTGAATGGCTCGGGAATAGAGGTCGACAGCCTCTTCAGGTGGAAGAAGTTGTGCCATATGATATTGACAGAATGCAACGTCCAGACGTTGGCCCAGAAGATCATAAATATCAAGGGCTTTCCTTAACGAATTGAGGGATTGTTCTAGTGCAGGTCCCTGAAGTAAATCGAGGGTGATTTGCCTCAACCCATTTACCTTGATGTATTCGATATCAAACGGAACAGCGAACATGAATTCGGTGCGATAGCAGGTCGCAGCCATTTCGAAGTCCCCGAAGTCCTGGAATTTAGTTGCTGTGTCGTGCCACCCCAATATTCCAGAATAGAAGTCGCAATGAGTCAGCCCGTATCTGTCGTCCAAACTTTCGAAGAGAGATCGAGCGGTCTTGAATAGCTTTTGGGTGTCCGGATCATCACCTTTCGAGAATTGAGCAAGTCTCAGGAGACTGTACGCATGGCACCGCTGTCCGGATTCGCTGCTGAAAGACGACGATATCTGCACTGCGTTTTTAAACCCATCCAATGTATGAGGTTCAAGACCAGAACGGATGTAAATCTCTGCTTGGAGCAGCTGGCATTCCACCTCGCTTACAGCGCTATCATCGTCCTCCAGGCTTCTGAAGAGGATCTCTGCTCTGGCGAATAAGCTAGCAGCATCAAGGCTTCCACTCCTGTATTGGATTTCCCCCTGGGTTTGGAGTGAGCGAGCAAGAAGAGACATATCCGATTGCCTCTCTGCGACCTCAACAACCTTGCCCGCCAGTCTCAACGAGGGCCTCACTGCGCACAGCGGTTTCAAATACTGCAAGGCTGCCTCGACTGCGACAATGGAGTTGATGTCGAGGAAGGAGAAGAGAATATCCTCAAGATTGGCCCTCTGGTCCTTAAATTGTCGAACCGTCTGAAGGAATTCGGGCTTCCCGGGACGAAGACTACTCTTCGGAATTTCCAAGAGCAAAGTGAGCTGGGAATATATGGCACTTTGGGTCTGGAGATCGAATGTGGAACTACGGAGAGCGTAATCGCGTACGGGTCTCGATAACATGAGATGGCCGGGGCGCTGTGTTTGGACGAAGGACAAGTTCGACAGCTGTTCGCAGATAGAATCAATTGTCTCTGTGGGTAGACCAACATATGTCTGCAGGCGGTCGCGTGGTATGCCTCCGGGGAGAGCGGCGAGGACGTGAAATACATGTAACGCGTGCGGATCACGACCGAGCCTGTCTTCTGGTGTATATGCAAGGATTGATTCCTTCAAAGATCTTCTGCCGTCAATGGGAATCGCTAAAAGATCTGTCTTTGGGTCATCAAGCAGCTGCAGGAGGTCGGTCGGTTGAAGCCGTCTCTCGTATGCGAGAATGGCAAGGACAACAATGTAATGTGGCACCCCACCAACATACTCTAAGAGTTCGGCCAGTTCTTTTCTCTGGCGTGGAACTGGGAAAACCGAGTGGAAGAGATGTTCCGCAAATTCGGGAGACAGAGGCTTCACCTGTAAGAACCACTGCACCTCGGGAGGGGGGGCAGGGGACCAGCCAACAACAGTTAACATAAGAACCAGACTGTTAATACTGGAGAGCGCTTTAATGACCGCATCCGTGAATAATTTATCGAGGGAGTAAAGGTGGTCCAAGTCATCGAGCACGACGACTCGACGCAGAGGAATCTGTTGGATGGCGGTGATTATTGAATCCAACCGGGTTTCATCCGCCGATGGGTCGAAATCGGCGGGAATACCCATCTTTCCTGCCAGCATTTCGAGAAAGCTAGATATGTCGGTAAGAGCGTGGCAATTTATCCAGCACCGATGACCAAAGGTGTCCACGACAGATGGGTCGTGGATCGCCATGAGTGCGACGGACGACTTTCCAATCCCATAGGCACCGGTGCAAGCGATACAGGAGCGTCCCGGATCGATAAGTTCCCTCGTAATGGATTCCACTTCCGTCTTCCGGATATGTGTAACAAGAGATAAGGGTAGCATTCTATGCTAGCATAAGTTATGATGCCCGTCGGGCAAAGAAGAGGGTCAGACTCACGGAACATCAGAGTCCGTGACATCTACGACGGCGGCGTGCTTGAAGGCTTTGAGGAACTGAGAGAAGAAACGGGATGCCTGGATTGCCAGTGCGTAAGCTATGTGCCCTCACTCGAAAAAAAAAATGAATACCATTTCAGACAAAGAAACAGTTGTGTCAGACATATTGAAGTTAGCGGGGCTGGAAGAGAAGTTGGGGTGTAGCCAATAGTCCAATGGGTAGTATTCATATATCGGCAGTGGAGACTGAACAGCTTTGTCCATGCATGCGTTACACGGCACTTCTTGATGGAAACCGCACTCGGCGTAACAGCTTCAGGCAAGGCTCATGACATGTGGCGCTCAGTGACAAGCCTGCTGCCGTATCGATGCGCCACTGCGTCCGCTAAACTCCGACCGGGCGACAATTGCAGACCCTGGCATTTAAAACTGTTGCCTTGAGTTTCGTGCGCGGAGGCGGGATACCCAGGGCCATGTCCGAGCCCGTAGCAGTGCGGCATCGCACACGTGGCGTCCTGCCAGTAATAATAATACCTCGCGACAGTGCGTTGGGAGATGTTTTTTGGCTGGCCGAAATTAGTCGTTTCGGACGTGATTTCGGGGACGCACTGGCAGTGGTGCATCGACACGGTATCCAGCTTTTCTCTGAGCGCCACATACCATGGGCCTTGCCTGAAGCTGTTACTCCGAGTGCGGCTTCCATCAAGAAGTGCCATGTAACGTTCATATATATGGGTAAAGCCGTTCAGTCTCCCCTGACGACATATGACAGACGCTCACCGAACACACGTTCCCGCCTCGCGAACGCAAGCGCAAAACACGTACGCCGTGCACCCGGAGTCCCGGACCGAGGATTCTCGGCCCTCTGGACAGCGATTTTGCTGCCTAGCAGCGGGCGAGCGGGAATAGTGTCATAGTGAGTGGTGATCTGGGATCAGTCAGTTCATACTAGAGGCAGCAACAGCGCGCACCCATGCACCACCTCTTACTTAGCACGAGGCTGGGCAACCCCGCCATACCGAGGGCGATCATTGGTCCCAAGACCATTCCTACCAAGTGATTTCAGACCATTTCCGGCGAAATGACCTTGGAAATTAACAGTTGGAATGACCGATTTTGTCGCTTCCGGTGCCACGTGTTTGCTACGCCACCGTGACATGCTGGCACTCAGGAGGTAGACATCAACCAGGTCCGTTCACATCGCTCCTCCCTCCACACACCTCTTGTCTTCAGAACCCATTCAGTTATCAGAATGCCGCCAGAAATACCAGTCCTCTCCGCCTTGCGCACGGAATTCGAAAACCTAGCCAATGACCTAGGCGAAGAGTTGGGCGGAACCTTGGGACCTCTCGATTTCTTGAAAGATGAGGTGAAGCCTGAAGAACTCGAACTTCGCCTTGGAAAAGCAAGTATTGTCATGAGAAATGCCAAGGAATTCTTGGACAATTGTGATGCATTCTTGCAGCCGCTGGCCGGCATGAATTCAACGATTGCGGCCCCCGTGTATGGGGCTGTGAAGTTTATTGTCACAGTAAGTCGGCCCCTCGATACTATTACTACATCCAGAAAATAAAACACTTGTACAGATAGCTGCGGCGAAATCGGAGGTCTTAGAAGGTACGATCTTTCCTGAGGCACATTGTTGGCCACCGACTATCTCGCAGAGGTTATTGCCGGCTTAAACGAGGTCTTCGATGGCCTTCCCCTGATCACCCAATCTGTGAAGGGATCCAATGGACTCTTAAACCCTTCTGACCCACAACATCGGGTGATTCTTTCGGCTTTGAGAGCCTTTGTCAAGTTCATGGAGGATGTGAAGGGTTATGTTGGCGGTGCGCCATTATCATACCAGTGCCTGGGTCATATTATTAAACCCCAAATCAGGGAAACACGAGTCATTGAAAGAGAAGGGTACGTCGTCAGTGTCGTGGTTAAATGGTCTGAGATGCGACGTCTTCACAGTCAAGAGGACTCTCAAGTCCAAAACTATCCTGGGCGAGGTTCAGGTTGCAAGAAAAAACATGCGAGAAGCCCTTATTTCAGCGCACTACGGAAGTTTTATCACCCATGTGAAGGATGAGCATCGAAGGCATACAAGTGTGTGAAATTCTTCCTTTTAACACCTTGAATAATGACGACTCTTTTTCCTTTCTTTTCTCTTTGGCAGAGACTCGCCTAGTCAAAGTGGTAGAGCGACTGCATTGCACAAATTACGACGATCACCTCACCCGGTATCTGGTTAAATCACAATCTATTAAAAATCCCTGCGCCTGGAGCGAGTCTCAAAGCGACATCACATGCTGGCTTTCACACGAGCCAGGAACATCTCAGCTCCTTATTTTAGGGAAGCCGGGCACTGGAAAATCCGTTTTGGCAGCTCATTTGATCGACAGAGTTGCGAAAATGATACAGAACGATGGCAGTCATCGCGGAGTGTTGCTTTACTATTTCTGTGGAGCTGATCCCACAGCAGATCCATACTCCGATATACGACAAAAAGCTTCATCCAAAGCAATCGTCATGAGCTTCTTGCGGCAAATCGTGTCGATGTATCGTCACAGTATAGCAAATCTTGTCCTCATCGAGGACCTGGTGGAGTACGTGTTAGCCACTCAAGCTGACAAGTTTGGGGAGGCAGACCTACAGAAATGGGTCGTAAAATTACTAGGATCATTCGACGTAGTCAGGTGTGCCCATAACTTCTGCCCTTCTTCGATGTATTGACTGGTTTGTCTCCGCAAAGAATCATCATTGACGCCGTAGATCAATGTGAGGACCGCGCGTTTCATCAGGATGGATTGATCTCGTGGATCCTCAGCGACATCACTGCGCGCGTCCTCCTTGTTGGATGTGAAGAGCCGCATGTAATTCAATTACTCACTGGGTGGCCCATAGTGACTCTGGGCAGTGATGGCACTACACAGGCCGATCTTGAGGCGTACTCGCGTTGCGTCGTTCGAAGTTACCTTGGCGACCCTGTCGATGAGACCCTTGTCCAAGATCTTATCAAGCGAGCGGACAATATGTTCTTGTACATATTCTTCCTTGAGGACATAACGAATAGGAAGGACATGCGATTCTTTCGTCCGGACAAACGCATCGAGTTTTTGCGAAATACACCACCAAGTGTCTTCAGGATGTACTCCTGCTATATTCTCGTCCAGCTTCGGGGATTCGCCGATCGCCACGCACTGGACTGTGTCTTGGTGATCCTTTTGCGGTTCCTTACATTTTCTCCAAGTCCTCTCACTTGGGAAATCTTTCTGGAGGTGTTGCAGCTGCATCCTTTATCATCGGAGCTGCTACTCACACAAGACACAATCTATGATCTTGCGCGGCGTGCTGCAGGTGTCCTCTTCGATGTTCGAGCCACTGTCACTGGCAGAACCCATTTGATCCCAGTTCATCGCACACTCACAGAGTATTTTCTGACCTCGGGTGGCAGTCCAGTGGAGCAGGTCAATATAGCTGGTGGTTTCGCCGCTAATGACCCGGACACGCATAAAAGACTGAAGGCTCTGTACCAGGCTGTGTCAGAAAACGGTCCACAATTTCTCCTCGAAATATGCTGCGAGAGTCTTCAGAATCGATATTTTCAAATTTCCCTCCACCAATATCACCGCTGTGCTGATGTTTGTCGCCAGAGTCTTGATGATGACTCCAATAGAGGTGTTCTGCCGGATTTAGCCAGGGTCGCATCATGGAATCGGCAGGACATTCATCGTACAAGACTCCAAGCACAACTCTGTCAGGATCCTGCCTTTTCGACTTGCGACTCGCTCGAACTCGAACAAAGTTGGATGGACCGTCAGTGGGACGCAATAAAAGAAGATAGAGAATGGTCAAGGAGATGTTCTGATGGCATGAGAGAGTATTCGCTGGAGGACAAAACCCTCCCCGAGCCTCTTCGCAACGAGATTACCCGACTGCGAGGTGTCCTACATCGTATGAAGGAGCACTTGGAGATCGGTCAAAAGGCACTGTCGGAGCTACAAACCAGGCACTTAAGTGCGTATGCGTTTAGGTGATTGATGTTGGCCCACCTTCACGATCATATTGACATAGAAACGTGTACAGGAACACAATCTTCTATCTACATTTGGCCAAGCAAAAGGCTGCAAACCCCCATCCAAGTTCGCCTTCGTTCGAAGGACTTCTTCGGAACTACCTTGATCAACTGGACGTGTTCTTGTCCGGCATGGCTTCGGATATCCTCCCATTATTTCCTTCCAGCGATGCGAACTCAACAATTGCCAAGTTGGCTACTATGATCTGTGCATTGGAGTATGTTCCCCGAGCCGCGAGCAAAATATTATCAGCTCGAAAACAATATCCTCACCGCCTTCTATGGATCATAAATTGCTTTTGGGCCGTGGGGTGCACTAACAACGGCACCCTTGTGTGTTCTACCGAGGGAATTTGGGACCCATCGTGCTCTTCTCTCATTTCTGAAGGATTGAAGGCCGATATTTCTGACAAACTCCTTCGATACACATTGGAAAGAGTGTTGCTGCTCCTCGCAGATGTGGAGCGCGTATGCTTCACTGACCCAACACTAGTCACCGGCATCGGGAACCTTAGCTTGTTGATTCGACAGCTGCGTCAGATGATTTCGCATCACTTGTTATTTCTGATATTCGACGCGAAGTCTACATCTGTGGTGAAGCGGGGGGACACTGAATTTCAGCTCCCTGCATTTGTTAACCACGAGCAAGGTTTCACAAAAATGGCACTACTCCGTAATGTGTCGTCGGACGACATGGCCCTAGACAATCCGCCCACGACTTTTATCACCAACGCACCAAAAATATGGCCTAACTTATTGCTCGGAACAGCCTGCACTGCTCTGGGATTCATTTCATCGCGCCATGCCTGTTTTATCCTCTCTCTGCTTTCTGTTCCCCCCGACATTTACGGTTTGCAGCAAATATTGTGGACAAAGTCTTGGATTCCGTTTGCGTCATCCGCTGCGGTTATTGGATGCTGTTCGGACAGGGCCCGTCCGGTGTTACCTTCCACACTTGGTGGGATAGGAACAATATTTTGTGGGTTGCCTATTCTTTGGGTGCTGGTCTCGCAGCACCCTGCATCCATCCCGCTCGTGGCACGAATCGTCGCTATTTCCGCCGAGTATTTGGCATCTGTTTCCATTGTTTTCATGGTAATTCTATATACTCAAGGACATGCATTGTGGACAGCAATCGAAAGTGCCACTCTGCTGTATGCGATCATTGGCCTCTTTGTTTTTGCTGTCGACAGGAACGGGATGAAGAGGAGGCACAGAGACTTGACTCGAATTAGCCGGAAATATGCGGGGCAGGGCGAAGAGATAGCCGCGCGAAGGGGGGAGATTGATTTAGGGGTTTCTACGTAATCTCACTGGTAACTGTCACAATACAGGTTCAGTAAAATGTTCATGAGACTATTGGGAAACTCAAAAAGAATTCCATTGAGAAATGAGGGCAATACTGTATTATTACGTTCAATTCGACAGTCACGCATCACGCACCCCCCTGTCGGTGTCGAATTTGGTACGTGGTCACGCGTCACGGAGGGGTCTGTCGAAACCACCTGGTGATTCATTCCGACGGGGGTTCGCCAAAAAGGTCAAATTTGCCAAATTTTCGTGTTGATTGTCGAAAAATTTCCGGTTTTGTCACGCAAAATTTCGGTGGTTGTCGAACTGTCGAATTGGTGGGCACCGGCAATGGTCGGTTCCAGCATGTGCTGTTTGTCGTTATTTGTCCTCACTCAAGCCACGGTTTTTGGTGGTTTCGAGTTCGTTGAGCAATTGGTGCCCCGTTTCAATGTATCCTAGGAAGCCAAATGTCTTATATTGTGCATTTGATGAGTAATATCAAGTTTAATAATTTTTAATATGGCAGTTCTATGTTTGCATCACTGTCAACATCATCTTCCATCCCATTGTCTTCCTGTGTGACTTCAATCACTGGCACTACAGGCCGCGCGACGTATCTGCGATCAAGGCTGCTCGTTTCTGGGTCTTGTTCAATAATTTTGACACCATTGGTAAGTCGGACTTTGCTCCTTTGGCAAGAAATGGTAGGTCTGCACGGCAATGCCATGCCAATTGTTGATCGAAGACCTTATTCGTCGGCTCCTTTTGGTCTCTGGCCCATGCCTGCGAGGTAAAGTATACAAAAGATGTGTATTGCATGTGAAGGAGACGAGCGTCGCATCGAATAGAGAGGAGCATAGATTTCTGATAAAGGAAATTAGTCACGTGTGCCCAAAATCCGTGGTACTTTGTGGCCCAAATATGACCCAAACCGGTCACATTATGGGTGCTATCGCATCTCAGAATCCGTTTCAAGAGGTATCTGGAGATAATGTTCAACCCAGATCCAGTAGGAAATGTATATTTATATAATTTATTCTCACTAAACCAAGCATGTGAGGTGCCTCCAAAAAAGAAAGTTGGACATTATCTTGCTACTGGGATAAACTTCACTTTCTCCCAATAATGTATGGCCATATTCCAGCTGGTTGAGCCCACATATGCCTCACAATCTCGAAGCCATCAGTTGGGCAGGATTGAGCCTCCGAGCGGACTTTGAAATACCACTATGTTGCCAGTGCCCAGAATTGGTTGAGCGAGTCATGCATCACACCCCCTACCAAATTGAACACAATAGTATAGTATACAGACTAATGTATCGCAGGCACTATGGTCAGAAACATTCCAAGGGTTATTTAGAACCCTGTTCGATTCAGGGTGGGCTTTGACCGGGTCAAACAAAGTTTGACCGAGGGTCAAAACTTTGACCGGGGTTTGACAAATGGTCAAATCCTGGGTGGTATGGGGGATCCTTGAGGATCCTTTGGACACATTTTATCGAGCTAATGACCGTATATTTGCGCAGTGATAGTCCATGCATCAGGAAAATCTCTCATTGACATTTGTTAAGGTAGGGCTCACTCATAAGCAACGCAACCCACGTGATCGAGTGTGATGCTCCTTTTTGGGAAGTGTCTTTTTCTCATCACAATCAAAGCTGTATTTCGGCCCGCCGGTCGATATCGGACACAATTTGGCTACGAAGAACTCTTCATATAGGTCTCTAGTGACATAATATAAAATTTTGGCCCGTATCCTTCAGTCGTTGGACCGCTGAACACCGATTACTGCCGGAATTGCTGGAATCTCCTCACTCCTCTCATACACTCCCACTTCTCGATGCCATGCCTATCCAAAAAGCAAGCCTCAGCACATAACAACTGGGGGAAAGCTGTTGGTTCCATGATAGCAGGCACCAAGAGGGCTCTGTACATGCCATTTTTACTTTGCAGTTTCAGTCCCTCACGGAATTAGGATGCGGAAAGTGTCCATGACCGCCCGTCCCACGATGATGTCGTTGAATCGCCATCATCCCCGCGGGGTTCATGCCGTGATGATTTTTTTTTTCAATCGTCCAGACCAAGCCTTCCCCGCGGCTTTGGTGATCTCCCAGGGGATGCCCGCTCCCAATTTGGGATTTTCTCTACCAACACTTGGGTATCCCCTTCGAAATCATCATCTCTGGGAAGGATCTGGCACGATTTTACATCCCGGCTACTCAATAAACTATCCCCCTCCCAAAAATCCGAAAATGTGCGGGTTTTTGATGATGACGAGTTGATTCTCGCTCAGAGATCCCCACGTCCTGCTCGAATGCTTGGTGACACGTCTAGCATCGACTCTGATAGCCTGGATTTTGAATGTACTTCGGCTCCCTGCAACATGTCGGCTGACTTCATGTCGTCAATTAATCGTCAGAAATCAGTAGACTTTGCATTGCTGAACTCAGCTGACTCTGCATCGCTGCACTCTAGGTCAATTGACTCTGTGTCTCTGAAAGACATTCCCATTCCCACTTCACCGCCAGCCACTGATGCGGACATCGCTGAGTGCGTGCATCTGCGTGAGATGGCAGCTGCCATTACAGATGGACGGCTACGTGAGGCCCCAACTGTCGAGGCCTCTCTTGCAGCTTTAGCCGATATTGGCAAGGTTCTTCGTCCAACTCGGAAAAAAGGACCTGGATACATTGATCCCGAGCTCGACCCTTTCACGCATTCCCGTATCGAGGGAATACAGAGCCTTCTTGCCCTGTACACCCACCCTTCATCCTTGACCCGGGGTCAGTGGAAGAAGGCCTCGCTGAATGCAGCCATCATGTTGCCGCATGGTAGTTACTGTGCTCGTGTCTTGCATCACCTCGCCCGCCAGTACGTTGCTGATCGGACCGTCTTGCCGGAAAACCCGCATGGGAACTGGAACAAGACTCTTCTTGTTAATGAAGACCTCTGCAATGAGCTCATGGAGTACTTGCAACTCCTTGGATCGACGAAGGACGAAACGGCAGGGAGTCCAGGATTACATCTAGTGTTGCCACGACTTGGACTCGGAGGGTCCGAAGTCGACTTGGCGAGGTCGACTTGAGTCGAGTTGAGTCGAGTCCCAAGTGCGACTCAACTCGACTTCGAAGTCGGCATAAGTCAACTTGAAGTCACTTGAGTAGACTTGAGTCTAGTGTCAAAATTAATTTTTTTAATGGCTCCCCGAGCGCAGTCACCTGGCAGTAGCGGGCACAGCTGTGCGTGTCAGCTCATAGCCAGAGTTGCTTGTCAAACTGATCCCAGTGATCCGTGCGTGACCGCCGTGACACCGCTTCGCGCTCATCCTCCTTCCTTCATCTCACCTCTCCGGCCACTACTGCTTTACATGAGACACGTTCTTCGTTCATTCAACCTTTGTCTGAAGATGATACAGCCCAGAAATTGCTACATCTCGGCTAAATATCAGCGTCGATTAGCTCAGGCAGCTCATCTGAGTCGACATCAGAGTGTGGAGGCGAGTACCATCCATCACTGGTCAAGCTGATAGGTCCAAGAGCTCTCAAGCAACCATTACTCCCCCTACTACCCGTCCTCAGATACGGCATGGCCGCAAAGATTGCAGCCTCACGTGCTGCTCGTTGACGCAGATGCCAGGTTAGAAAGTCAAGCATTGCCTATTTCAACGCTTCAGCTGCGAGTGAAAATTGATTTGTATGTGATTCTTACTTCCAAGTTCATGACAGCAGAATCCACACCATTTGCGAACACAAGTTTACCGTTCGAACCTTTGACGACACAAATTTTGTCAATGATGCTGGAATCGAGCACCGAAACGATGCTGATCATTTTGTAGCAAGAAGGAACTTGAGGAGCCCAAGAGCGCATTTCGCTGAGCCACTCTTTCAAGGGCTTGATTGGGGGATTACGACTGAGCCACCTGGTACAATTGTTTTGCTAGCAATCGTGTGTGTGAGCACCACTGATTATGCTCAACAGAGTGGCGGCATACCACATTATCAAAGACAAGAGTGGGGAATACTGTTGCCATAACTGTGGTCCTTCGAGACACAGGTATGCTGGGCATTTATATCCGTGGGTCAAGTCGGCATTGTTTGTCAATCGTTTGAAGAATGTTGGTGTCCTGATTGTATTCCAACACAGATTTTGGGCAACCTCCCACTCCGGACCAATTTCGCTACACAGATTGCATTTTTAACGCATATCTCGTCTCGCACTCATGGTGATTCAGACATGAGACGTTTACAACTGATATGAATATCCTCAGTCTCAGATGCCGTGCCAGTGCCGATTCGCGGCCATAACAGAAGCATTGCCGCCGAAGATTTCAAACCTCAGGTGCATTTGACTTCCCTCACATTTCTGCCCACCCAATTTAATTTCTCCCATGAACATTTCATATCTCACAGGCACATTATTCCGAAATTAAGGGACCCTGAGATGAGAAGCTGTCAGCCTCATATGCCGTGTCACCACCGAATCATGGCCAGTGCAGAAACATTGCCGCCGAAGACTTCCAATCTCATCTACGCTTGACTTCATTCATATTTCTGCTGACCAAACTTGATTTCTCCCCTGCACATTTCTATCTTACAGGCACATTATTCCGAAATTAAGGCAACCTGATATCCAGTGCAGCAAGCTCGGCCTTTGCTTCCACGTATGTGTTCACTTTCCCACCTCCATCATGTTCCCAAATGATAGATCTGTTTCAAAGCGATAATTGGTTGAGATCATAATACCACATCACAGATGTGCCGCCGAACACATTCCTTCTGGTTCTTACGAGTCGTATAAATTCTCGACGGCAAAAGGTCCACAAGCATACCCGGGAATGCCTCCAGCAACTCGATGCTCTGCACGACAACCCGATGAGGATGAAGAACAAGCAGCGCCCGCCCCACCGGATCCCAGAGCTCGTACCACTGGCAGACGGCAAACAGTCCAGGAAGCACGTCCTACCGAGCCTCCGGCTGCGACGACAGCACGTACCGTGAGCTCTGGGGATCAACTACGGGGCTTCTCGGGACTATCTTGTATTTCTTCTCCCCAACCTTCGTCAACGTGAAGCTTCTGCTCAATGTTTGAACAGCGACTCAGCCCCGGGCACCAGCCAATGTCGGAACCAGCTCACGGAGGACAGGTTTGTTGCGAGTTTAAAAGAGTTACTCCTCATCTGACTTCTTGCAGGCCAGTCATCTATGCCAGTTCAAAATACAGGTTCAACTCCGACCGCTGATACTGGGACTGGCCCGCGGCCTCAGACTCGAACTCGCACCGGTTCGTCGGTGACTCTATATTTTTTTCCCCGAGCTCAGACTCTTGGCAGGACCCTCCCCGATACCTTTACAGAGCACTGCATCAATCCAATCAAATCCTACTGGTGCCGGGGTATGTTTCATCCTCTTCAGCAAATTAACCTCATCGATGTGCTTATCAGGTCCTGCCACCAATGACACCCGCCCGTCGCGTTGCGGACAGACTGGCTGGTCTTCTAACACATCAAACTGCGATGGCTAGCCCCGGTCCTCGGATGCACAATCCTGGTCCCCAGGATTCTGAAAGCGAGGATGAGTACAACCCGCCTGTTATTAGTCCGGGCCGGCCCGCCGATCGTATTCCCGCACCGTTATTTGACCCCGACAGTGACGAGGATATACCTCCTTCACAACCAGCTCCTACGACCACATCCCATCCGCCTGTGGCTAGAGCATCGGCACCCCGTCAACGCCGCCGTGCTGCCGCAGTAGCGGCTGGGACCACTGATGCGGACGGCTTCATATGGACTACCGCTGAGGATCTCGTCCCAACCGACAAGGCGGCCGATTGTAACTATTTTTATGGGCAACATTACCAGGACGCGACGTTCAAGTGCCGCTTGTGCCCGTAAGAATTTCCATCGTAGCTGCTGGCAAGAACGTCCTAATCGTCGAACCTAGAAAACTCTACGCCACTGGCTGCAGCCTCACCACTCGCCGAAAGCATCTCCAATCTGACGAACATATCAATGCATACTTGGAAATCGTTACTAAACACGGTCTCCAGAACAAGCTTCCGGCGGAACGTCAGAGGCAACTCGATGAACAGCGCGCACTCGATCTCCAACGGCTTCCATTTTCGATAACAACCTTCACAGAGCAGTTGATCAAAGTTTTCGTCACCAATGACCTTGTGCGTTGAATCCGGCTACTGTTTGATCCTTGTCTAACCAAATACGTAGTCCATTAATCTTATTGAAAGCTGCGAGTTCCGAGACCTATTACTCCTTCTGCGCGACTCGCTCAGTGACAAGGACATCCCACACCGAACCAAACTCACCAGCCTCATTATTGAGGCCTGGACGCGGTATTATATTGAGCTCAAAGCGGCGTTGGGTGTGAGTACATCTTCTGGCTTGAAAGGTTTGAAAACCGCTAACAATAATGCAAGGCTGCGATTGGGAATATAAGCTTCACGGCCGATATCTGGAGCACCCAGGGCTTGCATCCCTATCTCGCGCTCACCGCACATTGGCTCGGCCCAAGAGGTGAAGAACAGGAGGTTTTGCTGCGCCAAGCCTTGCTAGCGTTTCGACGTATCCGCGGCGCCCATAGCGGGCAGCGTATCGCACGCATTGTGTACGGCATTCTGGACAACGCTGGGATCATCAAAAAAGTGAGTATCACAATTCTTTCTCGGATGTAGGTTGCACTCAAGTACTGTTAGGTCGGACATTTCACCCTTGACAACGCGTCTAACAACAGCTCGTTTATGTTCCACCTCAAACTCCTTCTGGAAGATATCGGTGTCGTTTGTCCCCCGTAACAGTTCTCGCCGATGTAAAGACACGGTGGGACTCGGTGTTTTACATGCTTCGCCGCCTGCGGTATTTACAGCAGGTTCGTTGGATTCAGCTCATGTCATGCTGCACATAATCTCGATATTCCTCGTAGCCGGTGGTTCGTTTTTTGGCCTTGAACCACGATGCACATAAATTGCGCCACCAGCTGGAGAATAAGCACTGGGCTCGCTTGGAGTTGATGGAATTGATTCTTCAGGTGCGGCTCCTTTGATCTTGCATCGCAACCTGTATAACCTGGCCTTCAGCAACCTCATATCGTCCAAACGTCCATGTCATCTGAAAATACCCCCATCCTCGCCGGCGCCATCCCAGCGTTTGAGCTTTTCATCGCGTCGTGGAAAGCCATGCTCAATGATCCCAACTTACAATCGGAAAACATTCGCACAATTATTCGGCCTGGTCTCGCAATTGCAGACAAGTATTATAATAAGATGGCAGACACTGATGCATACATTATTTCTATGTGTGAGCCTTCGTTCATTGTGATTCCGTGATTCACTCAGACTGAAATCCTACAGTCATCAACCCTTCAATTCGATTTGAATGGATTCGTCAGAACTGGACACCTGCGGAGCAGCGAGACGCAAAGAAGATCATCATGGACAAGGTCGGGCCATTCTTGTTTAACTTCAGAGTCAGTAGTTTGGCTGATGGCTTTCCCAAGCTTAAATCCTATGAGGAGGTCGTCGTTGATGCACGGGACTCTCGTGCTAGCTCTCCTGGTGCCAGCGGATTCGGGTCTGAATCCCGCTCCAGCTCTCACTCTCGCTCCCGCTCCCGCTCCTGCCCAGCCTCGCTAGTGTTCACTGGAATAGCGCAGGCAGCGAAGCGGTACCGTCATGTGGGCCAATCACTTGATTTCACTGCGACTGTGGCCTCGGCCGGCGACCAGTCTCTGGAGGACGAGGTGAACCACTATATGACCAGTCCTCTTCCTTCACGGAAGTCAACGGACATGGTTGGGTATTGTATGGTTTGTTTCTCAATTTTCCAGCTGTCCTGAGCTCACGCTATTTTTTTTTTGGCAGGGTTCAGCATCACGGCAGAACGACGTGGCCCAAGATTTTCCGTCTGTTTGCCAATTACGCCCCCATCCAGGCCACCTCTGTCCCTTCAGAGCGAGTTTTCTCCTCATTGGCAGAGACAGATACAAAACGAC
Organism: Mycena sp. CBHHK59/15; assembly: GCA_029204085.1. Taxonomy (NCBI): domain Eukaryota; kingdom Fungi; phylum Basidiomycota; class Agaricomycetes; order Agaricales; family Mycenaceae; genus Mycena; species Mycena sp. CBHHK59/15. Next base: position 208,149 of record JARGXW010000165.1, on the reverse strand, counting down.
AGAATCGTATCAACGCACTCCTGATGGAAGCTCTTCAGATGCTCAAGTTCAACTGCAAGAAGGTGCGACTAAATTTCATGGCCGACTGGCAGTCGGCTGCTGTTCCAGATGAGGAGGAAGACTGGCTCCGCATTCTGGCATCTTCTACTGAAGGACGTCTCGCTCAGATTTGGTGTGAGATTGTTGATAGTTGCGAGGCGGGGGCAGGATATACCGAGATGCCTAAGGAACATGAAAACTGATATGGTGCACGCGAATTGGGAGCTTTGATGACTGTGTTATTTACCGATATGAATCTGACTTGAATCTATGTGTAATCTCTTTGCGGGGCGAATAGAACACTACCCTATCCCACAAACCAACCTTTTTTTGACTTGAAAATCTATTCCTCTCTTCGAAGTTCACCCATCTGCCAGCCCGAACCCGCAGCGCCGTAAACATCAATACTTGTGGGCCAAATACGGCCCAAATCCCGTAGCACCGTGGATAATCTTCTACTCGGCCTCTCAGACATGGTTCTCTTCCTGGCCTCGTCTGCTGCTCACCAATTGTAACGAAACAGAGCAGACTTCATCGACTCAAGTCGACTTGAGTGACTTCGAGTGACTCGAGCTTGGCCAAGTCGAGTCGAGTCAAGTCAAACTTGGCCCGGAGTCGAACTCCGGAGTCACGACTCGACTTCCGGAGTCGCGGCAACACTAATTACATCTTCCAAAGTGCAGGCATGGCTTGCATGCCCGGACATCATGCAGAAGTATGGCTACACCAAAACCATTTCGCTCGCTACAGCGAAGCGTTATCTGCATGCTCTCGGCTTTCGCTTTACCTCACCCATTAAAGGGCAATATGTTGATAGGCACGAGCGGGCAGATGCTCATGCAGAACGTGATAAAGTCTACATCCCAAAATTGTCCGAACTCCGCACTCGCATGCAGGTTTTTAACAAGGACGGGAAGGATATCACTGCGGAGGTCGAAGCAATGGTTGCTTCTGGGAAACAGATCGTCATTTTGTACCACGACAAGTCGATTTTCTATGCCCATGATCATCACCGAAAATCCTGGCGGGCATAAGGACACCTCAAACAAGCCGCACAAAAAGGGCGAAGGGGTATCGTTAATGGTTGCATATTTTGTCTCTGCAGATTTTGGGTGGCTTGTGGGGCCAAAGACCAAACATTCCGCCTGTGTCATCCTCAAGCCTGGCAAGAACTGTGATGTGAGTGCGAAAGCGGCCTAATAATTTTAAAATGTATTAACACAATTTCCAGGGTTATTTCACCAACGATGACATCCTCGCGCAGGCACGTGTTGCAATGGAAATCCTTCCTGAGTTTGGTGATGGCATCGAACACATCTTCATCTATGATAACGCAACCATGCACAAGAAACGAGCCGACGATGCCCTGTCTGCAAGGAAAATGCCTAAAACAAAGCCTGCCATGTATAAATCTGGCAAGTAGGCCGGCCAAATGCGGCCGAACTTCTTTGTTGAGTGCACTGTTCGGGCTCCTGATGGCAAACCTATCCATAATCCGGATGGGTCTTTCCAGAAGGAGAAGATCTGAATGACAGGCGCAACTTTCCACGACGGGCAGCCGCAGTCACTTTACTTTGAGACAGGACCGGATGCAGGGCTTTTCAAAGGGATGCAGTGCATCCTCACAGAGCGGGGATATAATGTGAAGGGCAAGCGCACTGAGTGCGATAATTTCCAGTGCCCGGTCGATGCTGATGGCAATCATCGTGACTGCTGCATGCGTCACATGCTCTTCAATGAGCCTGACTTTGCTGGAGTGCAGTCGTTATTGGAGCAGGAGTGTGCCTCGTGTGGTGTCTCCGTGATCTTTCTGCCCAAGTTTCATTGCAAGCTTAATCCAATTGAGCAGTGCTGGGGATACTTGAAGCAGCTGTACCGCTTGTGCCCGGAGTCATCGCGAGAGGAGGATCTCAAACGGAATATGCTTGATTCCCTTGCTGCTCTACCTCTGGTTTGCATCAGAAGGTGAGGTGTACTTCATCTTCATATTTAGTACTGAACTGTGCCCAAGGTTTGTAACAGATCCCTTCGCTACGCAGATGCCTATGCAAAAGGCTTGAATGGTTGTGAAGCTGCATATGTCACAAAGATCTACCATGGTCACAGGGCTATTCCCAATGACCACTTGCGTAATTTCGAGCAGTCTGGCACCATACAAGCTTTTAATATGCTTCGGAGACTGTAATTACTATGAAATTCCCACTTGTTTTGTTTTCAGCTAGGGTTAGGGTCCGGAAAGACTCTCCTCCCGGCATGCAACATGCTGCACATACAGTAAGCAGTGTAGGCCTTGCAATATATATGGTGCTTCTGTCCTCTGCTTCAACAGTTGATGCGTGATCAACCAGTAAGGCTTTACTAAAAGCCATTCTACCAATTACCAACTCAGTCACTAATCCATTAATCGTCCAATTAATAATACCAAGGAGTAGGATAATCATGCACTGTAATACCATGTAAAGTAGAATAAAACACTGAGCATTCTGAGGGGGAGAGCAGTGAGCAATACCCTGCCTGAGCTGCAACTGAACAAGTTGTGTTTTACCTAGGTGTAGTTCAATGCTCATAGTCCCAAGGGAAGCTTAGAATATAATTTTCATTTGTGTTCTATAAACTTGGATTTGATTTGATTTGATTTTACTGATATACCCTGAGCCCTGAGATTCAAACTGATCCTGGAGACATAAACTGAGCCCTGTGAACAAACCTTGAGCCTGGAGAAACAAAGCTACTTGACCCGCAAACCTATAAACCCGGTCCAAAAGACCAACTCTGTGCTTAAAATCCACGAACCTACAAGACTAAATCTGCTCCAAGGAGTAGATCAAGTTGTCCTAGGAAACCGACCTTTGGTTCCTGGAACAATCCCTTAAAGAGCATTCTCTCTTTTGAGACCTAATACTCGGTCTCACCCTGAAAAAACATATGGTGATACTATTAAGGAGGAGTTGAGTAGTTGTGTGGAGTGTCAGTGAGAGTCAGTTGGTTCATAGCTGACCCTTCCTAGCATTCCTGCATGGTGTGATTCTACTAGATGCAGGGTAGTATTTGCAAGTGAGGTAGTGTTCATCCTCTAGAGGGAATGAATTTTACAGCCTTGAGTTGAGGGGAAGGCAATAGTCTTAGTTGGGGGACAATGTTCTGTTGCTTCTAAACAAATATTTTTGTTGGTAAATGTGATACTTATAACATGTCGGACAGAGTCCGGTGATAGTGCTGCCTGGTGGTATGTGATAGTGCGAATCTAGTAGGTCTAGTAAGGCGCTATGAATACACCCAACTAACCACTACTAAACTAACACCAAAACAATGGTTCCAGTATGCGAATTTTGCAAGAGTTTGGTGAGTTGACTCAAGTATCGGGTCATTAGACAATTGACTAAGTCTCTAGACTCATTGAATCAAGCTTTGAAGCTTTTAAGAATTGGTTGATTCGGTTTATAAACTTGAACCGAGTCTTTGACAAGTACACCCAAGTTGAACAAGGGTTTATTGATGTAAACAGTTGAAACTGTGTGATTCTAGACACAAGGTCTCCAATATAAACTGAGGTTACTGGTGTTCTGATATTCTGAGGTTCCGATATAATCCACAGGTGCCTTAGCTCTGCCTCAAGTCCAGGGGTGTTGGATTTAAACAATCAAGACACATTTATACCCACTGTCAAAATCTGTAAATGTGCGGAAGGCGCAGTACAGGATAAGTAAGTAAGGATAATACAAGTAAGTAAGTAAGGAACTCACCCTCAGTCTCCTGCTATGTGGGATGAAAGACTGAGGGCAAGGGACGAGTGCAAGAGGTTTATATACCTATCTACTGCTGTGTCAAGCTGTCCAACCATCTGTCAATGTGTTAGAATCAGGCAAGCACAGTGGTCTGAGTCAACAGTGAGAAACTCAAATTGAAGAGAGAGACAAGACAACTAACCTGAGTCAACAGTGAGAAACTGGGGACTCAGGCTCTACACTAGGCTACTTATATACACAATGGGTCAACTATACAATCCAGATGTTTTCTTACCCAGGCTTCATACACCAAACATCTTCGGTAAGTGTTCTGACCACTTTTCAGGCAAGCAGAATATTTTGAGGACAAGTTTTGAGGTAGGCTGTGAATGGCAGCGAGAGCATTGCCGACGGCAAGCACAGCACATGACTGATCGGAATCCCAAACCAGGTAATCCTTAGCACTCGATCAAAAGTTGGTTGCGAGCAAAAAAAAATTGTGAGTGTCAAGCTTTTCGGAAACAGCTGTAAAAACACAACAAGAACCGTTATATTAATCAGGCCTTGACTGGGTCAGGTCAGTTAAAGACGGCTCAACTACTGCTGAGCAGAGTTCCATGGGACGGTTCTATTGGCTCAACCTGCTGGAATCTGTGCTAGAGGTTGATTCAGGGAAACTACTTAGGAGCTAATGAGGGATCCCATAGACTGAAGAGCACAGTTCTATGGGATGGTTTGGAGTCTTGTGGGAGCCACTCTTGGAAACCACACAGAGGCAAGACCGAAGTTATTATCTTACAGGATGTCATCTTCCGACCCGAAGCCACAGATTAAAGAGATAGATTGTGGGGACTCTTAGTTTGAGTCACAGGATGATGGTTGCAGTCCCACCTGCAGGATCACAATATTGACTAAAGATAGATGACACTTCAGCGGGACAGAACATGTTTCAACAGATCCAACCAATCCTGTGTGTCTAGAAATCAGAATTGCATGCTAATTGCTCATCTGGCAATTCGGCTTGCTTATGGATCACAGAAAATACCACATGATGAGTCGGAGTTTATTGCCCTGCAAGACTTCTATTCCAGGGGCAGGTTATTCCAAAAGGTGTCAGACAGACCAAATTCATGGGGCCCAGCCCCTCACATTGTTAGCTTGACTGATAGCAATGTGCACCCAAACATTTCTTATCTCTGTTTAGCTGTTTGTAAAATGTATAAAAGGCATAGTTTGCTTCATTTGTAGGCAGTGAATCTTACCGCCACATTACTGGCTTTGGGATTAACTAGAATATAATGAGGCTTGATTGATGAGAAAAGACCTTGATGGTGAATAAACATTAGACTGAGTCAAGACCTCATAAGTGCTCATTCCCCATGGATTAGTAGCCAGTTGCCCAACCTGCAGTCTTACTCTAGTGACATTAGTAGCTGAAAGCTCAGGCACTAGTTTTAGTTTGAAAAATCTGGTCCTGTGGTATCTAAGAGTGTGATCCTTGAAGCCTTATGCTTGGACCATTCATTTACTATGCTCAGATATCTAAGGATTGTTGGTTTGCTCCCATGCAGCTAGCCCTGTGCACATTGGTTTGAAAACACTCCTCTTGTACAAGAACCGCTTTGGATTCAATCTGATCTACGCTACTTGACAGGTCATTTATATGTACCCTACCTCCCCAAACACAACCCAATAGTATTTGAGATTGAGGTGTGATTAGTTTGGCAGTTAGTTGAGTTGAGTTAGAGTCTATCTTGCTTTGCTCAGCATGCCAGTGCTATTTCACTGCCACACTCAGGTGCAGCATTTCAACGGTACCTCCAATTTTTTGTCTGGATTCTGCTTCTGGCCAGAGGTTCCCAAAAAAGGAATTCTGGACTTAGCTTCTGATCTATTTTTCACCCAAAAACCTCCCAAGGTGCAAAGAAAATATGAAAAAAAATCGAATAAATGTCCTCTAGTACTACACTGACTGCTGAGCTACCTGCACAATTTGTAGTACACACATCCTTGAATTCCTTGCTACAAGAGATCCATTCAGATGTGTCCCCCTTTGTGGCAAGGTCTTATTCCTCTTCATTGTTGTTCTGTATTATGCCCATAGGTAGATTGTGAATGTCAGTTGCATTGTCTGCAAAACCAAATTCGACTGTGGCATATATCAACGAGTTAGACAAGTGGGGAAATTGTGTAAATGATCTGACAAAATTTTTGTTGAGACCCGATCTGACCTGGGCCACCCAGGCATCTTTGTCAAGACTGTGGACCTGAAGTTTTCTCATTGACTTCTTGATTTGTGCAGACTCCTGCCTGACTTCAATTGACCAAATTTCAGATTTTGTCCAGACTCAGCTGCAAGGTCAAACCAGTCTGTGAGAATATTTTGTTGATGCCATGACCATCTGACTTGAAGCTGTAACTACATGGCTTCAGGCTTATATATCACAATTTTAAATACACAGAGTACTTTATAAGATGATATTCTAATGATTCATCGAAGGAATTGTACTCAAGTTGCCTCTTGATTATACACTGCAATTGTTTCCAGAATTTGCCGATCAATGGGAATCTCACGTGATCTTCACGGAGTTTGTATGGCTGTTACCAGGACCGGTGTTTTCAAATTTGCTCAAGTGAAGTCAGAGGAAAGTTCGGACAAATTTGGGAGTGGGCAGGCACAGAGCAGTTCGGACAATGGGGTTGGGTGTGGCCGAGGTCAGATCCTAGTTCGGACACATGTCACAGGCCACTGATGGCCTCCAAATTCATTCTTCATCTGGCAGTGGTCAGGTGTTTGATTTGATTTTGGACAATGTAAGGTGTTCTGGGTGGCATTCTGGATCACTCTTGCAATTTTACACCTTGCACACAATAGCCAGAATTCACTTCTCTATCAGTCCCTTCAGCTATGGATATACTCAGTGACAGCAACAAAGATCTGCTCCTCTCAACAGATTGGGACCCTCATGAATGGGTTTCAAGGGGCAAAAAATACCACGATGTTCCCCCCATCATCGAGGTGGCTCGATGTAACGTGCTAAAGATCCCTGTCTCACAAAATATCAATGTTGTAGAGGTTGCAGAGGATGATGGAGTAGCAGAATAGATTTATTATATTTTTAAAACATGTTTTTCAAGGTCCTGGGCAGTGTTTGCCCTTGAGGCCTTAAATCCGGTTCTGAGAACCCTTGAGGCCTTCCGGGGGCAAAGGCCTTAAATTTAAGGGTGTTTTAAGGCCTTAAAATAATTTCCCCATGCTATCCGGCGCAGCCAAAAACAGCGAATTAATTGAAGTAACTACACACAATATTCTTCATCTGAGTCAATCTCAATCGCACCATTGTCGGGGCAGTTGTCCTCGGCCGCTTCTGCCAGCGCCTGCATCAAGACCTCCTCCTCCATGACTCGCACCAATGGTTTCCGAGCACGGGGTTTCTCTGCCCCATCAAACATGTCATCGGTTTCCACGCTGGGAGACGGTTGGGGAGACCTCATAATCCTCCTGGTCTTCCACATCCAAATGGCTGAGAGACATGTTGAGGGTGGCAAACGACGAGCGGAAATGTTACATAATGATATCACACGTGATAATTTAAACCCTCCTTAAGGGCTTAAGGTTTAGCCAAAAATCCTTAAGCCCTTCTTTAAGGCCCTACATAATAAGGCCTAAAAAAATTAAGGCCTTTGCCCCTCAGGTGAACACTGGTCCTGGGCGCATTTTGGAAAAAACTTGAGGTCAGATCCAAAGTTCGGACAAATTTTTGGTCGGGGCATAGCCAGATCCGAAGCCCGGTCAAATTTTGGCGGCCCAGGTTGGCCAAAAGTTCGGACAAAAAAATGGGCCTAAAGTAGGATACGACCTCGGTCCTCCGCTACCTTATCATTATGTGCTTTTTGGCGACTCTGGGGGACATAAAACGTGATCTGATCGCGCAATACATAAATTTAAACACAGACCGACCAGTCTACCAACGAGCTTGCCTCTCAACAGAACAGGTGCCAATTTGGATTAAAACATCAAGTACGAGTTCCCTACCAGGCCACGCCACCGCCCACACCCCCAAAGTCACGTGGTGAGATTTATAAGGATAATCAGCAAACACATCGACTTCAACACCCACAACCATGCAGGTGCCACCGAAAGACGCTGTATTCAGCGGATCCTCTTTGCCCCCCAAATGCTTCAAGGAGCTCATGGTTGGGCTTCGGCCACGCATCGCAGAACTTCCTAGGCAGACGATCGCCCTTCACATTGGCCAGTACGATCAGTGGAGGCTGCGACTTCCCACGGAGGATAGAGCTAAGGCTCCACGTCTAAAAGGTACTTACTAGTAGAATAGTCGCAGCACCTCGGCAGGTTGAAGCTCACCCGCAAGTCCTAGTTTTCCACGATCCCAGCAAGAAGATTGACTATAACAACTATGACCTGTCGCTCGACAAGGTGTTCTTCTGGGCTCGATGGGTTCCCTTCAGCGGTGATGATCAGATCGATTGTCCTCAGGACCACCCGGAGTTGTGGCAAGAGCTCCCAGAAGACATTGCGCGCCGGACGAGTTGCTAGCGCTATTCCAGGACCGCGGCTTCTCCGTAGACAAGAACATGCTCAAATTTGAGTGCGTCAAAGATGTCCATCCATATTACGATCCACTTGCCCCCGTATGTTCTCTGTCACGCTGCGTTTGATGCTTCGCTAATTTGTGGTGTCCACTAGTTTATGTTTGCGTAATCTGGGAGTGAATCGCTGCTGTCTCTTTCCTGGTTTCTGTATCAGTGAACAGCATCTTTTTCTGTACTGAATTAAATTGTGTTGCCACTCAAGTTCACCACTCTCCGAACTCATCTGGTGTCAACGCCAAGAGGTCACAGATTTCTCGTCCGCTCTGATGGCTTCTTTCCAAAACAGAGCGAGACAGGTCCGCTCCGTGCGAACGAAGGGTCTGATAGCGAACGATGAGCACTATAAGGCCAGTATTGAGCTCGAGCTCGTCCGAGCCTGGGTCGATGGGCGGGGTATTTATGGGTTTGGGGCTCAAGCAATCGTGAGGCGCTGGAAAATAGAATGTGTCTCGGTTTCCACAGTAAGTTGCACCGAAAGCGAAATTCTAGGGCCAGGGCTACTTAGTGTCTTAGATGAAACTAGAGCCGAACCTGTGCCACCTTCTGGAAAGGCTCCGTCATTTCGGAGACTGAGCACAGTGACAAGGAGCTGTCATCACTTGGGGAAATTTCTATGTCATCGTTAATCCAACGCTTGGTTCATTCAATTCCACGAAGCCACGAGAAAAAACGATCCCAAACCCTTGTTCGGGGGGAGCCTTGGCGGTAGAAATGATCTGTTTGATTTATTGTCAGAATGCAGTGAATATCGAGGAATATTAATTTCGATATGAAGCGCAAGTTTAAAGTGGGTAAGGACATACACAGGGAAAAGCAGACTCTCATGCGGTATTGTCCATGTCAATAGGAACTGTGATTAAGGGACTAAACGATGCGGCGGGACGCAAGCAAGATCGTCTGTATCAAAACTACGCTTCACATCCAGCAGACTCCTATGGGGTACTAGATCTCAGAACCAACGGCATGTATAGCTCGTCCATTTAGCAGTCCACCGTCAAGCACTAAAAGCGGCAGCACTTTAACACCACTAACATTGTAGCGCTTCGCCACGTCAATGTCATTCAAGTGGTCAGAAACACCAGTTTCTAATATTCACTGTAAACACGCTCAAGATATTTAGCAGTCGCATCCTCTTGCATTCGCAAAAATAGGAACTCAGGCCGCATCCTCCATCAATAGACACGTAGTACATAATAACAACTGATGCAATATGAATGCGAAGGTATCGTTGTCGGACATACATTGCACACCAGAAACATGGCCGATGAAAGCCAACGAGTCATTACAGATCGGGCGTGAGCGGTAGTGGCGCTCAGGGAGGAGCGCAGGACGCGTCTGCGTCGCGGCGACGTCGCCCGAGCCGGATGCGGGGCCGAATGCGCGCGTTACTGTACTTGGAGGTCGTGGGTGCGTGAAACGGGAGGTCATGCGCGTCGACGTCCGTCGGAGCGTTGCCCGTGTCGAGTGCGTGGCTAAGAAGGGGAGAGACGTTGCATTCTGATCGGCATGGCGGAAGCAAAGGGAGTATGTGAGGTATATAAAGGGCGGGGACGCGAGGCCGAGGAACGAAAGAGACACGTAGATCGTCCCTGCACTAATTCTAAGTACCTGCTCCAGGCAAGAGAGACGCTGCGCGTACGCTACGTCCTCAGCGGACACCGGGAACTTCGGCTTACGTTTTCACATGGGCTACGATGCGCCAAGGGTGGCGAGATGGGTAGTGCAAGGCGTCCTGATCGTCTTGGATGTCTTGTTGCTGCGACATGATGCTCGTCTTGACTTGGATGCGGGGGTCAGATTATGGTAGGCCAGGGTGCATGGGAATCCGATCAGGCCGGGGGACAAGGCCCAAGCATGAGCGGGGGAGAAGAGGAGTCCGACTCAGAGGCTTGAATTCGGGAGACGAGAGGAGAGGATGAAGGAAAGGTCGTAAGGGCTTACGTCACTGACATCGAGAAGCCGATCTGATCCGATCAGGGCAAATCAATGTTGAATGCGCAGAAACCTTAATTTCGCGCACGGATCAGCTCGCGTGGCACCTGCACACGGAGTTTGTCGAATCACATATTCAAAGGTTTCGGCCAAAACAGTGAGTGGCTACGACTGGTAACAGAGATTTAACATGATACATAATAGCGTCGTTCAAAGTTGCCCTGATAGGCTCCTGTTTGGTCCCTGGTCTGTCTCCTAGTTGGTTCCCTAGTCCAACCAGGAGAGTGAACACATCAGGAAAATGTTTTTCATCTGGCAGTGTCTGGCACAGCTGGCGCATATGGCACATATGGCAGCCCCAGTTGCCAGCTGTGCCATTTTCCCCGGACTGCCAGTTTTCTTGGAATTGCCATAATGTGCTGATGTGCCATAATATTAAAGTACACCGCCATCGATCCGACACATGGCCATCAGCTGTGCGCGACATGTCAACAAGTTGTATGCCGCAGCTGGTGGTCAGCATTGAGGTGGCTGGTTCCCAGCCTACGTCTCCTATGGCCTCAGCATGTACCCAGTTCTGCTGGTCGCCACCTGTTATTAAGGTCTGGATGCCAGCTGCCGACTCAGCTGCCCTGTATATGCATTTAATACCTGTCTGGAGTGTCGTTTCAATCAGGCTCAGATTATTGGTAACAAGCAATGGAGAGAAGCACATAGATTAAGAGACCACTGAGCCCGCAAAAGAACAAAAGAAAAATAATCTACGCCGTTGTCACAACATCCACGGTATTAGCATCAATCAAATCATTGACTTCTTGTTGAAACACATCGACGTGTTCCTGTAGTCCTTCGAAGCGTGTCTGTCTTGATCAGCGGAGAGTATGTGACGGAACACCCTGCATGTATATGAGTGATGAATGAGGTGGGTAGATGGCATAACTGACTTCGCAATCTACATACATAAATAATAACAAGGTGTCGGAGCCCATGAAGTGCAGGAGAACGAGCCATACAGTGTAGGACCACCTGATGGGACGGGATCACCTGATGGGACGACAGACTTTTACGGCCACCCTGGGCACATTTTACCACCGGACTTTTTATGAATATATTGTGTTTCCTATTAACTACATTGTACAAAAGCCTCAGAGGCATCCAAGAAGTAGATCTTTCTGCAAACTGAAATCATTTGGAAAAGTTGATGAAACCGAAATTGATTTGGGGTGTATTTTAATGTTGGGTACATAGGTTGGTACCGGATCCTTCTGGAATTTTGGCCAAGTGGATAATACATGTTTTGGGCCATATCCCCTGGAAAATATCGCGAGCAGCACATGAGAGACAGCCGGGATGCGCGATTTCGTGGAATGAGGCTGCATTCGGCATGTCACATCACGCTTCCCGATTCGGTTTTATCTTATCTGGGCCACTCGCTTTTTTCGCCGTGTCAGGACACCTCTTCACCTCACTCCTGCCTTCACTGCTTTCCCAATGGTTTTCCATGCCGAATCCCTCCGTTCTAAAGAGAAGAAATCAACAGACCGGCAAGAAACATGGATGCAACGGGCCATCCAAATTTATAATGAAGAGCACGGCTCATCTTCGCAGCCAGCTCAAAGCCTGGCGGATGTGGTCAAGCAGGCAGAGCGGGAGTGTTTGGAGCAGACAAAGAAGCCCATTAGCATATCCAAATCGACACTGCATCGACGTGTTAATGGAGGAAAAAGTACGCGTGAAGTACACGAAGCTCAGAGGTGGCTCACGAGCGAGGAGACGGACGTCGTCATCAATTATGCAATTGAGTGTGGAAATCGAGGTCTGCCCCTCAGCCATCGGAGGCTGAAGGAGCATGTGGACCAGATTGCACGGGCACGCTGGGGGGCCATTTTTCCTGCCGAAGGTGTCGGCAAGCGGTGGACAAAGCGTTTTGTCTCCGACCACAGTGATCGTCTCGGCACATACTGGTCCCACCCGCTTGATCGATCGCGCGCGCGCGCTGTGAATCCGACCACAAAGGAGGAATACTTCGACCTGCTGGAACAGGTTATCGAGGGGAAGGGAGGCGAGGATCGCATTCCAGCAGAATTAATCTACGGCGCCGACGAATCCGGTTTTCAGAAGGGCATCGGACAAAAGGAGAGGGTCATCGGGGGTGCGGGTAAAAAACGTCAGCACCAGCAGCGCAGCGGGGATCGGGAAAACATCACGGTGATGGTGACTATTTGTGGTGATGGTACTTCACTCCCCCCGCTTGTTATCTTCAAGGGCGAGGCCTTCCAAGCGAATTGGAAGCAGGATAACCCTGCGAATGCTTCGTGAGTGCCTAAAATATCTGTAAGATGCGCTCTGCTGACCACAAATAGACTGGGTTATTCCAAAAAAGGCTACATCGATGGCGAAATCAGTGTTGAATGGCTAAAGGATTTCGAGAAGAGAACTCGAGCCAAGGCGGCAGGGCGACGGCGACTCCTCCTTGTTGATGGCCATTCATCACATTATACCCTTGCCTTCCTGGCCTTCGCACGTGCGCACAAGATTGAGGTGATCGGCTACCCATCTCACAGCACGCATGTCTACCAGGGCCTTGACGTGGTGATTTTTGCAATCTTCAAAGTGAATTGGAGCGATGTTCGGGACCGCTACGAGCGCGAGGGAAAGGTGGTGGACAAGACGACTTTTTTGGCTGTCTATGCCGAAGCTCACTTCAAAACCCTCACACCGGCAAATATTCGAGCGGCATTTCGTAAAACGGGTGTTATTCCGCTAAATCGTGACGTTGTTACAGCAGATATGATGGCCCCGAGTCTGGAGACATCGTCGCGAGGCGCGCTCCCGGTTCAGCAGTCGAGCCCTGTAAAATTCATGTCAGGGATGATCACTGACTATTTGGACTACCAGAAGTTGCACGAAGCACGTACAGCCGTCGATGAGCCTACCGAGGAGCCTACTGACATGCGGCAAGCCGTCGACAACCTGTCATCGACATCAGCATCATTCCTTATATCTTCATCACCACTCCAATCTACATCTGTGCCGCCCACGTTCAAGCCGTACACCATATCCCCAATTAAACTTGAGTCACGGTACTCGCATCTGCTCGATAGAGAGCCACAGACGATCCGGGAGCAGCAGCTGGCCGACGCATTGAGGGAAGCCGAGAATCGGGACAATCTGCGCAAGCGCGCGATGCTTGACATGCAGGCTGCAACAGTGCTTGCGGGGATGTACAGCAATCGTGCGCAGTCTCAGCTTCAGGGGATCGAGGAACGTAAGCAGAAGAAGCGAGGGAAGCGCAAGATGGGCGATGGGAAGGCCAAGTATTTCTCCGGTGATGACTTCTACCAGCTGTGTCTTGACGATGAGAAGGCAAAAGAGGACGAGGCAGCGGAGAAGGAGCAACGACGAGTGCAACGGGAGGCCCACGCCAGTGAGCTGGCAGAATGGAAGAAGAATAATGCCGCAATCAGAGCGAGGAACGAGGCAAAGAAGGCAAAGTATGCTGCTGACAAGGCAGCGTGGGATGTCGAAAGCGTCGCCGCCAAACTCCAGAAGCGTCGTCCCGGGTGGACGAAACCAAAGGTGAAAGACTATGGTGTTGAAGTCCTGCTCCCGAGGCCTAAGAAGCCGGCAGACGAGGAGAAGGACGAGTCGGAGGAGGACGGTGAAGGGTCCAGGACCGGAAGCGAGATGGAAGATTAGATTAGATTAATTGATTGCCGATATTTGCCGACGTGATTGTAACGCGTCCCAAGTGCTGTCCATCGTCTGATAACAGGATTCTGGCTTGATCCACTCCGATATGGGTCAGATTTCCTCCATTGACCACGAAATGTTGCATCATATAAGATTTAACACTGAAGATGTGATCGGCCTGGTCAGAATTGCAGCCAAAGTCCATAAATTTTATTCCGAGACAAAACTAAATTTGGCCGTCCCATCAGGTGGTCCTACACTGTAGTACCGTACTTCCTTCAACAACGGTGAGTGCGATCAAATTATCCCTGGTGTTTTGTAAGCTTTTGTAAGCCAAGACCGAAACCCAACCAGGACATACCCAAATATTCCGCCTCGTAGCACCGACAGTTGTGCACCCAGTCCCAACGTGTCCCCGATATGGCCAAAATACAGCTACACCAGGGGCAGGGTGCATGCAGAAGTCTATGGGTGATAGAACTCTGTTTAGCGAGCAAGAAGATGAGTGACAATATGACTCACTGTCTTTGATCCACCGCCCTTCCTTCTGCTCGAGTATTCTGTAGATGAGCAATGAGTAGGTCACATGAAAGCCACAGGGGGCAGATAAGCACAGAGCAACACTGGGAAGGAAGTAGAAGTAGGTAGTGGAGGCGGCCGCAAGCAGCCATCAGTGGGAGACAACAGTTGGTGCTAAGAACATAGGCCAGAGTAATAGAGAAGCTTGGGAGGCAACTGCCAGCAGGCTTTGAGGTCCGTCTCTGAGTACTAGTACATCACGCTGTGAGGACTTGATGAGCTTGATGGGTGTTGGTGGATCTTGGGCATACAAGAGGTCGGGGCAAGAATGGCAGGAGGCTGGAGCAGGCACATAAGTAACGAAGAAGGACGGAGGGCACCAAGGAATGGCTAGGGCAAGAGGGCATGGAAGTGGGAGGAAGCGAGTGACACGATGAACCACGGTTTGATGGGATCGTCTGCTACGTGATGTGCACGGGCCATGATCGGAGTTTGAATTGACTTGTCCGATTTTCGATGATCTGCATGCACACGCGCTGCTGCCCTCTGACTCGCGACCTGAATGTGGTATCCTTTCCTGTTCTCAAACTTCCCGAAAAACAATATTTTCGTAGTCCATGCGTATAATAATGATTATAATTTCTTTAAGTGCAGCAGCAACTTAAAGTTGTGCTGGAGTGGACCGCATCATGTGGTCGACAGGGAATTCAACGAACTGGCAGCAGAGCTTCGGTGGAAATGGGACACCCGACTGGCGAAGAGGAAGCAAAAAGCGATGGAGCCAGAAACGGATGAGGATGACCCAGCAAACCGAAGAAGCACGCAAAAACTACTGAGTGTAGAGCAGATTCAGAGGAACCGGCAGCGGTACCAGTGGGCTTGGCTGCTGGACGGCCCAAGTGGATAGTCACGCAAACGGCGAGAGCAATCATGTTAGAGGAAGATGACACTGACTCGGAGGACAGCGAGCTATACGGGAATTCGGGGAATGACTACTATTCAGATTAATTTAACACAGTTTCTGTACCATATTTATTTGCGGCTCCGGCCAGCCCATCTCACAATGTAGTCGCCACATATATGCCGAGGTGGGGACAGGTGGTTGAGAGCTGGTTACTGGGTGAGCCTCACAGGCAGTGCTCAGGAGCCCTCCAGCCAATACCAGGTGTGCTATCGGCTGTCCGCAGCCTGACCCAATCGGGTAGTGGCAACATTCAGGCACTTTGGCAGTGTAGCGTGGCTGGTAACAAATCATTGGCCTTGAGTTGTTATTTTACACTGTATGTGTGATATCCGGTTATTGTTTCTCCTCCAAGTTCGTTACAGGCATCAGTTTCAAACTTGTTGCATGTTTTTTCCTGCAGAGAAAGCAGAGATTTTTATTGGAGCCTGGAATCAAACCCCCCAAGTGCGCAGTGTGATGTCCCTCAAACCTAGCATAGAATCATTAATATGGATCAGTCACTGCGGGAGATGGATGTGCACACTGGAACTTCATGATCAAGTTCAATTGATTCTCACAGAAGTCTTTCAAACTCCGACGCCCACGTGTGTTGATGTGGCATGATTTGACGGGCAACTGCCACGTCATCCTTTGCTTTCTCCTTCCATGACCTTCCCTCCTGTTGTCACCCCATCTCGTCCCACCCAGCGCAAACAGATAGCAAGGCTGCCCAACAACCCAAACAGAATTCCACTCAATTTCTGTGGTCACAAAAGCTGCTGTCTTCTTTTCTGGTCTCTCTGCATGCTTGGGCTCCCTCTCTACGCACTTGTTCCGGATTCCTCCTAAGCTAGATGCTACTCTTCAAGTCTAGATCTTCGGGCTTTCTCTCGATCTTCGGGCTTTCTCTCCCTCCATTTTATGTGCACTGTTTTGCACTTGACCGCTGCATGTGGCATTTCCCTTCCCTCCTTCATGCATGGCCTTCCACATATAAGTCACATAGCACTTATCTCTCTCCTTCCGGACATTGGTATGTGCTTGGTCATCCAGCCTTTTCTCGCCACACTCCTGCTCAGTTCAGTTCTTTGAGCGACATCATCAGACCTTGGTGGCTTAGCTGCAGGGTTGTTGAGTGATAGGCAGGCTGGTATGTTCTACTCCCATGTATTGATTTACCTGTCATTGACTTCGTCTAGAGGTCCTTTTGAAAAAAATGGTCCCTTTTTGCCTTCCTGATTGCTCCCCTGATCGTAATTTGAGTGGGGTTTTGATTAGGAGAACCTTCCTGGTTGTTTCCTGGTCATAAAAGTGTGTGAGGGGGGGGGGGGGGGGGGTTTCAAAGTTGCTCCTACTTCGTTCCTGTTTGTTTCCCTGTTTATCCACTTTTCGGCCATTTTACTGCCAAATTGACGAAAAGGGACCCGAACAGGGGCATGAACAGGGCCAACTTTGAACGACATAATGTAGTTACACCCTTAGAATGCATTGACAAGAATCAATGCACTTGAACTTACCTCAAAGGAGTTGAGCAAAGCCAAAAGGTTTATATGAGACGGAGGATAAACAGGAGATATCATATCTGAGAGTAGTGTACCGAGAAGATCCATATACACACTGGGTGGTATGGGAGTCTGTGAACCTGGTGAGCAACACAGAGCAAGGCACAAGGCTGCACAAGGGAAGGTGTGTCGGCAACACGTCGTTTGTGATGCTGACATCACACAATTCCTGATTTGGGGGGGGGGGTGTCACAGTCAAGACCTGAGCGTCCACTCTCGGTATGAGGAGAGGGATTGGGTAGTGCTCGTAGTTGATCTCGAAAAATGATGGAATAAAAGGTTAACTACAACAGCGTAATAGCTACTCTACTTATACTGTCTAGGGAACCGTGTGAACTAATCTATATATACTACAACTACCCTTAACCACATGTTCTCAGTGTCCTTGCTTCATCCTCATGTCCTGACGTCATCTCTGACATCATCATGACGTCATCCCTTGGGTCGGGCCGGTCTTAGTCATAGCCTCTTTGTCATCCAGCGCTTAGATCTCGGGCGCTTAGATAGGCGTTGGAACGATAGATCTTATCTAATCGTGACAGGGGGTTTGGATCAGTGTATCCAATCCAGAGATCTGCTACCTCGGGTTGAATGCTACGCTATGCCCTGTTGTGTAAATTGGTGAGCTCAAGGCTGGTGAGGCATTGTAAAGAACAAAACATCTACATATGTCCAGCTTTTCATGTCCTTGGCTAGTACTTCCCAAGTGATTGTCCATGAGTGGTGGCTTTGACAGAGCAATGCTTCACTGTGTCACATTCTACAGCATTTGCCTCCTGTCCCCTACTGAGTTTCTTATGTCTGACATCTCTTTACCTGCAATATTAGACACATTCTTGAAGAAATTTAGGCCCAGGGCAAGCCCAAGGCCAACATTAGTAGATGTTGTACAGATGCATCAATGAACATTGAGGGCACAACATATTTTCGCATTTTTGGACCCCCTTCGTAAATTCGCTGTTTAGTGTCTTGGGGTGCAGTGAGGAATAGATAAAATCGGTAAAATCGTGCCCTACTTACCCTTCAAGGTGAAGCACAAGCCATGCTTAAGGTCCTTGCAAGGTTGTGGAGCCACAGTGCCACCAGATAGTCCGACACAAAACTGACCATATCATAGCATTTAACATCAAATACAGTTAATTGCCCATCAAAAAACGATACTGAGCGGAGTTCTAATTGGCATCATGATACTGACCACAAGGCACCGGCCATCGACTTCAGTGAGCGTTGACTACTTCTCTTCAAATACATAAAATATCTCTGCCTTAGGACGTAGAATTAATGTCTTGAGTGTCCTATCAGCTTGTGCTAAACTTGTGTTCCTTGTGTCTCAGCATGGCTTGAGCTTATACCTCACCAAGCTCATGGACCAGCCAATCACTGTGTTCCACGGCCTTGTAGGTAGACCCTTGCTGAGCTTGGCTGACCTCTGCCGATATTTTCCAATAGCCGTAGACCGACCTGGTTGCCATGATGTAGGCACAGCTTTGCCGATCTTGGCTGAGCTTGGTATCCCTCGTGTAGGCATACTTTGCCAATGTCTGCCTACCTTGGCTGGCATCTGCTGACCTCATGTTCACCCACCTCGCCCAACCTTGGCTCTCAGTTTTGCTTCACGACTTGGCCTTATACTGGTATTTCACTGCATTTATTGCTCTTATGCATGGTGGGACCTGTGCTGGGACTAAATTAGAACTGATATAATTAATGAGCTTTATGCTCTTGGTCACAACACTTCTCATCAGCCCTGTGAATCCATGGTGGGTGCCATCATAGGGTTTGTTTTTGCAGTGGGGTTTCTGCAGGAAACTAAGTTTCTCATTAGACTTCTTGTGCCAAGGTCTGCCTACAGACATAGGCAGACCTTGGAAGACGTAGGCAGATGTAGGCAGTCGTGGGAAGACATTGCCTACATGGTGTAGGCATAGATGTCTGCCGACATTGGTCTACTCCCCGTAGGCATACCGCTGCCTACAAGGGTAGGGAACACAGTGAATGGACTGCTCTAAGAGCACCCCATATCCAAGGCTCCAACTTATATCTAAATCCTACCCATCCCAGGTACTAATGGTCTCATTTTACTCAAAATTCCTGGTACCAACTTAGGGACCAGGTCTCCAAGTTAAAATGGCTTTCACCCTCGATCACTTGTCTCAATCATACCGGTCCAACCACCGAGGCTTTCTTATGAGTTATATCTGTCCCCCTGACCATGGTCATCTGATGTCCTTCTGACCGCTGTGGCTTGCTTACTAAAGTCGAATTATATCTGCCCCCTACCCACTACAACATGTGAGGTAAGGTAGGGCTCATGGACTTTACACATATGTCATGTGAATTTGCCTGACTCGCACAAAATCTTAATGCCTTAATGCCAACTTTTTGAGGATCTAATTAAGAAATCCACTTGCAAGGAGTTGTCCCTAAATGGATTATACATGATCCCTTGCAGACCAATTTTTAATTCAGTCCCAACTGATCATGGTATTAGGTTCACAGTCAGCCAAAAAGAGGAATGATGGGGGTGATTTTGGCAGAGGTCACATCATGTGACATACATGTAAAGTCCATGAGCCCTACCTTACGAGCATTGAGTTCATAGTGTCTGTCTAGGCTCTGGTGCCATATCTGGGACAGCCCCAGGCCCGATATCATCTGCCAGGACGGATTAGGCCTGGCAGCACTGCCACAGACCAGATTGGGCCTCAATGGGAGATTCCGAGTCTTTCCCACACTCTCTGGCACCTTGGTTCTGCACTTTCTTTTTGTCAATTGTCAGTGTTTGAGTGCTTATAAATATGTTCAAAAATTTGTGTTATGTATCCTAGCACCGCAAGCCGAAAATTTGGACACAGAAGCTCATAATGAATGAAAACAAAATTGAAATATGGTTGTCCATACAAAAATATTGCTTGGTTGTGTTGCCACCACAAGTGCACCATAGGCCGGAAAAAATTGTATGGCTTATCTGAAAAGCTCTATATATTTAGAGGTTGAAGTATAATCAAAGTATTTATGGTAAACAAAGGGAGGAATTTTTCAATTTGTAGTTTTGGTCCATGATTCCTCAACAAGGCAGGACTTTTGGCCTCTGAATGCCACACTGATGTGATCTTCAATTGGTTGCCATGCATATACTTATAAGGGAAGAGGCCCCACAGGGCTCAAAAAATCTATATTTTCACATCATTTTCACGCAGATTTGCTATTGAAAGGCCTCATTGTGCACTAATGGCTGTCATTTAATGTCTACCAGGAAACTAGGATGAAGGAAACAACATAGAAAAAACAAGGGATAGATATCCAGACATACAACTGTATCTGAGGAAGCAAGATATTATGCACACATTGAGATTCGAACAAGCGATGAGTCTAAATAAGGCAAAAAAGAGAATCACACTTCCACCACTACACTAAAGAACACTTGCTTATAACTTGCTCTGACACTGGGGGCACGCACCGTGGGCGTGGGTACGCGGCAGAGCGCAGACACTTGCCACGGCCGCGGTCTGACACTTGGTGTCAGAGATTGGGATCACGGCCCGAGCTTGGAACAGTATAATAATAATGTTCCATTTTTATAGTAACTGCACGCCGTTTACGGCGTATTATGCTACTACGTATCCTGGACTAGTGGGTTCTACGTGGGTTGGTGAGCAGGAGGTAAAGCGAGATGATTTTCTGTAAGTACGGGTATATTGGATCTTTCGGGTTCAACTATGTACGGGCAAGTGGGGTAGCGTGGGTTGAAAACGTGACGATTGTGACCATTCCTTTCTCCACTCAGCCACCATGCACTTCGTCCCTTCTGCGCGATGGCCGATGCTTGCAGGTAGGGCCGAGTTGAACAACTCGACCTTGCCCCAAACACCTCGTCTGAGGCCCCCTCTGCTGCCTCCTTCGCGGCCGCATCTGCCAGCTCGTTTCCCTCGACATCTGCGTGCCCCGGGACCCAGGCCACGTGGATGTAATCCTCCAATCCAGGCTTCGCCTTCAGCAACCTGTCGAGCTGCCGATGGAACTCCTGGATGAGGTACTGGCCGGGCTGGGGGCGATTGGCCGCAAGGGCTCGGTTACCGATTTGGTTGTTGAGGAGGATGGTAAGGCTGCGGATGCGAGGGGTCTTCCTGGCAATATCTAAGGTAAGTATTGTTCCTGTTAGCTCGCCCTCGAAGACGGTATGATCTTTGATGGAGCCTAGGAAGAATCATCGAGTCTCTCGACACCCATTTGTTGTTGTCACTCCCGCCATGCCAACACCACCCTTGTACCCGGACCCGTCGCTGTACACGACGATTTCGTCTGCCCGGACCTTCCCCGCTGCCCTGCATGCCTCGTCTTTGTCGTCGGCAATAGCCCACGAAAAGCGTGGCATCCATGTCAAGCATGCTGGTGTCGGGTCGATGGTCTCGACGTTGTATGCGTCTGGGAATCTATTCTTGTGTCGCTGTCTGGTCTCCCTCACGCCCACGTGTGTGCGAGTCCTCGAGGCGGTCGATCACTGATGTCCTAATTTTGGTTTCTCTTTCATCGTCTCCCTCCCTCTGATTCATTCTCAATTCCTCAATCTATGGCTGGGGACAAAGGGAAACCTAAGGGGAACGACAAGGGGAAGGCCAGGAAGAAATCTGCTAAGCCAAGGGTCCGCTTCACGAAGGGACCAGCTCCTGGCAGCAAACGAGGGAGTACAAACGCCCCTGAGGCCGACACGAGCGCCGGTCCCTCCCAGAAGAAGCGGTGTACGGGTGCGGAGGCAGGGAGTGCCTCAGGCTCGTCCGGTGGTGCCTCGGGTTCGGCTGCAGGTGCGGGGGCGACTGCAGACAACGGTCCAGCGCAGCCGGGAGATGCGCCGCCGGGACAGGAGGGTCCTGCGGCTGGGGATGCCGATGACGAGGAAGACGAGGGTGGGGCTCCACCCAAGAAGAAACGGGTGCGCAATACACTGGGAATTCGCTCGAAGGAGGTGCCGCCCGAGGCGAAACCGACGCAGGTATGTGTTTCGTGCGCTGACTTCATACAGTGAACTGATTCCACGGGTGCAGAAGGCATTCCAGCGTGTTATTCGCGCGTTTTGCGGTATGATTACCCAGAACGATATTCTCCCCTCCGCCGTTGAGGCCCGCCAACACTACGACAAGCGCTTCGACAAAGTCCAAGACCAGCGTGTGCACATGCGAAACCTTGTCGACGAATCGAGAACCGCCGTTGCGGAGGCTCTTATCAAAGTGTCCCGGCTCAAGACAACTGCTGAATCAACTCCTGGTCCTATTGCGAACGATATTGCGCGCATCTCTGAAGCACATCTTGCTTGTGCCTTTACCATGGTCCAGAAGGCCGGCCTCAAGGGTTTCTGTCCCGACATCGATGGTCCACTCCTATCCAAGTACAACGAACTTCATCGCAGTGTGGCGGTGGCCGCATTCCAGTATATGTCTGGAACGCTCGGTCTCTCCGGGTTGAATGTCGACAACAACATCGCCCAAGACCACAACCTCATGTGCGACATCTACGATAATTACGTCTATGGCACCCTTGCACCCAAGAGAAGAAAAGAGAGGCGTCAGCCGGGAAGCCTCAGTCAGTCGGTCGAGCACTCTGTCGCCTTCAAAGGCCGAACCCGTGTACGCCTTTCCTTCACTCGGTCTCTCCCAACCCGCTTACTATTTCATTTTCAGGTATGTGCTACTCGATTCAAGACAGTGAGCAGACTCAACTTGCGAAAGCCCATGCAGCGCATGGCCTACGTCAAGGAGGTTCACTCCGACAATGAGCATAGTCAAAAGGTCTCCGTCGTGCGCGAGAAACCCGGACGCAACCCTATTGTGACCGAATTCTTCGTCAAATATATTGATGTAAAGTCCGAGGAGTATAGGCTGCGCAATGTGAGGCCTGGACAGATGTGTGTTACATTGAACTGGTTATTCAACGTCTGAATTAACATATTTCTAGGAAACCTAAACCCCGCATACGCAACGACCGCTTCTGGACGCCTCTGACATGGGTCTCGTCTTGCCGCCCGGAGTCCCGATTGACTTCTTCACTCCCGAGTTTTACAATGAGCTCACAGTGAAGGAGCGGGCCAGATATGCTGACACTGGTGTTGCCTTCCCACTGGCTCAGTATGCCTTCAACCCAGCCCACTCGGAATGGAAGAAAATGGGCAAGCTGGAGTTTATGCAGGCATATGGGAACAAGGTACGAGCACTTTATAACATTCCCTCGGCCGCGGAAATTGCGGAGCTGTCTGATTCGGATGCTGGTGGTGATGATGACGAGGAGGAGTCCGAGATTGATTCGGCGGACACGGACGTTTCAGAGATGGAAATTGACGAGGAGTTGCACGCAGGCGGAGATTGATGAGGAGTTTCCGACTTAGATGTGTGTGTTTTTCCAGATACAGTCGTGGTTTTTCCTGTGTACTTCATGGTCTGGTAAAATTAGAGGTGCTGGCGCTTCCTTGCTCGGGCTTCAGAGTCTGATATTTTTTTAACCAAGACTTCCCATTGCTGCTGGGCACTACCTAAGAAGTTCTGATTCGGGGCAAATGAAGATACTGGTCTAATCAAACCTCAGACTACAAAAAAATTGTGTCAGAGTACTTGCTGGCCGGCACCTGTGGTTAGTTGATCTACGGTCTTGTCACCTGACCGCGACCTTGATCTGCTCTTTCTGAGCGGGGCATGTCTAGCTAAGAAATTTGAAACTGTACAAACTAAAGGCACAAAGGTGTTAAACCACTCCAGAGTGAGAAAACCTGTTCCCGAGCGGTTTATGGCAGACAATCGTGGTCGGTGATGAGCACAGCCTTGCGCTGATAACGGAATCCATCGACCGACATGGCAGTGCGATCGGATCACAAGTTGGATATCGTGGGAACCACCCAGAATATTCGCGAAATATGTGCTCGCTGAGTCGGGATCACCGACGCAGTGCTCGGTCAGCCTCGGGCATCGTTAGTAATGTTCTTGGACACTGTAGATAGTTCTAGAATATTTTCTAGTGTAGTATAAAAGCCCTGTAAATTAGTACAATAATGGGAACAATTCTCCCCACTCTTAGTAGTTCAACTTCGTCTCTCGACTCCGCGTAAGCGGCCCTAATCACCCTCTACTTTTCTTCGCCCCTAGTCCCCGTATAGTGCAGCCATTGTCATCGCTGCAATTCGTTTTCATTTTGTCTTGCACTGCCTTGATTATGCGAGTGAGCTGACAGCCTTGACAGGAACCCAGGACCCCTGATAATCCCTTTCGAGGCTAGTTCGGTGCCCGACAAATTTTTGGGAATTTGGCCCCCAAACCTAGGACCTGACCGGACAAAAATCGACGCTCAGGGTGAAATGCCAGGTCCTGTCCAGACAAAAACCCGAGAGTTGACGAAGAATTTGGAGGCAAAAAGTCGTGGGATGCGACTTTTTTGGCGGGAAACGGAGCGCGAACAATACAAATTTCTCGGAACAGCATGAAAACGGGCACGAGGACTAAATTTGGCCATTTTTAGGGATAAATCTATTTGGAAACCCCCACGTGACCACAAACTGGGTTTCCAAATAACCGATCACTATTTGGAAACCCCTGACCGCATCTTTCGGACTGGGCACAATCTAATCTTTGCTTTGACAGTTCCTGCCCGCCGGTGGTTCCCTGCCTGTGAATGTCCTTTTTTGCAAGCGAATAAGTGTTCCCGGTGTCATAAGCCTGGGCATAACCGTTCTAACTGTCCCATGGAACGGGGAGATTAGTATACACATTTCAACTGTTGTCATCGTACTAGCCAGTTTAATCTCACTGAGACACCTTGGAACTTTATTGGGCTGCTAAATGAATGAAAACTGTAGGCTACTACCTCCGTACTGCTCTCTGGGCAAGTATCAACCAAATAGGGCCAAAATGACAGCACTGCTTCATCAGGCAAGGCCATCCTATGACCAGGCTGTGCAACCTGGCGCTTGACATCGGCTCTTCCTCCGTCTGTCCCTCATCCTCTGTGCAGCCTATTGCCTTCTGTCTAGCCCAAGAACACCATACTTGCTTGTCCAAGCACTCCTTGGTTCCCTCTCCAAGTGAATAGCCTTGGTTATTAGCGCTATGTCAGCCCCAGACTGGAGTAAGATAAATGGTGAGCACCTTGAGATGGCCTCGTTGCTTTAGTATAACAGGGGTATATCCACAGTCAAGGAACATCAAGACTCCCCCTGGCTCAGAATCCCCCCAACTGAAGAAGGTGCACCCTATTCAGTCACCGCGGACCATTCTCATCATATTTAGCTCTACATAAATTTCGACCCAATGTTGTTTTCCGTCCATCTGAGGTCCGAGATGCGGCTGCCTTTGGTATTGCTCCCAATATTCCCTTTGTTCTATCCATTTATGTGTATCTCAGCCGCCAATGTCAAGAAACGCATCTTGTTTGGACATCCAAAGAATACGGCGCCCATTAGACCGAAAGAGTGGGAATACCAGTATGGGACAGATGATCTGTCCAAGGCCCCTGCTCCTGTAGCCAAGAAACTAGTTCCTCCTAGCTTGAAACCAGACGATCCCCAGCCCCCACCCGGCT
The DNA here is from genome assembly GCA_029204085.1 of Mycena sp. CBHHK59/15. NCBI lineage: Eukaryota > Fungi > Basidiomycota > Agaricomycetes > Agaricales > Mycenaceae > Mycena > Mycena sp. CBHHK59/15. The sequence goes on along the minus strand of JARGXW010000165.1, from coordinate 182,563 downwards.
TTCTTCATCCAAAGGCTGGCATCTTTACTCTAAAGCAGACCACAGCGTATCAACGCGGCTATGTTTACACAGATACAAGAATGTTCTCGCGGTTTAGACTAAAATTGGTTGATACTTAAATTCAACTGGACTTGTTTTTCTACAGGCCATGGAGTAGAACAGACACAATGTACATATACGCTCCGTGAAATGTTTGAATAGTAGTTGATTATGCTGGTAAATTACGCTGAATCACTTCCATAGCCCAGGCATCAAGCTGTACCGCACGTGGGAATAACCCGGGCATCGGACAAATATGCGAGAAGTGTGAGAGAAGTGTGACAAACACGAGGATGATGGCCTGCTTAGTCGAATGACGGTGCTGGGCTTGCCGCGTCTTCATTCTCGTTTTTCGTTGGTACCGGCCTACGGCAACAGTCACATCAGCGGCAATACTACCATATTGGTATCACATGTTATCGAAATGTAATCTAAGCGGTATGATTTATAATCATGGGGTTTCCACATAGTGCAAACCCGGGTTTCCAAACATGGGGGGTTTCCAAATAGATTTATCCCATTTTTAGGTCTGTGGGAGCCCAGAATTACCTTTTTGGGACGATTATGTCAGCAGATGTTAGCTCCCGTCTGGACAAAAACCAGCCAAAGGCAACGAAAATTTGTCCGGACAAAAATTGGCGGATCCTGGATCTCGGGGACCTAGCATCAAAAGGAAATATCAGGGGTCCTAGGAAACCTCGCACTATTACACACCACTACTACAGCCCTCCGAGCGGCTGTCGCCCCCGATCCCACGCCCCCAATAGTTTTGTTTTTAGCTCCGCTCGCAGCCGTGCCGTAGGCACATCATCGGTTGATCTACGGTCGTGTCACCTGACCGCGACCTTGATCTGCTGTTTCTGAGTGGGGCATGTCTGGCTAAGAAATTTGAAACTATACAAACTAAAGAGATGAAGGTGTTAAACCACTCCAGAGTGAGAAAATCTGTCCCTGAGCGGGTTCATACACCCACCATTCCTTCTGAGATCTGGGTTGGTCATCTGACGGTAGTTCAACTAACAAGAATGGGTGCTCGACGTTCAATGGTAACATAATATAATACAAGATACAAAAAATGCAAGAGCTCTGAGCTATCTATCTCCGGCCACGATTGAGTGCCCAGCAGACAATCATAACCGGTTTGTTGGTATTATAAATATCTGGTCCCCTCTTCCAAGCACTGAGGTGGGTAATAACATGTCTCGGCTCAATAACCATCTGTCCAGGCTGGGGATCCGCATAGACCACTGAAGTCATTAATTCTGGGTGATCTGAGTGGGGGGTTGGCACAGTGACAAGCATGTGTTTGCGAACAAGGATGAGTGTTTGAAGCATATTGTCGAGGGGAATTTTGAGGATGGTATCAATGACACCTGTGAAGGTCTCATCTGCAGTGCGCTCGGTCCCGGGTTGGTAAAATTGAATCAAGCTATTGCCCTGGTGGGATGTGAATGTGCTGTAAGATCTCTTGTCGATATATAATTTCCGGCATCGCTTGGCCCTAGGTGGGAGAATCATGGAGCGGTGCACCACATCCGGAAGGGTTGTGTTCCCGGCAGCATCTTGGGTCCCGAAAAAGCTGAGCTTGTGCTCCCCGATGGAAGTGAAATACTGAAGGAGAAGGTTGTAGGTATGTGTGGGTATTTCGCGGTTTTTCTTTGCCAGAAATTTGGCCAACTTGGTCTCGTCCAGAATTTTAACTTTCTCAGTTTTCTTTTTTGGAGGGCTGAGAATGTTGTCAAGCGCCTGCATTTCATCCCCGCTGTCTTGATCATTCTGCCGTGCGAGCACACGGCCTAAGCAGGACATCTGCTGCAACATGGTGTAGTCCATGTCATCTATAAGTGGTTAGTTCAACATCAATGTTGGGATTTGAGCAGGAGGACTCACAAATATGGTCATTTGTCTTAATCTTTTGGAGCCATCCATTGATACGCTCCCCCATGAATTCATTTTGACTAGCAAGAGGTCCCCAGTTCTTCATGACATCTGAGTTGTGGAAAGCATAGTGGTGGTTTGGCACTGTATTAATGTCGGGAAAGAGATGTTGAATTGAGGAAAAATAGTCATAATAATAGTCAAGGAATTTATCCGCTGCAGAGTCTGAGGTCTTAAAGGATGCTAGGATATTTGTTGCACCAACAACATCGAAAAAACTTTTCAACATGACCTGCTGGCGAGTGGGATCATCATCCAAGGTCAGTTCTGGGATTACCAACGGAAAAATGACAGAGAATAGTGTCAGGAGTTCTTCGGCTTTCAGCTTTCCGTGTTTCTTTTCACCAAGATTTCCTGGTGGATGAGAGACCCAGGTCGAAGTGAAACTTCTCGAATACAGCAGCGGATCTTCTCCAGTTGTTCCTTGCCAAATTTCCATGTCCCTCGAACTGCAACATCCTCAAACTCATCATCACCGTCATCATCGCCACTGTCTTCCTCCGATATAACAGATCCTGGCACTGGAGTGGCTGCAGACCCAGTTCCATCCATGGGATCATCTCGATCTGGTGCCGGACTTCCTCTTGGTGTTGATTCATCCTCATCCTCATCCTCGTCATCCTTGTCAGAGGCATCCCGTGTGTCCCGGAAATATTTCTCCCTCCATTCAGCCCACTCGTCAGCATCAAAGTTCTCTTCATCATCAAGAACATCCTGGGCTTCAGCATCCCCCCCTGCATCAGATATCTCATCGTCTGTCCATAGGTCATCATCATCTTCATTGAGTTCCACCAAAGTTCTAGTCCGCTGAGCATCCCGTCCAATACCCCAGAGTACACGGAGCTGATGCTCAAGGACACCTTCAAGCCAGTTATGCATAAAGCCAAGTATTGTGTCATTCACAGGATCCTGATAAGGCAGGAAGTGGAGAGAGCACCATCGAACACCAGTTTTTCGCTGTTCAATAATTCTTTGCTTCTTTGTAGGCTGTTTAAACCATTTTTTGGCTTGCTTGATCAGGACTGCAGCCACTCGCCCTGGCCACGTCCAGTAGTCAGCTCTGTGCCGGTCATCCTTTGTAAGGAGACAGAAAGAGCAGAACATGATTGCAGCATGGCCAAGGAATCCACCGGTCTCCCTGGCTGCTGGAAGATCTGCCACAAGAGGGACAATCCGAGCAGCACATCCACCCCTTCTGGATGCGAATATGTGGGTATTTTCTGCCCTGGGAAGTCATACAGAAGGATTGTCTTCATCAGAGGGTCAAGGAGATGCAAGAGTGACCGGGCAGTGGGTTTGTTCGGGGATGGAGTCAATCCCACAATGAACACATTTTCCGGCAGGTAGCGGACCTCCGCTGGAAGGTTCAGACAGTAGAGCACAATTGTGCCACATGAAACTTGCTTTCCTGTTCATGGAATCAGTGGTGAGTCAGAGCTGAGCACACCAAGATGTACCTGCCATCCTGTTCCCTCGAGGGTTAAACCAATCGATGTAAAGGCCAAAAACCAGGTTGTATTTGTCCTTGCCCTGGTTCTTGAGATTTTGGTATCGAGGACTGTCCTGAAGATCAGACATCTCCTCTCTGTGTGCTGGGGCCGGTGCTGAAAGGCTTTGGCCAGATAATCATCAATGGACTTCCGCGAGAGGAACCATTCCAGCCATGGTTCAAATTTCTGGGTATTGAAGGTACTTTTTGGAACATGTTTATACTCCTTGCCAAAGCGCTGCATACACCAGAGTTCGGCCTTGCAGCTAATCCGTGATTTCTTCGAGATTTTTGCTGTGCAACGCTCAGGCATGGATGCCAGAGAGGGGTAAAGTGTGTAGCACTTTGGGCAACAAGCGGTCCGAAGAATTTCAGGCTCCCTAGTAAAGTTCCGGTAGGCTGTACGAATATCCCAAGGAATTCGCAGTTCTGGGAGTTGGATAGGCACCCCATGGGCGGTAAGCTGAACCTGCACAAGAAACAATGCAGTGGACAAGAGGAGTTGGAGGGCCCGTAGAATGGTGTTTGCAGTCTCTCGGCTCAGACCAGCCTTCAGATTTAGCCAGACCACCAAGGCAGAACATAATTGAACGAGCAGAGTATTGTCGATGGTGATATCTAGGGTTGCATTAATGTGTTGGTTAGAGGGGGAGATAATCAACATACTCTGGGATTTTCCCAATTTACCAAGGTCATAACCCTCATCATCATCCTCGGTTGAAAATGGCTTGACATTTGCAGGGGTTGGTGTAGGGAACTCTGCAGATCGGTGCACAGTGGCAGAGATTTCATGTCGTCGACGAAGGTTCTGACTGACTTTGTGTCCCGGGATTCGCTGGCCATCCACGATAACCCATTTTGTTATGCACTGAGGACAAGTGCAGATAACTTTGGCACCCATGCCGGTGGGGGGGGGAGCCAAGAGGGAGCACAACAGCGTCTTCATCACCTTTTATCTGTAGTCTAATCACACATCTGCCAATGGGACGAACTAGAGTTGATGAATTCCATGCAGGTGGGAACAAAGCGATGAAAGAAGTTAAATTGAACACAAGCAAGTTGCCGCGGCAGTGATCGGAAAGGACTCCGGGCCGACTACTGCCGTGAACGACGTCTGTCAGGCTGCGGCCAGACTGCGGCCGTGGCAAGTGTCCGCGCTCTGCCACGTACCCACGCCCACGCTGTCTGCCCCCAGTGTGATGTATATATGATTAGCTAATTTTTGAATTGATTTTTTTTTGTCCCAGATATGACACCAGAGCCTCTGTCTATGAGAGACTACCTACTCACAGTCATCTGATGTTCTTCCAACCCCAGCGACTTGCTTACTAACTTTCCACAAACACCCTTCTTGCTCTCTGTAGTTTCTGTCACACTAGTCTCCACTATGGATAATACTCACCTTTCACTGCCTCTTCCGGAATCATATCCGCTCATCATCGGCATTGACAACCCAAGTGACGATGCTACAGCCCACTGCCTCCTGAATCATATTTCATGAGAATTTCACCCCCATCTCCTGCATTCCACTTTGCAGCCATCGGCCGTAGACACGGTAAGTCAATATTTCCATGTATACATTATAATCTTCTTACTGTTTTTGAATACTTCAGATCCCATTTCCGAATCCAGTTCAAGCGACCAGCACCTGTCGAGAACTATCAGTGGGGTTGGAATCTTTGATCCCATATTGGAATGACCACTGGGTACTGATACTCCAAGCAGCTTGAATATTGACATTTCTCAGCCTGTCTGCAAACCGGGCACCGTAGCTTGGTACGTAACACTTTGTGCAGACAGGCATAGCAAAAGATGTGCATGCAAAGTATCCTAGAACATGTGAGCTCTGATTCATGCTGACCCAGCCAAAGTACTCACACTACAGGATTGGTAAGGGTGTTGAAGCAGATGCAGCTGTGAAAAGTGTAGTCTTCAGGGTAACTGTGAGAAAGAAAAGCACCAGGGCTGGACACCATAAATACGGGTCTTTTCAGGAACACCTGTTTGCCACATTCCTTTTTCCCCAAACATACACTGAACTGAAGCTCTATGGGCCCTAAAACCCTCCAAAGGCGCTTGAAGAGATCTTTTGAAGTGAGTGAGGAATTGGCAAATACGGGTAGCTGTATGGGTGGAGTATACGATGTAATAATACAGCCAAATTTCGGACCAAAATCAATGCCATCTACCCCGATCAGGGCTCCCTTTGGGCCAAAACACTTTTTGTGCTTTACCATCATCACAAACTAAACATGTGAGTGATAATGGTCCTAATCAGGATGGAATTCCATGCAAAATTCGAGATCAAAGATTTTTACACAGCTATATTTACGGTTACGGTATGGGTCCAGCCCTACTGGCATAACATACCAATGCCAAACTCTTCATCTCCGCAATGATCTTCCATCGTCTGGGTATCAGGGGCGCAGTCTTCAGGAGGGCCAGCTGCATCCACATCTATTGACATGTCAGGAGACCCTTCGAAAGGGAAGGATGGTTCGTTGTCTTCAATCTCAATGACTATTCATCAGCAAACCCTGGCCATGCTACAGAGCACTGCATAGTCAGCTGTAGTCAGCTGTAGTGGCTATAGTGCCCATAGCACCTGTATTGTAGGGTTATATGTCTGTAGCAATACGTAGTGTCCTGGGCCATCTATGTAGTGCTCTGTAGTGGCTCGGGCACACTATGCAGAACTCTGTAGCACTATGCTTTGGGGGGTCAAAAAAAAAGCCCCCCCCCTTATGATGTCAAACTTTATTAATAATTCAATGTCATTTGTTCAATATCTACAATACCACAAACGAAGATTGCTACAATTCGGGAGAAGCTTGCATGCTCGCCAACTTCTCACGCTGAAGATGGCATCAGGGGTAACAGTGGACAATCGACCTAGGTGGGTTAGTCAAGATCACACTGGTCACAAGCAGAACACACCTCAGAGACCTTGACATACCTGACAAATGAAAGATAAGAATGGGTGTCAACAGTAAGCAGGATGTCACACACCTTGGCCTAGCAGGGGAAGCAGAGGTGACAGCAGTACTGGCGGTGGTGGGCCCAGAACAATGACAGAGGGGAGATCTGTTCTGGAGCTGGAGGAGGTTATTGGAAGTTAGTGGGACAGATGAGATGAGGGGTGGAATGGGAGCAGGACGTACATTTGCATCCTGCGCAACACCCACCAGGCCACTCTGCTCTCAAGGCCAACCTGTCCTATTGTCATAGTTAAATCGGTCTATCATACACACAAGTCTGCTCATTGGTCGGTGCACAGGTCGGCATTGGTGGACACTGTGATGTGCACACCACAATGTTACATTGTTGGGCCTGATTTGGGGAGTGTGCGATCACTTCCTGGGGGCTGGATATCAGCGTGTCGCTGAGAAGGTTTGACAGATGAGAGAGAGGGGAAGGTGGAGGGGCGATGGTCGTGGTACAAGTTCAAGCTGAAGATCAACCATTGTGGAATATTTGTGTGTTATTTGCATTATTCCATTCCCATCACATGGGTGCATCCATTTGTAAGACAAAGTCAGGTCCTTGTTTGAGCTTGCTGGCGCTGCCTCAAGCTTCTCTCCTACTCACTGCTTCTTCTTGCCCACCTGCCCAGATTCTTTCGATGCCACACCCAACACGTCAAATCGCCAGGTAGCTCAAATCAGAGAGCTCTGAGTCCCAAGACGACACCAACTTGTCCGATGTCTGAGCCGCTCACCCCTGCCCCACAGTCATGTGAGACGACACCCAATCAATAGCACATGTGGGTTGGTGCCAACTACTGTCCCGTCATGTATGGAGGCAACCGCCGAGGAAGCATTATGCAGAAGAACTTCCCACCAGTTAGCAACCAAGCTCAAGTTTGCCGTTATGGTTGCCAATTTAGGCAACTGCAAGTGGCGGTTGACTTTTTCTATGGCTGCTGGCCAAAATTAAGTACTGCATTGTTCACCGTATGCCACAAAGTAATGAAAACAAATATCTGGTTTTCCAAATTCTGTTTTCCCAGACACTCACCATGCCAGCCCCCAAACTGTCTGCCTCTGGGCCTAGCATGCCACTCAGTATTCCAAGAGAGATCAACACTTGTATCAACCATCAGGCTACTCTCAGGCTACTCTTCTCAAACACTTGCCGATATCCATCCCACTGGATCCCGCAGACTCCGAATCAACATATCACTTTGGTCTTGATCCTGAAGATGTCAAACAGGAAGGGATGATCTATGCATTTAATCGGAATCTGGAAGTTAGCTTTCAAACTCAGAAACTTCGTGATGGTACACTCGTCTTCAAAGAGTGTGGACACCAAGTTGTCACTGGGAATGATGGTGTGTTGACGGGAAGCAGAGATGCTGAGGATATTTGGGCATACCATGACAATGGTGCTCCATGGGCTGACAGAGATTTAGCAGATGAAACTTTTGATACCTGGTAGAGCTCTCGGGTGATTTTGTTGTGATTTTTAGTGTCATTTTCGAGCAGAAAAAAAATGATTTTTAATTCTGGATCCGCCCTAGCAACCAGACCTCCATTACACATTACTATGGTGGATTTAGGCAACTTTTCCGAGGCACCATTATGCATTATGGTTGCCTCCATACACAACGGGACAGTACTTGTCCTGCCCCATGTCCGACTCACTCCTGCCCGAGACGATGCCGAATCGGTAGCACACCTGCATCAAACTGGCGCCACAGGCAAGCCCAAGTCGGCCTCCTTGCGGGAGACCTCGGGTGTGGCATTGGTCGAGCTGGGAGAGGGCCCAATAGCACGGGATACCTGGATCTGTGTTTGCAGGTGAGTACACTCCACGCTCCTTTGTGCAGTCTTTGACATTGCCCATGGGCACACAGGGATGTGAGCCAGTGCATACACAAGTTGGCAACACTCTCTGTAGGCGCTTATTCAGCAGTGTCCGAGCTGCACGTCGCATCTGCGGGCAGTCGCAGGGCCGGTGGAGACCACGCGGGATCTCTGGGGCCGGAGAGGAGCCAACGGGGCTCGCAGCGGGTGGGTGGAAGCGGAGGAAAACCCAATATATGACTAAACTACGACAGGAGAACCTAATACGACCAAACCAAAGCCCGACACGCTCGGCCACACCACAGTCACCCCCCTCCAAAAAACGTCCGAGGGAAGTGAGGACGGGCGCGACCCCGCGCCATCAAGCTAACCAAAAGAATCCCGCAAAGAATAGTCAACAAACACGTTCGCAAAATCCGCAATCACTGGATTCAGGAAATCCGCGAAGACAGGCTCGAGTGCGACAAACTCGACCAGCATGCACAGGAAAACAAGCTGATCCCCGGGGAGTTCCATGATAATGTTCTTGCGCTTGTTGCCCGCGTAGGGTCCCCAAACAAGGTCAAAAAGGTCCTCGGAAGCATCAGCACAGCGCTTCTGGCCTGCGCACGCGAGAGCAAGGCTGGATTGGACTGGACCATACGAGGTGTATGCAGGAAAGGTGGGGGCGATGGGTGCAATTACGGGAGGAGGAACGTGGTCCGCCGGGCATGGACAAAGGATGGGTGCCGGCATATCGACTGGAGGGACATAGTCGGGGTGGATCGGGTCGTCACAGTGCAACGGCAGTAGCTGGAGGAGATCGACGGGACGTAGTGAAAGACCGGGCGGCCGAGGGCTGGGCAGCGGCAGTGGCAGCGGCGGTGCTGGAACCTCGCATGGTGCTGGAGTCCTCAGCACATGGATTGGGGCGGACAGTGGTGGTAGCAGCGGCAGCGGAATGTGCAGAACGGGGTTCGTCTTGGGCAACGATCGCGGGAACGGGCGACACTGGGGGAGAAGGCGGTGGTTGCAGTGCCGAATTGTGCGCCAAGGGTGGGCTGACACGCTGCGGAGGGCAGAGAAATCATGCAGGGGAAGGGTCAAGGGGACAGCACGTGCAGAGGCGGACGGGGGGTCAGGCGGATCGTCAGCCCAGCAAGAAGGTGGGGTAGCGTCGACTGGGGAAGGAGGTGGCGTGTCATCGGCCGTGGAAGGGAGCAGGCCCGACACATGATACATCGGGTGGTCGCGACCGAGTCCAAGAGGGAACAGCCATGAATTGGGTACAGCAGGGGCAGGGGATATGGGTACAGAGTTGAGGGTGCTCACAGATTGCACAGCTGCTGCTCCCTCCTCTTCCAGTAATTGCCTTCTCTCTGCCTCTCTCCTCACCCTTTGTCTGGCCCAGGGTTTTGGCATCCTGCCACGTCACACGCAAGTGTCGAAGAAGAAAGATGAAGGTGCGTGAAAAACACGTTAGAAGCGAGGAAGCGGCACCAGGAGGAGCCGAGAGTCGAGGAGAGGAAGGTAGGTTAGAAAAAAAAAAAGCCGAGAAATCTGCTAGGAGCAGGAGGGAGAGGATCTGTCAAGGCGCTGCTCGGATGCTCTGGAAACCAGTGGGGGTCACTCGTCCGCGCTGGGACCTTTCTCGTCACGGAGTGGGGCGTGGGAAGTGCGAGGAACACTCTTGTCACCAAATGGAGACCACGCGGGATCTCTGGGGCCGGAGAGGAGCCAACGGGGCTCGCAGCGGGTGGGTGGAAGCGGAGGAAAACCCAATATATGACTAAGCTACGACAGGAGAACCTAATACGACCAAACCAAAGCCTGACACGCTCGGCCACACCACACCGGGACCGCCCAAACACATGAGTCGGCAGCGCTCACGGAGGTGGGATGAATCCGAGGTGATGGCTGCATGCAAACAACGCTCGCAGAGCTCAAGATGAGCCAGAGTTGCCCAGGTGAGTCCCTGCTCTTTTGCCCCGACTTTGACACTGCTCGAGCATGAAGGAGTTCGAACCAAATTCGGCACCTGTTCAAGTCAGCAGTGCCATGCAAGATACTGTGTGCATGCAAGACGGCACCTCCTCGAGTCACATGCCGTGTCTGTGTGCAGCCATGCTTGCGGAATCACCCAAACATGCGAGTCTGCAGTGCTGAAGGTGGTGTGCAGGATGAGTCAACCCCATGGAGGCAGGTGAGCCCACTCTGCGCTACCTTTGCACTCAGCCTGACATCATCCCAGCGACTCGGGAGTGCTGTGCCAAGTCAGGGAGCCTGAGCGCGCAGGAGAGCCGCAGTGTGCTAGAAGGGCCCGAGTTGCCAGCACTCCGGTCGGGGGGTCGGGGGTTGATTCGGCTGCATGGACACCTAAATGAAGGCCAAGTTGGCTCTGATCATGGGAGGGCTTGAGCATGTGGTAGGCGGTAGGTGGTAGCAGCACTGCGCCCGAGCCTGATGCATCTCGTCCGAGCTATGGCTGAGTGACCTCATGCAGTCTGACTGTACCATGTACCTATGTCGTCGCATGCAATAAACCCATTGAGAATCGAGCATGTGTAGGTAATAGTACACTAAAACACTAAAACATACCATAAAACCTTGAATGAAAACCCATTCAGATCTCAGCTGGAAGCCTTCAGATATACACTCAGGTTTGACCTGGCTCCATACAACGGCACCACAATCCACATCATTATATAGACAGCAGCCCTCTGACTTATGTAGCACTATTGCTATCATCCCCTTCTATGTAGTACTACAATTATCTCAGCCTACTACACAGCACTATGTAGAGCTGCAGAGCACTATAACCACTACAGAAATTGAAGGTCCAGCTACAATCTACTACAAACACTACTGGCAAAATCAGGGTTTGCTGATGCTTGGGTCATTGTCCAAGATCTCGATGATCTTGCAGTGCTACAGTTCATTGTCTGGGTCATTGATGATTCCGGGAGTCACAGCACCGCTGGCTGCAGGAAGAAGGATGATATAACCATCCAGTGTTGTTTGATGCTGTTCACCAGCCATGTCTTCAATGGCATCCATGACACAGTCCATTAAAGTATATTTGCTGTGTTAGGGGCATGATGCACGTGCGTGCGTAGTACATTGTTTCAATCACATACAATTAATAGTGAGGGAAAGGTTCAGATATTCAAATACTAGCTTCCAGAGAATGTAAACTGTGCCCTTGGATGTTGATCGCCCCAAAGGCAACAAATCCTCGGTACCCTATTCATGACACATCCGATTATGACCAACACAACTCCTTTGACACAAGGGAGAATATCTGGCGGAATACCCCTGACAAAACCGACCATATTGTTGTGTATCCCCCTATGTAGGTTCTCAGCATTCAAATTTATCACGTCTGCCTTTATGCGGCACTCCAACGCAACTTAGCATTCAATTCAGTGCACATAACCTTGGACTGGGGGCCTAGGTCCAGTTGGAGGGACCAGGGTTGCCCAGTATGATGGGGACTGCAGTTCTACTGGATGCAGGGTAGTATTTGCAAGTAAAGTAGTGTTCATCCTCTAGATGGAATGAATTTTACAGCCTTAAGTTGAGATGGAAGGCTAAAGTCTTGTGCTAGTTAAGAATCTCCTGTGCATGTTTGGATGATAGTTAGTTGGTAAATGTGATACTTATGGTACGTCTGATGGGGGTCCGGAGTTCCCAATAATATTGTTACGCACTACTGGTACATGGTGGAATAGTCTCCACTCGTGTAGGAAGCACTAGGTTGCCTTTTCAGACCCGTATCCTTCACCTGATATGTTGATACGATTCTGGGGCCTTCTTGGAGGATAGACGGTGAATTCTGTTCTACAGGCAGAGCTGTTAAAAAGCCTCTGTCGCGATGCGGGTTCACTTTGTAAGCCCCAAGGATGTGTAGTTTTTATGGATTTAATGGAATGGACACTGTCCGCTTTGAAAGCAAGCAAAAGAATGATGTCCGCAGGCCTCCGATCACATTCCACAGTACCGCGAATGGTTAAACATAGAAGGCAGATGCTTCAACAGGCTATGTGAAGGATGTGGATGGCTCCTCGGAGGGTCCACGCGCTTCGAAATGCTAATATTGTCGATAGGTTACAAAGCGGAGAATGGTTCTGGGTAATTGATTTGTTTCCGCTCAGTCGTTTGGTGTCAGAGTGGATCTGTAGCAAGGACTGGCACCATACCGGATAAAATCTGTTGGTGGGCAGTACCCCTTGGGATCTGGAGAGGACTGAAGAGTTTGTGAAGTGCCTAAGGTACAACACTTCTGGGGTTTATTCTTGTTCAGAATGGAGGATGAGTAAAGAAGAGAGCCCCTGGTGACCAGTGAACTCTATAGATTGGCAGGTTCCTACTATTCCTCTCTAGTCTAGGACTGTAGCAGAAAGCAGGGGAGTTCGGAGATGCTTTCTCCAGATACAGTGGGGTGTATTTATACTGTTTCTAAAAGTCCATGTGATTTTCCCTCATTCCGACAACCCCATTCATCTTTCCAATGATCGGGCGCAAGTCCCCCTCTTCCTGTCCCCTTCCTAGTCATGCGGAATCATCGTATGAAGTCGCGGACTGAGTTCCTAGGGCCCAGAACATCCGCATGAGGCCATGGAATGACTGTACGAGCTTGCAGAACATGTATCTTGTACGCTACGTGGAGTGCTCCCAAAGGCAAGCGGACCGAGTATCAATCGTAGGAATGGCCGTAGAACCGAGGAATGACTCTGCGAGCCAGCAGACTTGTGTAATTCCTCATCGGTCAGGTCAGGTCATGGACTGAGTTTCTTGTAGGTGGAATAACTCTGCAGGCCAGCGGACTGCGTAATTCTTCGTTGGACAGATCGGAGATGGTTGCGGAATGTGTTTCTTGTAGATGGAGTGACTCTGCAAGCCCATAGACTGTGCAATTCCTGGACAGACTTAGTCTTAGACGGTCACAGACTGAGGCGGAGCAACTCTGGAGCCTGCAGACAGTGTAACTGTTGGTCGGAATTGGTCGTAGACGGTCGCGGAATGTGGCAAAGTGACTCTGGAGCCAGCGGAGCATGTAATTCTTGGTCGGACTTGGTTGTAGACGATTGCGGACTGAGACAGAGCAACTCTGCAAGCCAGCGGACCGTGTAATTCTTGGTCGGACTTGGTTGTAGACGATCGCGGACTGAGACGGAGTGACTCTGCGAGCCAGCGGACCGTGTAATTCTTGGTCGGACTTGGTTGTAGACGGTCGTGGAGCGTGGCGGAGTGATTCTGGGGCCAGCGGATGGTGTAATTCTTAGTCGGACTTGGTCGTAGATGGTCGCAGAGCGTGGTGGAGTGATTCTGGAGCCAGCAGACAGTATAATTCTTAGCCAGACTTGGTCATAGACAGTCGCGGAGCATGGCAGAGTGACTCTGGGGCCAGCGGACGGTGTAATTCTTGGTCAGACTTGGTCGTAGACGGTCACGGAGCATGGCAGAGTGATTCTGGAGCCAGCGGACAGTGTAATTCTTGGTCGGACTTGGTCGTAGATGGTCAGCGGACAGTGATCTTCTGCCTAGGACCTTGCAAAATGAGACTGTGTGGCAGACTAAGTGTTGGTGTCTTGTGTATGTTTGCAACGGTGAGCAAACATAGTGCAGCCTCACACCGGAGCGCCTTTTGGAATGCGTAAGGGGATAGCACTTAGGCTCGTGACCAACCACTTCTTCATGTGAATGCACTTGTCACATTGCAAAGTGACTGGGATCTGTGGTCGCGATTTTGGCTGATGCAGCCAGATGAGGTTTTGGACTTAGAATCTGAGAGCCATTAATCTTCAGAAAAAGTGTAAAAATTGATATGGAGAAAGTTCCATATTTTTCAATTCTAATATGAATGAGCCCAACATTTTTTTTGAGCTGGGTGGAAGGTGCTCAACATCGTCTGTGCACGGACCAGTCAACGATGTCGAGCACTTTTCATATGACTGCAACAAAAAAAAAAGTTTGTCTCATTCAGCTTATAATTCAAAAATATCCAACTTTCTCTATACAACTTTTTACACTTTTTTCTGAGGTTGGGACCTGAATAAACCTAAGTCCAAAACCTCATTTGGCTGCATCAGCCAAAATCGCGACCAGAAGTTCCAGTCCTTACCCAGCACTGATCTTCTTGCCCTCATGATCAGTGCATGGGAAAGGACTGGTTGCGAGTGTAGACAGCGCTTTGTGGGACTGAGCAGCATGGCCCACTGACTCAGCATACAGCCACCTCAAATCAGTGTTCGCCCTAAGGGTTAAGGCATTAACTCGCTTAAGTCTTATTGATCCCTTAAGTTAAGCCTTAAGGATTCTCCGAAATTTTCCGAACCCTTAATCAAGTCTTAAGGCTTCAGCCGGAATATTCCGACCTCCGCTGGATCATTTGATGATTTCCATCATTGCAAATTTTCACTCTCTCTCTCGTCGACACCCACCGCCGACTCTGCTGTGATGACGACTCCGCCGAATCCGCTCTGGAATTTCTTCTACAAGGGCACAACCATGGCAAACACAAGTCATTGGGACACCTACTGAAAAGGCTGTGTCCATCATCACCAAAATATCCTCAAAGCGGCCCGTGGCAGCAGTGCCGTTGATGCTGCCACAGAACTCATCAATGAGAAGACTGATTACGACCAGGGCGGGGGAACTTGGACTCATACCACCATCACTCTTTCTCTGGCAGGGCTCTTGAAAAGGCTGTGTCCATCATCACCAAAATATCCTCAAAGCGGCCCGTGGCAGCAGTGCCGTTGATGCTGCCACAGAACTCATCAATGAGAAGACTGATTACGACCAGGGCGGGGGAACTTGGACTCATACCACCATCACTCTTTCTCTGGCAGGGCTCTTGAGCCATATTCTGCGGGGATTTCAGTGGTTTTTTGGTGTGGGTTCTTGAGCAGTACATCATCTTTCCACACAGGACTATCTGGTCTTTCCTCAAGCTGTCTGTGCTGCCTGCTGCTTGCCTTGCTTGCGTCGGGACCCCCTTATCGACTCTCGTGTCAATCTCGGATCTTGGGTCACATGGTTGATGGGACACGTCACCATCCGGTTCTCGGGCCTGTAGTAGCCGGCACATGACTCTCTTGATCCGGGTCTCGAAGCCGACAATCCACTGTGATGAGTCATCGTCTCATGATCAGGGTATGGAATGCTTGCAAAATAGCGGACCCGATGCCCTGCTATTGGATTGGGGTATGAAATGCTTGAAAAATAGCGGATCCGATGCCCCGTGCATGGTTTACCTGGCTGTCTGGTATGGAAAGCTTGACAGGTATGGAAAGCCTGAAAAATGGTGGACCCGATGCCTCAAATAGTGGACCCGCTGCCTGGCTATGGTGGACCACTTGCATTATCCATAATGGAGTCCCCTCTGGCTCATATCTGGGGGAGCAATGTTGGTCTGTGCCACGCTCCACGTCCGGGAAGACGGTTAAACTATGCTTTGACTGCCCGAGCAGAGCACGTCCCAAGTATGACGTAAAAACTGCTGTTAGCCAAATCCCGGCAGGGTCCCCTTGTGGGATAGGCGAAAATAAGTCAGGGGACTGCTTATCAAAACCATCCGAATGGACCGGCAGGTCTCAGGACACCCTGCGCCCGGCACTTTGTGCAAGGTGGTTAGTCGCATGGCGGTAGCGCGTGCGGCGAGACAGAGAGTCTTCATGGATGCGGATCCGTACGAGGTGCCAGTCCTCAAACGAAGCAACCAGGAAGGCAACGGGAAACTGCCCTAGAGTCGGTGGGTGGCGGGCCGTGGCATGTGATGGTTAGTAGCCCCACATGGCTGGAGAGTACTAAATCCTCTGTCGGTCTGCATCTCTGAAATGTGATGCAGGCTTAAGTTGATTCCTGCTGACCCCTCCCGACTGTCAAGCCCATGCATATATAAAAAAGGGTTTACAGCCCCATGGGTGCCGTTAAGGCTATGGGGAAGGGGTGGGCCTCGAAAGAGAACCCTTTACGGTGGGCGCATGATCTCTGCAGCTCAGGAATTCAACCTGAAATTCACAGCACTCTCGATTGACCGTGAAGTGCAACTCGACATGCCAATATGGAAACACCCTGCTGTACGGGATCCAACTTACAGAAATGCCTGCCTTCGTGGTGCTGCAACCTGCCTCCGAAATATTCACGGAGTTCGCACGCTTCGGGATGCATTGCTAATTGCGAACAGAAAAACTACGGTGCCTATGCGGCCACACACTATAAGCCCTAGTGGCATTGGACGGAAAAATTGTGGATGTCCTCCTTGTAATAGAGATCGAAATGAACTTGGTTGCGAACACCCAGGCAAATGCATTGACACTGCACAGATATTGATAGACTGTATTATGCCAAAGTGGAATCCACTGGCTCCTATGACTGACCTTTGCGATGATATAAAACTGACAGCAGTGGAATTGGATGCAAATCTGCAACAAGTTGAAATTGATCAACCAATGACCTACGATCCGAACTTCAGAGTGTCTAGTGCCGAAAATGGCTTCCGCATCTTTGCTGGGGACGATTCAATGCATGAGATTGCTGCAAGACGACAAGGCCAACTTGAACCACCCCCAAATTTAACAACCGCTTTTGTGCATATCAAGGTCATGCGGGCTGGTCAGTATGACCCTCAAATTATGGTAAGATTCAAAATTATTTCAGATGACTTCGAGGAAGACACAACTGTACATCTCACATTTGACAACCCAACGATAAAAATGAACTTTAAATCCGGAATATTGGGAGCTGCACTCTCCTTGTTCCAGAAAATTCCAAATAATGCCCCATTACTGCTATGCTCCCCATCCGATTTTTTGCTCAAAACACTGATTAAGGAGCGAACAAAATCTGAAAATAACATGTTAGACCCTAATTTCCCCCTCTTTAAAGCGGTTTTTGCAGTGCTGAACGAGCGGGTTGCACGAACACAGTTCAAGCAAACAACAGACACTTTTCCTGTCACCTTAAATTTGGACACTGATATATGCCCTCCACTTGAGGTTGATACCCAAATTGATTTAATGTTCAGCTGTCCTGGAATTCTAATCTCACAAGGCTCACAACGGATCTTTACAAAATTGTCAAAGGCAACCACTCTGAACCTTTTAGAAAGGCAACTTTCATCAACCTAGACCGCATCCGATGCTCCATATATGAAATTTCTGAGTACGCTCCAACAGACGAAATGATTTGGAACTCTATACGTTCCACAAATTTGAGACGAACCCACCGTGAATTATTCTGGAAGTCGATTCACAACATTTTCAGAGTAGGTGACTTTTGGACACACATGAATAATCTTGAAGAATTTTCTGTTTGTCACACATGTGGCGTCCCCGAAAACCTTGAGCACATTGCAATGGAGTGTGATGCATCGGGTTCAAAATTAATTTGGAGACTGACCAAGAAACTCTGGGCCACGAAATACCCCATGTGGCCCTCCCTCAGCTGGGGCCTTGTCCTCGGTTGTAACCTTGTTAAATTCAAACACTCAAATGGGAAAATTATCCCTGCTATGGGACGATTATTTGCCATTCTGGTATCTACGGCCTGGCACTCGATCTGGAAGATCCGGAACGATAAGGTTCTGAAGAACCCACATCGTAACATTACAGACATTGAGATTCACAACAGATGGCTGAAATCTGTGAATTCAGCACTGGGACGAGATCGAATCCTCACCAATAAAATGAAATTTGGTAATCTTGCGCTGAAAAAAGATCTTGTCCTAAGAACATGGAGTGGTCTACTAATGAACGAAGCTGCTCTGCCGGACGATTGGACTTACACAGTGGGGGTTTTAGTGGGTATACAGCCATTGAAATTGAATGACTCAAGAAATGGGATAGGATAAATTTACTAGGCTGGAGTCCCACACTCTGGTAATTGTGCGTAATGGCATTTCCTCCCTGGACAACTTTCCCGGCATTAACTAGAACTTTCTAGTAGACCCAGCGGATGACTTTTTGAATGCTTCTGCAGACTGAATTTCATTATCCCAAACGCTCCAAAAAAAAAAAAAAAAAAAAAAAAAAAAAAAAAAAAAGATTACGACCAGGGCATGTCAAAATATATCCCCCTTTAACTGAATGGAACTGATATTCTGACACAGCGTGTCAGCTTGCGATGTCCATGCGGGGCGAGAAACTGAAATGGATCGTACATATCCTGGGCCCCAAAAAAGATCCAGGCTGCTCCTATGCTTCTGCAGAGGCCAGGGCAGAGGCCCGAAGGCAGCGTGACGAGGGTAAAGGGGCCAAGGCAGCGGCACCGTCAACTAAACATGCCAGATCTGCGTCCATGGTCGAGTCGAAGGACGCAACAGCGCCTAAAAAGTTTAAGCAGGCAATGCTGCAGACTTATACAGGTCATGCTATGCCTTTCAGCGCTTCGGAGGCCGACGCGATTCAAGCACAGGCGCTGCGTGCTGTCGTTTCCACTAATTCCGCTTTCGGGCTATTCAAAGATCCCCAAATGCTGACGCTTTTTGGGATGATGCGCAGTCTTGCCCCCGATATCATTCCTTCGGGAAAGGTGGTTGGTGGTCGTTTACTAAACGAGGCAGCCGCCACTGTCGACAAGAAATTGTCAACAGTTCTAGTGGGCCAAGAGCTTGGTTTATCGTGAGTGTATCATACCAAATTCCCATGTGTCATTTAACCAATCTTAGCGCAGACAGGTGGAAATCTCTCACCAAGGATGCTGTCAATGGTGTTTGCGCAAACATCGATTACAAGGTTTGTCCCAGACTAATTTTTTTTCGGACGGACTCACACTTCAATTCAGTCCTATACAATCGAATTGTGCGACATCACTTCGATGGACAAATGCCAGCAGTTTATCGAAATCATCGATCGCATCCAGACGAAGTACGGCTGTGTTGTGATTTATTTCATCATGGACGCAGACGGCGGCAGACGGAAGGGACACGTGCTTCTCGGAAAGGAGCGTGCATATTTGATTTTGCCGTCTTGTTGGGCGCACCAGGTATGTTACATTTCAATTCATGAATCGATTGTAACGGTGTCAACAGTTCCAATTGATTCTGGGCGATTACTTCAAGGTGAACAAATTTGCCGCCGACGCTGCAGAGCTCGTAACCACCCTGATTGGGTGGATCAACAATCACGGACAGGTGAGAAAGATCTTTGACCGTGTCCAAGGCGAGATGAGCTTGGATCGCCTCGGCCGTGTCCTTATTCTCGCCTATCTTGTTGCCAATCTCACCCGCTGGACGACACACTGCATCGCCTTCATGCACCTCTTCGGGTTGCAGGAACCCTTACAGCTTGCAGTGATGCAGAGCCGCGGTGCGATTATTGCTGCTCAGGTTGGGGCCGCAAAAGGCGCTGACAAGGCTGTGTTCATGGAGGAGGCAGAGAGGTTCTGCACCCTCATAATGGACACGACCTTCTGGTCCAGTCTCGAGTCCCTCATTGAGGACATCGAGCCGATCTGTTACGGAACCAACATCAACCAGAAAGACTCAACGCGCGCCGATCAGGTGCTGTTGAGTCTGGTGGGTATGTTTCTGCGCATGGCCGATCATCCTGAGCCTGATGTTCACGAGGGAATGATGGCCCGTTTCGAGAAACGGTGGAAAGATTGTGATCAACCACTTTTCTTACTTGTGTTGATTCTGAATCCATTTGAACAACTCTCTTGCTTCGGTCCCAAGGCAGGTCTCAATCATTTCAACACCCTAGACCTCCTTGTTTCGGTACGTGCTCTTCATATCCGACTGACTATATCTTATCCATCTAATCCTATAGATGTACCAACACATGAAATCCCGCCCCGATAACACCGATACAGCGGCAGAGCGTGCAGTAAAGGAGAAGGCGCTCTCGGCTGCTTTCTTCAAGTATCTTTCCGGTACCGGAGCGTTCGCAGATTGGATAGGGAACGAAGAAATGTTCGAAGAGCGAATGGTGAGCATCCTTACAACATTTTCTCGATGTCTATGAACCCCGCATATTAGGGCAGAGATCCCATCGCCGTTGGGTTGCCTTGCGCACCCCCGGGATTGCTGAGCTTGCAGATTTTGCAATTCTCATCCTGAAAATTGTCGTGAACCAGGCGGGTTGTGAGCGCGTGTTTTCTGATCTCAAAGTGAAGCAGACGCAGCGGTGTAATCGTCTCAGACTCAAAAAATTGGATAAGATGACAAAGGTACTCAAAATTCAGACGAGTTTCAAGTGTTCTCATGTCTGTATTCGTTTCCAGATTGGCGCTGATATCAAGACGGATCAGCAGGAACGCGGTCTGCTGAAGATCAGCAATGTTCACAAGTCCGCTGACGCGCTCCTGACAGTCCTCCGGTATCGCGACCTATTCCAGGACCAAGATGACGACACAAACGAGCGTCTTCCTGCTATCATTTCAACTGCGGCAGGTTGGAGAACTGTGATGGGCAAGTGGATTGCTGACGTGCGAGCAGCAGAAGCCGAGACGGCCGAGGATAGCCCAGATTCTGATGACGGCGACGTTCCACACCCCCCTGCCCGTAAGGGACGTGCCCCGGCTTACAAGTGGAAGAAGCGGACGTTGGCAACACTTTTTGGTGATTCAACCAAAAAACCAGCCGAACGCCTCACGCAACAGGAGATTGACGCGGAGGCGGAACTTATGGTGGCATTAGCGGAGGCAGAGGCGATGGCAGAGGCGGAGGAGGATGAACGGCTCGATGATGGTGCGGTAGAGATTCCCGACGACGAGGAGTATGTTGCCTAGCGTGCATCCAACTGTTAACGTTTACTCGCAGCAGAATCAAGCGAAAAATAGGCTACCTAACCGTGGGAAAAAATGGCTTAAGGCCTTCAACAGAACCCTTAAGTGAATGCCTTAAGTCTTATTAACCCTTAAGAATTTTCGAGACCTCAATTAATGCCTTAAGGGTGAGCACTGCCTCAAATCGCGCCACTCCTTATTTCCTACTTCTTCTATGTTGCCTGGCTGCATTTCATGCCCAAGATCCATCCATTCAAGTTCCAATACTTGTTTCATTGTATAAGACATACAGAAAGTACTAATAATTAATTTTATATGTACACATTAAATTTATTCTTCCATTTCAACATCCTCTTCTACCTCCCACTCCTCTATGATTGCCGGGACTAATGTTGAAACATCCCTAGGTGCGCTAGGTGATGGATTAGAGTTTCCATTCAGCTGGTACCACCTGTAGGCTGTTCTGAGGGCCGCCAATTTTTCTGGTTTCCGTGCATATCTGCTGTTGGCCAACAGATCTAGTACACCACGAGCGCGGTACGAGTTGAGTTGGCCATGAATTAACAGAATTGTCAGGGAGCCCCCGATTCAAGTGCACTTGGAGTTCCTCTGCCTCCTTCTGTATCTTTGCAAGCACCTTCTCCTTCTGCATCCCTGCTGTTCTGATACGGAAATCAACAATCTTGCGACGTTTCTGGGCTTCCTGACCACTGGCATCGACTCGTCTGGCTTTATGCATGATGTAGGCATGGTCATCATCTGTCAAAACCGTGTCGTTTCGTCAATACATCACTTGTGCATTGTATTGATGCAGCATGAGTGATGGCTTGCCACGAATGGCCACACTGTATGCCCCGAGAGCTCCTTCGTTTGCATCGTTTGTTGATGGCATCCATGCTAGCTGTTTCTCTGTTGCCGTACATTCATCGATCACTCCACCTGGAGCAAACTCGGCAGAGAAGCGGGCCCATGTAGTCAATGCACCACGGGAAAAATGCGAGGGTAATTTCCTTGACATGGGGGAGTGTAGGAATGAGCTTGGAGACACATTCCATCACTCTGGGATCGCTCCACGGTTGACCGTCAAGTGTGGCAGTTTGGTATGTGATATCAGTTCCAAAAATGATGTCGGGATCATCAAGAATAGACTGAATATGATTATGAAGCTCGATGTGATGAGAATTTACGAGTAGGTTGTTGTTGTAAAGAACCGGCAGTGGTTCTTCGAGAGTTCACACGAAGTTCGATGTAATCAAGATAATAAATTGTATGAAGTACATAGGTTACAGAGGCTGCTTATATAGGCCAGGCTGGAATAAATATGAGTCACTTCGAGTCAGAGAAAGAATAATTTAGATCATAGTGGAACATTCGGGGATGTCCGAGTTGCCCGATGCCCGAGGCTGCGCCGGTTCCGGGCTATGCTTCAACACTCCCCCTCAAGTCGGATTCATCCCGAGTTCAGCAGAAAATTTCTGATGCTTAGGCTTAGGGAGTCCTTTCGTTAGGAGGTCTGCAACCATCTCATCAGTGGGACAGTAGGTAACTTCAATTACTCCTGATTCAACTTTCTCTCGAACAAAATGATTTTGAACATCAAAGTGTTTTGACCTTGCATGGAACTGTGGGTCCTGAGAGATCGCATTTCTTGGAATTCCAAGAGATAGCTCCCCCTGATAGGAGGAAGGTATATCCAGAGACAGATTTGCGGTCGTCTGGATTCGAGGCGAAGTCGGCGTCGGAATAGGCGAAGACTTCAAATGGGTCGGCATCTTCGGGCACTGATCCGTAAGTGATTGACATATGGCGGTGTCCATTCAGGTACCGCATGATTCTCTTGGCTGCTGTCCAATGCGCCGCTCCGGGATTGCTCGTGTACTGGCTAACTCTGGTAACTGCGAAGGCTATGTCTGGTCTGGAGACTACAGCAAGATAAAGAAGGGATCCAACGATGGCGCCAAAAGGGGCACTGAGTCTCTCATCGGGTTCACCTCGGCGACATCTTCACGCTTCGTTAACGTGACGTTCGGGTCCGTGGGGGTCGATACGGGATTGGAGTTCTCCATACCATACTGGCGCAGCATTCTGTCGATGTAGCTGGCCTGGGAAACCGAAATGGCGCGATTGGTGCGGTCACGATTGATCTCAAGTCCGATAAGAAGTTTCGGCTCACCAAGATCAGTAATTGTGAATTTCTGGCGCAAAGCGTCCTTCAATTCGTTCATCTCTACTGTGTCTTCGGTAAGTAAGAGTAAATCATCGACCCAGACAGTGATATAAGAGGTTTTACCCTCGGAGGTGCGTGTATAAACACAATGATCAGCTTCGGTGTGCTGGAATCCAAATTCGGCCAGGGTCGCGTTCAATTTGCGATTCCATTCGCGGCCGGACTGCTTGAGTCCATATAGGGTCTTGTAAAGGCGGCAAACACGTCCGCTTCCATCGTCATAACCATCTGGTTGACGCATGTAAATCTCTTCTTTGAGATCTCCATTGAGGTAAGCTCCTTTAATGTCGAGCTGTTGAATTTCCAGATCTTTGATGGCTCCTATGGCTAGAATGGCGCGAAGCGAATCGAGGCGAACAACTGGAGAGAAGGTATCAACATAATCCATGCCTGGAATTTGTGAGTAACCCTGAGCTACGAGGCGGGCTTTCAATTTAATGACATTTCCCAGTTTGTCGTACTTCTTGTCAAAAGTCCATCGGGAGCCTACGACTTTTCGTCCTTCAGGTAAGTCTTCGAGTTTCCATGTTCCCATAGACTGGAGTGTCTGATATTCGGTCTCCATGGCCTGTTCCCAACCGTCCCGTTCCTGTGAAGCCTTTGCTTCTGTCAGATTTCGAGGTATGTGATCCACATTTGAATGTGAAGCTAATAAGACATAGTTCGTCTCATCTATCGCCCCGGATGCATCCTCTTGGGATTGGGAGTCGTCTTTAGGCACGTTTCCACGGCCTGGACTGTGAGCGGCAGGAAGGCGCGATTGCGGGTTACCTAATCGGCGGTAATTGTGATCTTGCACGCTGCGGGAAGTTCTGCGAAGGGGGGTAGGATTTAATCCTGGAGGTGCGTACTGAACCTGTTTAAGTGGAGATGGGAGGTTCGCTAATGGCTCCCTGGGTACAGGAGAAGGTGTTCGCAGTGGAATGATGGGTGCAGGTGTGTTCAGAGTAGCAGGTGCGTGGGTTGGTTTAATTGGAGTCAGAACTGCAGCTGGTTGAATTTTAGCAGGCTGCTGATTGTTATTCCCGGGCTCCCCCTCAAGCGGCAGTCTGATAGGTGCATCCAGTTCAATCTCCTTCGGTTGAATTTCCGAGAAATCAAAGTTGCGTGAGACTTTAATTTGCCTGCTTGATTTGTCCCAGTATTTAACTGCTTTAGGTCCTTCTGCATATCCAACGAAGATGTGCTTCTTGGATTTAGCCACGGTTTTACCGGGCTTCGTGGTTTCCGTGAGTATCCAAACTTCGGAACCAAATTCCCTCAAATGTGCCATATCAGGCTTAGTGCTGGTCCAGACTTCGTGCGGGGTCATCCCGTTCAAAGCTCTGGTAGGTGAACGACTTCGAATGTAGGCAGCATGACTGACTGCTTCGGCCCATAGGAAGGATGGTAAATTGCGAGCAATGAGCATCGCACGGGTAAGCTCCATTAGGGTGCGATTGAAACGTTCGGCAATGCCGTTCTGGGAGGGTGAATAGGGTGCGGTCGTTTGTAAGTCAATTCCCTTCTCTTTACACCATCTGACAAGTTCCTTGTTGATGTATTCTCCCCCGTTGTCAACGCGAATATATTTCGGAGCAGTCTTGAGGTGACGCTCGAGGTACGCGACATAATCTTTGATACATTGGGTGGCTTCTGACTTGAGCTTCATGAAGAATACCGTGCATCGGCGGGAGTAATCGTCGGTGAATGAGATGTAGTATTTGGCGTTGGAAATCGCTACATGGCTTTTAATAGCCGCAACACGTGCAGGTCCCCAAACATCGGAATGGGTAAGTTCACCAGATTCTGTTGTCTTGTCTTCGGATTCCTTTGGATAAGGTTGACGGTGCTGTTTAGCTTGAACACAAGCTTCGCATTTGGTGAATGGTGGGCTGTCTGGAGATACAGTAAGTCCGTTAATAAGCTTACCTTTCACAAGTTTTTCCATTGACGAAATCGACAGATGTCCGTACTTCCTGTGAAGTGAGTTCCATGTTTCGGTAGACTCGGTAGAAATATTGGCATGATCCTCACCGTGAGGTTTCACATCCAGTAAGTAAAGTTTACCAATCTTCTTGGCTGTGGCTAATTTCGTTCCCTTTGCATTTATCAATGTACACTGGCCATGGCGGAATATAGCTTCGCCTCCAGCATCATCAAGTTTGCTTACGGATAGAAGGCTATTGGCAGCTTTGGGGGTGTACAGTACGTTCTCAAGAACATTTGTAACATATTCCCCATCAACTTTGAAGTCCAATTTAACCGTGCCTTTCCCGAGAGCCTGAACTTTATGCTCACCAAGACCAGTTATCGTATGGTTTGTGAGTGGGGTGAAATCTGTAAACAGGTCCCTTGAATTAGAGATATGAGACGAGGTTCCAGAGTCGGCAATCCAATCGGTAGGCTTGAACGAATTAACTGCAGTGAAGCAGGTAGCGACTTCTTCTGTGATATGGCACGAATATGCACGATCAACTAAATCTGAATTCGTAGATTGGTTTGTTTCGGCATGGTTAGCTCTCTCCTTGCGTTTAGAATTCGATTTCCCCGAGGTTCGGTTCGGTCCTTGGCCTTCACGGCCTCCACCTTTAGCGAAACATTTATGTTTGCAATGATATTTCCGACCACAGTTTGAACATGTGCTGTCTGAAGGACAATTACAACCAGAGGATTTATTTTCGGACTTGGGGTTTCGGTTCGAGCTTGAATTCGATCCCCTCGAGACTAATGAAGAGTCTGCGCCCGATTTTTCCAAGCGGCGGCGGTTTTCCTCAAGAATAATGGCAATAAGTTCATAGGACTTGATCGGGAGAGTGGATACTAGTGAAGTTGGTGCCTGCGGAGTAGTACCAGTGGGAGGGCTGGCAGTAAGAATAGCCTGAACAGCAGTGAAGTTTGCACCAAGATAAGCTGTAGTAAATTGGTCCCAAGTCTCGGGAAGAGACGTGATGAGTAGGAATGTGAAATCATCATCAGATACATAGCTACCCATGAGGTGCAACTGTTCTTGGATTTCCCTAAGCTCAGTAATGTGGGCCAAAATGTCGGTAGATTCATCGGCAGTAGTCCGATAGAGACGGCGGCGCATAGATAAAATTCCTAATTTCCCGCGAGATTCCTTAACAGTAACTAGCTGTTTCCACATGTCCGCAGAAGTTGTAGCTCCAGAGATATGGATCATCTGAGAGTCGCTTATTGTCAGCTCAAGTTGAGTCTGTGCACGTGCATCGTTGTCGTCCCATTCGTCCATAGCTTTAATTCATCAGCGGTCGGTTTACCTGCGGTTGCCGGTGTCGGACGGATTGAAGTTCCCGCGACATACTTCAGCAAACCTCGATCCCTCAAAATTGAGGTGATACGACGCTTCCAGCCTAGCCAGTTGGCATCCTGAAGCGGCTCAATCCGATACATGCTAGAAGAACCTTGTGTGGTTGAATTTGAGGCAGACATTTATTCGACGTAGTGGGGTAAGGCGGAAGTACTCGGAGAAGTAAAAAGCGATAAGAGTTGTGTAAACTGGCTCAAAGATTTAGGCCGGGGCCCATAACCTGATGAGAATGATACGAGTAGGTTGTTGTTGTAAAGAACCGGCAGTGGTTCTTCGAGAGTTCACACGAAGTTCGATGTAATCAAGATAATAAATTGTATGAAGTACATAGGTTACAGAGGCTGCTTATATAGGCCAGGCTGGAATAAATATGAGTCACTTCGAGTCAGAGAAAGAATAATTTAGATCATAGTGGAACATTCGGGGATGTCCGAGTTGCCCGATGCCCGAGGCTGCGCCGGTTCCGGGCTATGCTTCAACACGATGTGCAGCGGCCCGAGGTCCAAGAGGTTGGTACTCTCTGTTCCTGGTCCACGGACTTGTCGTAAATATGGATGGGTTATCACAACCCGGTATATGACCATCGCAACGAATTCGGTTTGGGTTGGGACATCCAGGAGTGTGTCCTGGAGGTTCTTCTCAATATTGGTAAGAGATGGGTTGTGTTTCGACCATTGAATGACCTCCATTATATCCAGATATTCCGAACGATAAGTGACAAGCTCTGCTGCAGCATCGCCATGACTCCCAAAACGAGTGTTGTTTGTATCAGGGAATCTTGTGTGCTGTTGCCCTAGCTTCCGACTCATGTGACGGTCAGCTTGTCCTTTCTTGTCATCTTTGTTATTGAATATCGCACCCGCAAGGGCACAGGCCTTGACCCCTCCATGAGTAGATGCATCAAAGGCTCGGAATTGATCGTCTGTGAGTGCAGCGTCCTTCGAAAATGCAGGGTCCAGCAGATTCCGAAGAATAGCTGCATTCTGCTTGTTCGCCAGAAGAACCGGACCAGGACACCTAGCTTGTCCCATTCAAGCATCATCTCCGCATTACCTCCTTTAAAGCTGTTCAGATCCTTATGCATACAGCATCCCCCCCAAATGAACAGATCAAGTGTTCGACGGTCTTTGGGAGATAGCACTTCTTACGCTTCTTTTCCCAGGGCCTCCACAATCTCTTTCATAAGTACTGCATCTCGCTTTGTCTGTTCTGTTACAGAGAGCACATTCCAGGCTTCCTCACCTCCAGCGTCGGCGATTTTCTTTGCATTCCATGCTGCCAGGTAATGGACAAGCTCCATGTATGACTTTCCTGCCAGTACCTGCTCTCCGAGATCCTGGATATTTGCCTCGTGTTTCTTGTCCTGCAGGCCTTTTGCAGCGCTTCTTTCATTGGCTGCATGGTCCCCATTCATCCCCTTCAATACCTTGAGAAAATCCCGAGGAGAATACCGACACTTGAGCCGTTCTACCAGGGGGCTTCGACTGAAGACATGACTGCCCTCCTCCATCCATGTGTTCCAGCTGTCGATGGACCCAGCACTGGTGTGATCTTTAGTCTTTTCGACTCCGATAAAGCGGACTTTCGGCGTCGATTCTGGGTCAATCTCGAGCTTTCCTGACGAGTAATCTGGCGCTCGATTTGCTATATGGGCGCCTTCGATATTGATGCCCCGATTTGATGTACTGTCCTGGCTAACTGTAGCTCCTACCGGCAACATGTAATGAGTCGACCAGTGGTTCTCTCGAACAGCAGGATCTTACGTACCTTTGTTAAGAGACAGCTCATATATGACCTGTATATAGCCTGATCCATGTAGAGCTTCCAAATGGGTGCATTATCCATGCAATAGTGACTGAAAGGACTGTCGGGATCCCTGTCTTCATTTCAATTAGTGGAGCCTACCGACGAAATTCAGGATGCACACTAGAGCTCCCGGCGGCCTTGTCTTCCTTGACACTTTTCAAAGGCGGTATTGCTGCGATGCGATGCCCAGCTTCAGCCTCGTTTTCGTTCCCAGAAAACTGTCTTGGGGTTAATTTGGATGCTAGGATTGCAGTAATGCACAAACACTGGTGTGAGGGGGGTCTGATGGTCTTGAACTCGGTGGACTCATGCCTCGATGTTGGTGGGGAGGTGGAGAGGGGGGGAAAGCTGTAGTACACAGCACGCAGTTACAGCATGGGAGTTGCGTGAAAGCCGGACTTGAAGCTTGACGAAGCCGGCGCCGAGCAATAGGAGGATGTCGCGTCGCCATCCCGGCGCGGCGAACCAGGCATCCCAGGAAATTCCCCAGCCAATTGACGCAAGGACTCAGGGAGTGGTGTGGCGGTGGCGCAGGATAAACGTCCCCGTGATTACGGACGAGGTGCACGGCGGTTACGGCAGACGGGACGTGTGAGGAGTGGCTGGATGAAGAAAGCAATGACGTAGCGGCTGACTGAGGAGGACATTTGAATGGCAAGAGTCGTCGAATCAGCTAAATAGGAATTCAATTAGATGGGATCTGGCAGAATCAGCAAGGCTGTCACTGGCGTTCTCGGCTAGATCCCTTCCTTATGGTCGTGGGAAAGTGCCGGAGACTGTGGAAATCAACCATCTCTTTCCCAAGTCCATCCAAGGGAGACAGAAAAAAATGGTGGCAAAGCTCAATGCACTCTCTGATGCTCCTCTATTTTCCCCCTTATTTTTACGCCTCGTCAAATGCCAGAACCTGGAGGGTGCGACTCAGCTTTCCCACGACCTTACAGGATTGGCTGATCTGCCGGCAAACGCCCTTGGAAATCAGAACGTTCAAGGAGTATGATATAAATGCAAATAGTTACCAAACGCGAAGGTCGTGGGATGAAAACTAGAAATATGCACAGGATGCAGAGAGTCTCCAAGAAAGTCAAATGGAACGTACGAGCTGGACGACCGTTGCGAGCCGGAATCCGAGCCCAGTAGTTATACTTCACGCATTGTGCCGAAACTATGGCATTTACTGTACTATTTCGTCCATAGGTTCAGGTGACGGGTGACGGAGGGTCGTGAACTGAACCTATTTGGTACCAGTGACGGTGACAGTCGAGTTTTCAGGCCCAAATAGGCTCAAAAACACCATTATCTCCGGCATTCGCCGGACTGCCTTTTATGGGAATTTTGATGTGATTGCCGAGGAATGAACTTAAAAAAAATGAACTTGGTAGGTGACGGGTGACATGGCGTGAACCTATGGTCGAAATAGTACAGTACTAGTGCATTGTCGTGTTTAACCGGATTTGGCCATGTCAACACAACATGGCCAAACACAAGGCTTCAACAGAGCCCGCCTTGTATTCTGGTGGACTTAGATTTTTGCTTTTGTTTTCCGCTAGAATTCCTTACGCTGTGTTGCTGAAACCTGGTTACGAATACGTTCAGACTTGTTTTCTCCGACTTGCGGGCTGAAACCAAGCTCATGAATCAGTCATGATCAAGCTGTCATCCTGACTTATCCGGCACTGTTGAGTCCATGCAGCATTCGCTTTTTCAAATTCTGTGCTAGTTCTGCTTCCCCGCCCTTCCTGAAGCCTCTTCTTTGGCATGAGGGACTCAATTGGTTACCCTAAATTCGGCAAATCCCGGCGCCCTGTCGTACCCCTAAAGCAAGGCACCAATTCACAATGCCGACAAGTGTCTTGGCGATGTCTCGCACCCGCTCCTCCCCACTCATGGCATACATTAGGACACGGGGCTTTCTTTCCTAGCTACCATGTCGAACACCAAACTGCATGTCCCCAACGCGCTTGACGCGCACCTCCAGTAGGCCCCCGCGAATCTGCTGCAGCACGAATGCGCGTATCTCACCCTGTTTTCTAGGGATGTCGTCCTGACATTCGCGATCACGGGTATCGTGCTCACAGCATCGTTGCTGCTTGCGTTCGCATATGCTGCCTGGAACCCCGTCTCGCGTCATCATCTGAACCGCGTCAGCTTCCGACTACTTGTCTGTGCATTGATATCAAAGTGAGAAATTCCGGGTGCTCCTGTTCACGTATCTCACCATTTCTAGCCTCATTTTCGGCGCGAGCTCCATCCCGGTCTTCCCAGGCCCCAGTGCGGGGTGCAGCTTTGTGGCGTTCTTCGGGCTGGTACGTACACGGGGCCCTTCTCCGCCCCGCCAGCCGCTGACACCGTCTATAGAGCATCCTCATGTTCTCAGCATGCATGTTCTTCTGCATCGCACTCAATCTGCAGTTCGTATACACATCGTCTTCCCCTGGCTCAATAATATTGAATCGCACACACACAGACTGGTGCTGGTGCACCACGTCAACGGTAACTCGATGGAAAGGTTCTACTACATCGGCTCCGTCGCGGTCGTCGCCATTTTAAACATCACGCCCTACGCCGCCGGCCAGTTCGGCTACTACAACGGTACCTGCTGGTTCAGTGACCCGCGCCCCGATGTGCAGTTCCGCTGGCTCCTCGGGTCGCAGTCCGTCTGGATCCTGCTCATGTCCACGGGCGAGGTCGTGTCGTTTTTCGTGATCCTGGGTTACATGCTGCTGTATCGGGCGAGTCGTTTTTTGTTTCCGATGAGGGTGTTGTTTGGCTGACCGATCGTTGGCTGGCGCAGATGCGCACCACAAGGATGTGGTCGGATCGCTCGACGTCGTCGTTCGGCGCGATTCCGAAGCCGCTGATCGTGGCGTACCGCAGAATCATTCTCCGAATCGGTTTGCACAACGTCTTTATAACGAACGGCTATTTAATACGGCGTCAGGTCTTTACCCCCTCCTCTCGTGCTGCCTGAACTTCACCGGCTCCATCGTGGACATCTGGCTGTCCAAAAACCCCGTCCCCACCGAACTGGTATGCACACTTTCTTTTCTCATCCGAGAGTCGCTCAGCTTAACCTTCCTGCGAACAGCAATGGCGACTCGGGTTCGTCGGTGCGTTTATCCACCCCTTTCGCATACTCCTCTGACACCATCCCCCCATCCAGACCTCTGCGTATTCGCCCTGCGCCCCATCCTATACACCCTCCTCGCCACAACGGATCCGGTACACCATCTTTAATCTCCCCTGCTCCTTCCTCATCTGACCACGTACCATCCGACCAGTCCTTCCTCCGCGCCATCCGCGCCCTCCGAAACCACGGCAAATCCACGCACTCCACCGGCCCTGTGTCCACTTCCATCAACTACGCGAGCTCACACAGCATGAAGCGGTTCTCGACAAACAGCCGCGCGGTCGTGCACGTGCAGCTGGAGCAGGGGAAGCATTCGATGCCGTGGAGGGCAGGGGACAAAAAGCCGCCCGCGGAGCAGAGCACTGAGGCCTCGAAGTCGTTCGAGGAGCAAAGTGCGGTGAGTCACGGTGACGCCAAGGCGGCAAGGGGGAAGCCGTCGTTCGTGGAGCAGGAGCCAGAGCAGAGTGGGTTAAGTGAGGTGGAGCGGGGGGGGGAGCGGGAGATGGAGGAAGAGCTTGATGTGGAAGCGCAGACGCGCTCAAGGGCGGAGGATATCGCGAAGCAGATATGATTGGTCGTGAGTCCACTGAAAAGAAACAAAAAGAGTCAGTCCCTCGGTTCTTTGGAAGTTCTCTCCTGGGAAGATTGGGTTGTGTGTACAGTAATATCCGTTGTAAAGGGTTGAATGGCCATGTAAGGCCATAATAGGATCAGCTCTTATAATTAATTATAGCAAAGATCACTTGTAAGATCACGCAATTTTGGGCAATAAACTTGAACGGCGCCTTGACAGCACAGACAGCGATGGGAGGCATGAGGAGGGCGAGGGGCTGCGCGTGGGGGGACCGCAGGCCTGGGTCATGCATAGAGTAGCGGGGAACAGCTTAAACTGCAAAAATAGTCCGGTAGCATAAGACCTTGCAGGCCCCTATTTTGAATTTCCAAAAAAATAAGCATTACTTAACTTACTCGGTGGTCGCCCTCTGTCACCCAATAGCCCACCTCTCGTCTACTTGGTCTCGCCCTTGAGAATCACACACTGCCACTCAATCTCCTCTGTCAAGGTTTGACCACAATCCTTGCCCATGCAATACAAGTCAAGCATGTCATCGCAGTTGTTGGAATTGTGCTCATTTTCGTAGGCTCGCTACCAGTCCGTTTTAGGGAAGCGACTTTGATCACGGGGTCAAGGGATCAAAGCTTCCTAAAACGACTGGAACATTTGGTTGATTTTTTGGTGGACCCGCCAAATGTGAGTTCGGACTTACCTCTTGACACCGAAAAAAAGTGTAAAAATTGTCATAGAAGAACATCATTATTTTTCGATTTTAAGATGAATGAGATCAACTTGTTTTTTGAAACATAGTGTAGGTACTAGACATCGTCAACTGGTCCGTGCACAGACGATGATGAGGACCTCTCACTCAACTCCAAAAACAAGTGTGTGTTATTGGGCTTAGAATTGAAAAATATCCGACTTTTACTACGGGACTTTTGACACTGTTTTTCGAGGTAGACAACAATGTTTTTCTAAGTCCAAACTC
This sequence comes from Mycena sp. CBHHK59/15, assembly GCA_029204085.1. Taxonomy (NCBI): domain Eukaryota; kingdom Fungi; phylum Basidiomycota; class Agaricomycetes; order Agaricales; family Mycenaceae; genus Mycena; species Mycena sp. CBHHK59/15. Next base: position 149,564 of record JARGXW010000165.1, on the reverse strand, counting down.
ACATTTAGCGGGACCACCGAAAATGATGACCAAATGTCCCAGCCGCTTTGCTCCGTGAAAGTGCAGCCACGTGAGTCGAAGCGGTTGGTCACGAGCCTACCATTTTCGCTGTAATAACAGAGCTTGACACACATGGTCAGCCCGACATGCTCTGAAATGGTGCGCACACATGCATCTGCATCCTTCAGCAGCAAAACCACATGGCCCACATGCCTCTTCCATGTGGGCTTCCCAGGTTCGGAGTCTTCGGAGACCTCCATTGGTTTGCTGGGGATGGGGCTAGTGTTGCCGCGACTCGAAAAGTCGAGTCGCGACTTAGTAAAATGACTCGGTTTCCAAGTCGACTCGACTCGACTCGACTTGGCCGACCCCAAGTCACTTGAAGTCACTCAAAGTCACTCAAGTCAACCAAGTCAGGTCTGTTTTGCTGTAATCGGTGAGCAGTTGACAAGGGAGGGGAAAGAATCGTCGCTGGAAGGTGCGGGAACGATTATCTGCGGCGTTAGTGGCATTTGATTCGGAAGTCTTGATGTCTGTTACGTTACCGGTTCGGCCGGTACAAAACTTATAGATTCTGGGGTAGTAAGTGATTCTGAAGTCAATAAGTATGGTTTCATGCATTAGAAAGGTCTGTTAAGTCACTGCAAAGAGGTAATGCATACATTCAAGTCGATCACATGGGTAAAAATAGTCGCCGAAGGCCCGAAGTCGATTCGTATCATTATGTACCGTCACCTGGCTATCAATCATTGTTTTCCTCAGGCATCTCGCTATATCCTGCCGCCGCCTCGCAACTATCTGCAATCTCACGCCAAACCTCAGCTGTGTTTTCATCGGTAGCTGATGCCAAGACGCGAAGCCAGTCCTCCTCGTCGTCCGGAACGGCGGCCGACTGCCACTCGGCCATGAAGTTGAGTCGAGCCTTCTTGAAGTTGAACTTGAGCATCTGAAGGGCCTCCATCAGGAGAGCCTGGGTACGATTGCGTCGTTTCGTGTCAGTCTCTCCTGATGAGGAAAAAACCCGCTCGGAAGGAACCGAAGTGGCCTGAATGGGAGCATAATCGGCAAATAGACGGAAAATTTTGGGCCAGGTTGTTCGGCCGTGATTCTGAACATGAAGAAGCCGATCAGTACAAGCTGGCTTGGGAACACAGGCACTGACCATCCAATAACCAACCATGTCTGTCGACTTCCGTGAGGGAAGGGGACTGCTCATATAGTGGTTTACCTCGTCGTCGAGAGACTGGACACCGGTAGTCGAGCCCGCAGTTGCAGTAAAATCCAGTGAGTGGCCGACATTACGGTACCGCTTTGCTGCTTGTGCTATTCCAGTCATTGCTAGTGCAGCTGAGCGGGGTCGAGAGCGGGAGCTAGAGCGTGATTCGGAGCCTGATCCGCTGGCACCAGGAGAGCTAGCGCGGGAATCCTGTGTGTCGACACTGCCCTCCTCGTACGATTTAAGCTGATAAAGATGTGAAACAAAGTGCGGAGGTTAAATCTGGCCGACCTACCTTGTCCATGATTATTTCTTGGCATCCTGCTGCTCTTCCTGCGTCCAATTCTGACGAATCCATTCAAAACGAATTGAAGGATTGATAACTGCGAAGGTTTAACCTGAGTGTGTCACTGCACTGCAAAAAAGAAGAACACACTCACACATCGCAATTATGTACGCGTCGGTGTCCGCCATTTTGTTGTAGTACTTGTCTGCAATCGCGAGGCCAGGCCGGAGAAACTTGCCGATATTTTCGGATCTCAGGTCGGGATCATTGAGCATGGCCTTCCAAGACGAAATAAAGAGCTCAAACGCTGGGATGGCACCGGCAAGAATGGGTGTATTCTCAGATGACATGGACGTTTGGACAGTATGAGGTTGCTGAATGCAAGGTTAATGAGTTATACTGATTGCAGCACAAGATTGAAAGACCCGCACCTGAAGGATCAGTTCCATTAACTCCAAGCGACTCCAGTGTTGATTCTCCAACTGGTGTCGTAATTTGTGCGCATCGCGGTTCAATGCCAAAAAGCGAACAACCGGCTACAATATCAGGATCATTTATGCGGCATTTACAGATGTATGAATAATTAAAGCAAACCTGCTGTAAATATCGCAGGCGTCGAAGCATGTAGAACACGGAGTCCCACCGTGTCTTGACATCGGCGAGAACGGTTACGGAAGCCAAAGTGACCTATAATTGTTGAATTCGGGTGTCACATCACAGGCTTGAGGCCACAAAATTTACCGGAGTCTGTACCACCTGGTCATCGTCCGCCAGAGTCACCTCTCTCCACAGCGATTTGGTGTTGCCATCTTTGATGATATCTTGCAGCTCGTCGCGCCACTGGCCGGACTTTCGGATAAAAGCCACTGTTTTTCGAGCTCGTCGGATAGGACCGGCCTTCCGTGTGTAGCGTACTGCCCGCATCACGACTTCCGCCTCATCGGAATTCTCAGTTTCGGTTGCCGGCTCTGTCTCCGTGTCGGGGTGTGCTGGATCCACGTCCTCTTTCTCCATCACTTTTATCACAGCTTGGGAGCACAGGTTAATGACGTGCGCAAAACAACGAATGTATCTCTTCTTATCGTCAAAGGAGAAAATACGGATATCCTCCAGAAGAAGCTTGAAGTTGAACAGGAACGAGGCGTTGTTGGAGGCATTGTCAAGGGTGAAATTCCCCACCTGACAATACTTAGATGAGACATGACTCTGGCGAGAAAGAAGAATGATACACACTTTCTTATGATTCCGGCATCGTTGAGAATGTTGTAGACAACGCGTGCAAGACGCTGCCCACTGTGAGCACCCCGGATACGTCGAAACGCCAACAATGTTTGGCGCAGAAGAACCTGCTGGTCTTCGCCTCTTGGGCCAAGCCAATGTGCAGTGATCGCAAGGTACGGATGCAGACCATGGCTGCTCCAGATATCGGCAGTGAAACTGATATCCCCAATTGCAGCCTGGCATTATGGTGAGCAATTTCTCTGAGCCGGAGGAGAATACTCACACCCAACGTTGCTTTGAGCTCGGCATAATACCGCACCCAGGCATCAATGATGGAGTTGGTGAGTTTGGTTCCGTGTGGGATGTCCTTGTCGCTGATGGACTCCCGCAGAAGAAGCAGAAGGTCCCTAAACTCGCGGCTCTCAATGAGATTGATTGACTAGGTGATCGTCAGACGAGAGGTGAACATTATTAGCATTCAACGCACTAAATCGTTTGTGACAAATACTTTGATGAGCTGCTCTGTAAACGCGCTCATTGAAAATGGAATCCGTTGCAGATCCTTTGCCCGCTGTTCATTCAGTTGCCTCTGGCGTTCGGCGGGGAGTTTGTTGGCGAAGCCGTGTTTGCTGACAATATCCAGGTATATCTGTGCATGGTCCTCACTTTCCAAATGCTTTCGGCGAGTGGTGAGGCTCGAGCCACCGCCATAAACTTTCCTGTGGAGAATAATTAAAACACTGTTGCCAGTAAATTTGCGAACATCTCACCCGCAGACACGGCACTTGGCTGACCCATCCAGTTTGCGTACTCCATAGAAGTATTTGCAATCAGCCGATTTGTCGGTTTGGGACAGGGCCTCTGCATCGGTGAATGTGTATCCCTCAGCGTCGGTGGTCCCATCTGATGCAGCGGCAGCGCGGCGGCGCTGGCGCGGTGCTGCTGCTGCTCCACCTGAGGGTTGCGGTGATGTGGCCGGAGATTGCGAAGGAGAGTTCTCATCGAAGTCAAATAACGGTGCGGGAATACGAGCAGCGGTGGTGCGGCGGCCCGGACGAACAACAGGCGGGTGGTCGGAGTCAGAGGTGTCCCCAGGATCAGATTCCTCAAGACCCGGATTCCGGGTTCGAGGCCCAGGGCTGGCCATCGCCGTGTGCTGTGTTAACATACCAGCCAGTCTGTCCGCGACACGACGAGCAGGAGTCAAGCTTGATTTTGGGGGAAGAAAATACATACCGTGGCCGGGGCAGGGCCGGATTGGATGGATCCTGGGCTCTGCATAGGGATTGAGGAGAGTCCTGGAAAAAAACTAAGTGCTACGGAAAAATGCAAAGCCGCCAACAAACCTGTCCGAGTCCGACTTTGGGAGCCAGTTCCAGGATTAGCGGCAGCAGGAATTGAACCTGGACCTTGAACAGGCAAGGAAGGCTGTCGTCCTGTGAGGAGTTAGCCAAATATATATATATATACTGCCAACGGACCTGGCCTCTGTGAGCCACCTGCGGTGGGAGCCGGTGGTGCATGAGGATGAGTGGCTGTTGAAGGACTGAGCAGACACTCAACAAAGATGTTAAAAATTTACAAGATAATCCTGCAAAGCCTCGTGGTTGATTATCGGAGCTCACAGTTTGTGCCGTCGAAGCTGGAGGCGCAGCAGTGGCTACTGTTCTGGTTGTCTGACGTCTGGGACGACCTCCAGCATCAGGAGGAGCGGCTGTAGCAGCCTGCTGTTCATCCTGGTCAGGTTGTCGAGTGCGTCGAGTGTGTGGCGGCATTGTTGAGTGAAGTGAGGTGCTTTCCAGCCGTCAGCTTTTATACAACTGGCAAGAAATAAAAAATCGAGACTGAACAGTTTTGTGATATTACTTAGACACACCTCCGTGATGAGGTATTACAAGCCCAACCAATTGTCGCTCTGAACCGCATCTGTCATTTGCGAACATGATGGAGGTGAGAATGGACTGCACATATGTGGAAGTGAACAAATGAGGCCGGCAGTGCCCTGCACGCTATATATCAGCTTGCTTAATTTCGGAGGAATGTTACTGTGAAATATCAAGTATCCATGGGAGAGATTGAGTTTTCTGGGCAGAAATATCAGTAAAAACTCAAACGCACATGTGGATTGAAGGCTTCGGTGGCAATGTGTCTGTACGGCGCCGACACGGCATTACACGGTACCGGCTTCTTGGATGTTCATACCGATTGTTAAGGTCTCACGTCTGCACATTTATTAAATCAGCGCACAAGTTCGAAGTTTGATGTCGTTTAAAAATGCAATCCGCATAGCGATATTATTCCGAAATGAGGGCTCGGCTGGAACCTCTGTGAGATATGAAATCAGGAGATCTAAAACCCATCCTTCCATTGGGAACATGAGGGGAAGGTACACACATATATGGAATTGAACGACGAGACTGGCATGCTACATATCACGTTGCCTTAATTTCGGAAGAAGGCTCCTGAGAAATGGAAGGTGTTCATGCGAGAGATTGATTTTTTTCGGCAGAAAGGGATGTGAAACAGTCAAATGCACATGCCATTGAAGTTCTTGCCTGTACGGCGGAGATTTGGTGTGTCAGATTTGTGGGAAGAAAGATAATTGGAGACTTGAACCGCATATATACATGGCCAGGATACGCTTGTGTCAAGGGACAGCAGGAATGACTTCCCTATTCCCGTCGGTAGCATCATTCACGGTGGATAATGCGGTATATTGTCCTCTCTTTCAATTGATCAGTGGTGCTCATACATGCGGTCGACAGCAAAACAGTAATACCAGGTGGATGAGCGGTGTTCCCCGAATCAAGCCCTTCAAAGAGTGGCTTCGCCAAATGGGTTCTTGGGTTCAACGAGATCCTTCCTTCTACAAAATGCTCAGCATTGTCTCGTCATTGAATTCCAGTGTCACCGACAATATTTATGTCATCCAAAGCTTCAACGGCAAATTTGTGTTCGCAAATGATGTGGATTCTGCGGTCATGAACCTTGAGGTTAAAACCAATCAGTGTCTTATTAAACTCATTGCTGAAGCGTAACAACAGGGGATCATTGACTTTTTACTTGGCATCTGCGTCAAAAGGCCGCACGCGAGGCTGCATTTTTTGCGCTCATAGGGTGTTTGAAGTCCAGTGGTTGTGGTGGCGTGAACCGTCTTGGACCTATCACTTTTACCTGTGATGGATGGTACTCGCCTTCAGATGTTGACTCAGAGGAGCTGCCCGATCTCATTGATGCGGAGTCCGCATCAGAGGCGGGGGGTGGTGGTCCCCGAGATACAGTGCTCTTGTGATGTGTTCAAAGGCTACGCCGATGACCCAGATAACCCATTGGAGTCATGGAAGGTAAGTGCTCTAATTTCCTTCTCACCGACCATCTAACCCATGTCCTTGTTACAGAATCACGAGCGCGAGTTCGGCATTGTTTCTAGGATGGCCCGTGACCTTTCGGCCATCCCAGGTACCAGCGTCTCTGTCGAGCGCTTGTTCTCAAGCGCACGCCACCTCTGTCACGAACTTCGTGGCTCTCTGAAACCTGAGACAATTACAGAGGCAATGCTCACCAAGATGTGGATCAAGGAGGGGTTGTTGAAGGAAGCGTCACTGGAGTGCGGTAGAGGCTAGTTTTTACATTTCAGACCGTTTAATCCATTTGCCCAGTCCTTCGAACCGAAACCGAATAGTTGGAGCTTTTTAGTAACGCAGCCTTGTAACGTCGAAGTGGCACAGCGGATTCAAGGAGCCTATGCTGTTGACTCTTGAGACAAAGAACATTACCAAAATATTGTCATTTTAGCCTCACCTGCACTTGACAAAATGCGGAAACACTGAGGCCCGTGAGGGCGAAAAAGACAACATGCAGTGCCAAGTGACATCACATCATTGATCCAGCCTTAGGCCCCGCCCCGGACACCAACAGCACGGGGAGGGCCTGGTGGGCTATTCTGGGTCAGTAAACTATCAGTCCATAACGTTTCCGCCTGGCGGAAAGTCACCGAGGGTAAGGGAGGAAAAGAGAAAGTGAGGATTTCGAACAAGGAAGGCCGCACGAAGACTCGAGCGAATAAATGCTTAATTACAAGCAGAACTAAATGAGCAGAAGGCAATCCAATTGCACCAACAGGACTTGTTACACTCTAGTTATAATTTCCATTCTGGACCCGACTCAAGTCTACTTGAGTGACTTGAAGTCGACTTGTGCCGACTTCGAAGTCGACTGGAGTCACACGTGTGACTCGACTTAACTCGACTTAAGTTGACCTCCCCGAGTCGACTTGGGACCCTCCGAGTCCAAGTCGCGGCAACACTAGATGGGGCATTGATGTGCAAGCACACAGCCGAAGAACCCGCTCATGGGGAGAAAGTCTGGGTCAGTGAGCAGCACATGCAGAGTCTCCTCAAATGCATGTTCGGCCTTGGTGTGAGGCTGCACTATGTTTGCACATGGTTTCAATGAGCTTGCATCTGCACTTAAGACACTAACCCACAGATGACTTACTCCACGATAACAAGACTCAAGAGTCGGCTCCCAAACGCACCCCACACACAATCAACACCTATGGTCCCAAGATATTTGCTCTGCACCATTTAGGTCCTATGGTAGCACGCAAAGTACGAAGGCGAAGTCCGTGCGCAGTTGCAATCGTGTCGAGTGTCGGGGCTGCGGGAGACGCATCAGCGGAGGGCAGCATGGTGCAGGCTCATCGCGCAAAATGCACCCGAGTCAGCAGCACAGGGCAACACAGGCGAGTGCAAAACGGCCACATGCAGAACAGGGAGGGAAGTGCGGTGGTGCTTGAGTGGGAGGACGCAACTATGTCCATTCAGTTTCACCTGTGTGCGCTGGGTCTTGATACATAGTGTTGTGGATTTAATGGATTTGGCAGGCGGACAAACCTGCTTAAATCTACGGTTGGGACAAACTGTGTGATGGCCACAGTTGGGCGGGGCAGGCATGAACTGATCAAATCAGATGGCTGATACCGGACCGTTGCGACGGTTCGGTGATCAAAGCAGGGTGCAGTGCATCTGTATGGCTGTAATAGTGTGCCATAATTATTTGGTACACCACTGGGTCCTTTTTGGAAGAAAAATTCACCACATTTGCCCATTTTATCATAAATTTACACCACTAGTTTCAAAATGTGAAATATATGCACTCCCCAGTACCACTTTCAGTAAATACACCGGTGTGCCAAACACAAAAAGACACTGCTTGATGTTTTCACAAGAAAAACACCGCTCATGGTTTCGGAAAGATACACTGGTTCCATTTCCGATATTTTTTCACATCCCATTGCTGCTTTTTTTTCACCCCCCAGATGAGACCCAAAAAAGACACTGCAGCAAATATTCACTGCCACCTGTTTGGTCTGTTTGATCACCAATCAACATGTGACGTTGTTGTTCTTCTGTCATCATCAAGAGGTGCATGACCTCTGGATCGTGGATTTTGATCTTAACTTTCGGATCAACAGCATTGTTTCAGCACATGCCTCCAAGTGAATCCCTTCCAATATTTCCATTGAATCCTATGCATTCTTTGTTTTTATCTTAACACAATTGAACTATTGCCATGAAAATATCCTTGTTCCCAAGTGCAGAATTCAACACTGTGGCAGCAGATAAACTTGAACTGGCAACTGCTGGATGTCGAACTGTTCTCAACACAGCATTACTGCAGGCCAGTTTGGTGGACGCTTCTGACCCATTGTGGGACCTAGAGTATTCATCCAATATTGGTGGCTGTACTGTCCTCTCTGCCTTGGGCGCTCCAAGCCGTCCATAGGCGCTGCTTGTGTGGTGGTGGCTGTGTTTGAGAGTGCTGCTGATGGCCATCACTGATTTTTTCCTTATTCGGGGGGGTGGGTCCCCCGTGGGAAATAATCCGACATCCAGAGACCACACACCTCTTTGTCATCATTGTTGTGACACCATCATTGCACCAACACATTGTGTTCTGCTTAGTGATGTGCTGGCTCAGGCTTCAAGCCAGAAGCCAGGCCAGGCCACAAGGCTGGCTTGGGCTGGCTTAGGCTTCTGGCTTCAGATTTTCCAAGCCAAGCCAGGCCATTAAGCCAGGGCTTGAATACAGGAGGTCTAAGCTGTGTTCAGAGCATTATTTTTGGCTTTGTTTTTTTTTTGAGTGTTATTTGTCTGTATCTAATATTCCACTCACTGATTCATGAATAATCCATTCAGGTTATTCTGATGATACTTTGTCGAGACACCAATCAATACCTATGTTTTCACAAAAAGCTCAAAGTGTGCCATTATGGCTCTGAAATTCACACTGTTGAGTAAGTGCAAACACTCAACTGAGAAAGAACAACTCACAGATAACCTATAGGAGGTGTAGAAAACGAAAAACAGAGTTGTGTGTTATTTGGGATGGCTCAAGCCTGGGCCAAGCCAAGTCAGGCCAGGATCCCTGGCTTGGGCTCTGGCTTGGAATTTCTGAAGCCTAAGCCAGATGAAGCCAGGCCTAAGCCATGGTTTGCAAGCCAAGCCAAGCCAAGCCAGCACATCATTAGTTCTGCTGCCTTCCTCACCCTCCATGCCTGAGTCTGACTTCCCCGCCACTAGGCATACCCCTGGGTAGTACTGCGGCATGCCCAGCACTCAGCCAAGGTGTAATGGTGGAAAAACATGACAGTATTAACACTTGAACTAAAAGAAGTACTGAAACTTACCTTCGTTTACATGAAGAGATATTTCCACAGATCAGAATATTCAACATCTTGGACTCTGCAGATTGTAAGTAAATCTATCGTAAATCAACCAGTGCAAGAAAACAATTACAGCTCTTTGCAGAACTTTGGGCATAGCTAATTTTTTTTTCCATTTTGGGTGGTTTTTTATTGTTTTGTGTATATTACTTGTTGCAGCGTTAAATCTTGTCTGTTCTCCTGGCATCAGGGCACATTCAACTTGAAAATTCGCAGGGGTTGGCATCTTCAGAATTTTTATTTGGCCTTTCACACAAATTTCTAGCTCAAGTATCAGTATTTTGTATATATCACTTGCCATAAAGGATTGGGTGATCTTTCAACATCTCAGACTCTTCAGACAGTAAGTAATCTATCGCAAATCAACCAGTGCAAGAAAACAATTAACCAAACTATAGCTTGCCTTGTGAATAAGTGCACCCAACTGTGTCTCATGTATGTTTCTACAGCCAGGATTGGCTATCCAATCAGTCCAGCTGGCATCAAAGTTGCAAAAACTCACTAAAAGAAGTTCCATATACACCGCTCAGCAAACTGATGGATTACCTTCATTTGAAGAGCTATTAATGCCAATCAAAAGATCGAAGCCAAACCCAGAGACTACAAGTCGACATTTGACTTGTAACCTGAGTAAAGTGGGACTATAGCGAAGCTTAACAATTAGGCCAAGCCAAAACTATGTAGAATGATGGTATACCACTCAGCATGGCAAACAAGTGCCCAGAAAGAGTGGAGACTTGCAGAACTATTGGAAATCAAGTGCCAGTTTGGTGCCAGTCAGTATATGCAGTCAAGTGATTAAGCTGAGACAGAAACACAAGGTATAGGCCTTTCGAGGTCTCAACAATTGAACTTATGGGTAAAAGGTTGTCATACACTCCCTTCTACACCTTTCCTGCCTTGTCCTTGGAAGCAGTGGTTTTTCTGGTTTGTATTTCAGGAGCGGTGAAATTTTTGCTCAATAACTAACAAGTGTGAAAAAAAGGTCCAACAGAGGTGGTATCCTTTCCATGAATCTGAATCAGGTGTGAAATTTTTACTCACAAGGTTGAGCCTGTGTTCTGTTTTTTTTTTTAGTTGGGCGGTGACTATTTTGCCTCCCCTCACCTGTGCATTTCTAATTCAAATGGAGGGTGAATTTTTGATAAAATCGAACAATTATGGCACACTATTACCCCCATACATCTGATGTGCCAACTGTTAAAAAACATGCACCCTCCGCCCACACCCTATCACTGAAATTACACAGTCCACTATCGATGGATTTTCACTCACCCTTCACTGCGACACTTTGACTTTAATCCTTGTTTGCTGACCATGGAAAGCGCCGAATCAATGTAATCAATGCATCGGCCGAGCTGAAAAAGGCCGTAAAACTTCTCAAGGGTTATATAAAGAAGAATTCCGTGGAGAGAGAAAGGCTGGAAGCAGCTACTCCTGGTGAGTTGTATGGCTCTCCCGGGCTTTCACAACATGATATAGAGTGAAACTCAATGTCAATAGGAGGCTACAAGAAGGCCCTCGAGGAGCGCATTGTCAGATGCAAGCTCCTGATAGCACAATGTATGTTACTTATCTTCTTCCATTCACACGTCAAATTCATAATGGCATTGATTCCAACCACTATGAATCCAAATGTGCCCACCCTTTTGGGATATCCCAATGACCCGATCCCCTGGTGGTGGCTCTGGTGTGTCCCTCTCACCACAAGATATTTTGACAACACATTTGGTTGATGAAATGATATTTTCTTTTCCTGCAAGTTCAACTTGAACAGCCTTCAGAGGGCTGTGGTGACATGGGACCAGGCACCGGCAATGTTGGCTCAGGCATGGCTCAGTCAAAAGGTGTGTGTCCCCAACTCATAAATCTATACAAAGTTTGTTTAAACAATCTGTGTCTCAATGTAAAAACCTGTTTAAGCAATGATTTATTTAATGGTGTCCATCACCATGGAGGCACCTGGGAACCACCATAGGGTGAGGGGCTTGAACCTTGGGGTTGAAAAAACGGTGTTTAATCAGTGTTTGGTTCAAAATGTGATCAAACAGGGTTAACCAATGTTCGAACAGGGTTTAAACGATGTTCAAACACTGATTAAACACTGTTCAATGGGACAAAACTAAAAATTCCAGATACCCAGGGGAGTCGAACTTGGGACCTCCCAGTTTCTCTGGAAACTGAAGTGAGGACAAGTGAGAGCACAATAACCACTAGACCATGCAACCAATGTAGGGCTGTGGAGTAGCCTTATTCATGTCTGATTTCTGTTTTCAATCTCAACAAGTATCATTGTGTTGTTCCTGAACTGTGGACTGAATTCTTTTTCAATACCATGTAACCATAGTATGTATTGAAAGAGAGAGTGGAACGAAGTGCTTGCAATACTTTGGTGCCTCTCTGTATGCAACCCCCACAACTCAGACAAGGAAATTCAACTTGACGCCCAAGTTACTGACTACAAATGAAAAACAAACTGATGTCCCCATGGAATTTTGGACGTTTTGAATGCATTGAAGGTAACTAGCATTTGAGACACTTCTGAACTGACCTTGAACTGCTTAAATATCACTGCTGCTCAAGGTGTGATGGACTTGTACTTTGAAACAGTAACCTTATCTGTTTCTACCGTGTTTCACGCATTGGCGCAGACTGCCATCAATGCTACGTTGGCTCAGTTGGAACCTTGCTGAAAGTTTGTGTGTCGAATTCTTGGCTGGTGTGTGTTCGAACCCCACCCCCTGTGTTTCTTTTACTCCATGTTTCAACACTGTTTGAATCATGATTAAAGGCATATTAAGTAAATCATTGCTTGATCATGGTTTTATGTTGAGATGCATGGTGTTTAAACAAACTTTGTAGGGTTACTGCCAACTCCTACATGCACTTTCTCTCTCCTATTGTGATGAAGTGTGTGTTGCGCACAGTTGCGGGGTGTTCACTCTTGACAGCCTGAATGTACCGTTGATTTTGAACATGACACCGAAATGTTTATCACAAACAGTTGGACAAGTGTTCAAACATGACACTATGAACCAACTGTTCGCTGACAACAGTCTGGGACATTAGCCCAATTGTTCATTTCGAACAGTTCAACAAGTGTTTACACTTGACACCACAAACAAACTGTCTATTTTGAACAGTCAGGATGGCACCCAAGTGTTCACTTTCAACACTTTGGATGAAGTTTTTGTTATCCACTGCAACACAGTCTTCATATAATGATGTCCTTCTCATACACCTGTAGTCTTTCCAAATCCTATACTCACCATCCTTGGATTAGATCTTCCTATTGACCCCACTCTCAATAATTCTCAAGTCCCCCCACCCAAAAAAGCGCATGCAAACAGTGGCCAGCCTCAGCATCGCAAAATCGATAACATCAATTATTTACTTCTCTGAGTCGGTTTCCCAACTTTTTACAGTTAACATTGACTCAATGGAAACAGTTACGGAGTTGATCAATGCCCCCTATGCTTTCCCGTTTTTTGAATGGCTGGCTCACTCATGGGACCACCATTGAATCTGCAGACCCCTCCAGCACTGCGGACGAGTTTCTGGATCTCCACGACGCAGCTGAAGAGACCATCAATCAAGTGCTATATGTTGCTGCCCAGTCTAAATTTTCACACGAAGTTTCTCATCTCACTGCACTTCATGACTGGCTCATCACCGCCGGATTAATGGTTGGGAATACTCAAAAGAAACCTCCCCCCGCCCCCAAGAAAGGTACATTTTCTTTCTATCTCCTCCTTCGAGTTAATTTCAAGTCCATTTTCAGTTACAAAGGACAACCAGCCCGTGAAAATCATCCATGGCAGTAAACTGATCACCATTACTCCAGCCATGCTTGTTGAGGCTAGGCTAGACCCTTCCAAGTACCCTGGATGCGTTGAGGTGGGTATTGCACCCATTGCTGCTGTCTTGAAAAATTGAGTCTGTCTCCTGCGTTTTTCTACATTTGAATTTATTCTTATCCTACACAGAGCGGTGGTCAGAAGTGCATTACTTGTGGCAGTTCTGGTCCGCATGGACAAGCACTGACCTCTAGGCCCGTTCCGCCCAACGAAGATCGTCTGTATTTGGAGGACTGTAAATGCCCTCTCCATGGTGCGGCCCTTGAGCTTGTATGATCAAGATGACTGCTGATAATGGGGATATCCCCAAGGTGGTGATGATGAGGTCGCAAACCGCCGTCTTGCACTCAATCCAGACATTCTCAAGGTCATTGCTAGTGCAATCAAGGCCGCGTCTGGCCATGATGTCGATTGCCTACTTCAACCAGAGATCAAGCGGTTGGAGCATACAATCCATTGGGCATTGAAACACTTGCATTCAATCGCCTCTGATGAGGAATCCGAGTTTGCCCCTTCCTTCAACCTCTTTTCCAAAAAGTTCAAAGAAACAATGGATACTATTCATAGGGAGGATTAGAATCAGGAATATTGTAGTCTACAATTCATGTTCCCGAAAATTTTCTGGTAGTGTAACCCTGCCACTTACGTTGAGTGGAAGGAAGGTGGGGATGGTGTTATTAGTCCAGGAGTTGATGATGACCTGGGGCGCAAAGTGGTGCCGAAACAATGCTGCACTCAAGAGAAGAGTGAGAACACTCGGATAATGAAGTTAATAAATCTCATTTGAGGATGATTTTGTGGTCTGTACTTAGTGTAGTTTGCATTTGAAGCACACTGATCAGAGCGTGCAACACTAACAAGCTTGAGAATGTTCAGGTTGTTCGGACTCATTTGTAAAGGTCAACCTACCTCTAGAAAGATATATATAACTGGGAGACATTATATAAGTGTAATCGAAACATCTGGAATGAATCTGTGTTCTGTATGTAGTGTGGTCCTTGTTGAAGTTTGGAACAAAGTTGATATTTCCATATTGGGAAGTGTACGTGGAAAGATCGCACTGCAAGTCAATTGGGCTGTTAAATGAGTGAAATGTGAACCAAAAGTCAAATTCTCAACGTCAAATTGAGATAGCCAGGATACATAGAATGTGTGCCATGGATCCCTGTATCATTTTCCACACTGAAATTGTCTCGGAGGTGCACGTAAAAAGAGCGAACCTTTCCGACAATTGTGTCACTGTCAGTTTTGCCAGTGGAGTCCTGAAAATATTTGTGGGAATTCTTCTACATGTAAACCGAGTGTATGAAACCAAATCACAGTCTCGGGAATTTTTTTCCTGCTCGGATGTGAACATTTCCAAACACTGGTTGAACATTTCAAAATTTTCACATTCTTTTTCAGTGAAAAATGTCGTTTATTTTTCACACATTTTTCACTGAAAAAGCAGGTGAAAATTTCAAAACATTTTCATCACTTTCTTATTTTATTTCAAATTTTTCACCTTGAATTGAGAAAGTGCTGAAAAAGTTTTAAAATTTTCACCTTCTTTTTCAGTGAAAAATGTCTGAAAAATAAATAACATTTTTCACTGAAAAAGAAGGTGAAAAAATTGAAATGCTCAACCAGTGAAAATGTGTAGATTTTCATCAGGAACATCCACATTTGTCAAGTTGATAAACCTCACCCTTTCACCATTATTCCTACACAGATTCATGGGTCTGGATTCTTTTTAATGCTAGTTACCTCTATGAAGCTCTATGGGTCACATTTGGAGGTATCCCAATACATTTCAGAGTCATAAAACCCATGCAGTCTCATGGTTTGCCCGGATTTGGAAGTGTACAAACTAAGTAGGAAGGAAGATTGAGGGTGAATACAGCAGTAGAAATTGTTACTTACTTGAATCTCTCCTCTTCTCTGTGCCCACTATGTGCCTATTCAGAAGGACTTAGATACTGGCAACTATTCGAGGTATGGTATTCAAAGATCCCAGATTATCAGGGAAATATTCACCTCTCTTCAACTGGTTCATATTCCCAGGGTTCTCGAGTCCCTTGCACTTCTGTATATGCTCCAGAAGGCTCATAAATTTATTGGGGATCCCCTGATTCACTTGTGTCAAGATCCAGTCGGAAAAGCATCAAAACAAGGGGAATAAAAGAGAAATTTACTTTTTGCAACCACAGCCTACCTTAATGACCAGGATGAGATATCCGGGCCCTTTTACCATAGTCCCAAAGAGTCTGTACAAGTTTGGAATTTCTCTGCGCCAGAGAACTTGCAAGGGAAATAGATGAAGTTGTGCTCGCACTTGTGCACGTGCATAAGTAGTGCTAAGTGGTCGCTTAGTCATGTCAATACACAGCCACTATTGACATGACTAACTTAGCACTTTTTCTGAACTCTTGCTCTCTCTCCATTATATTTCCCCTTCATCCCGATTGGTTTTGATAGTTCTATCTCATATTATGTGCCCCAAATTTTCTCAGAGTCTCCAAGTATCAGGTGGGAAGAGGGGTCCAACTTCTGTGTTTATGTGCAGAGCCTCAGAGGCTTTGAGCGACAATGAGGTATGCAAACTGCATAGTTTCCCAGAGAGTGTTCAAATTTAACAGTCCCCAACTGCTTGAAATTGACAGTCTAGATCAGTGTGTTGAGTAATCACAGTGAACCAAGTGTTCAGAGTGAACAGTTTAAATGTGATTATGTACTGCAGGAATAACATGGTTGGAGGCCAAGTGTATAATACTAACAGTGATCCAGGTGTTCAGAAATGACACTCTGTACTGATACATGTCCTGTACAAATCACACCGTTGGTGAGCAGTGTTTAATAACAACAATCAAGAAGTGTCGAAGTCCAACACTTTGGACCTCACATTTCTGGGCCCTCATGCTTGCACAACACCACAAATCTCTGTAACAACCCTCTAGCAGCTCACACAAACAGGAGGCCAAATAGCTCTACTGGGAGCAAGTCAACCCATATTTACGAAAATTCTAGTGGAATCTGCATGTTGAAACAAGAAGAAATGATTATTTTTGAGACCTTAAATCTACTCTAAATCTCCCCTAAATTTTGACATAGTCACCTCTGAGTCGCCACATAGTCGGGTCAGATTTAAGCACCCAAATGAGATGTACACTTTGAACAGTTGCCCTGAACTGTACATTGGATGCAGTCCGGGATATGTACACTTCAAGCAATTGACACCAACTGCATATTTGAAGCAGTCTGGAGCTGTTCATTTTTTACATTCGAGGCATATAATTGTTGTGATTTGTTGTACTACTTATGACTATTATGAGACTTTGTGTCACCTCTTTTTTTGTGTTCCGCCTGTACCGCCTTCATCAACATAGTGAACTTCTTCTGTAGCTCCGGAAATTTTGCCTCGAATGTGTTATAATCTCCATCACACAGGGAGCATGACCCCATGCTTATTAAAAAATAAGTGCATGTGGCTTCTGATCCGTGGTTTGCTCGCTGTTGCCCCGCTTATAGATTTCCCATCACACAAAGGGGCAATGGTTCGAACCATCAACCCGACAGTATATTTACATTTTTTGGCTATCATCTTTGATCCAATCAATGATTTCGGACTTGAGCCGTTGCCCATTGGTTGGAATCTCTCAACTATCCATCAATTGTTCGAGGCGATGAATGTATTGGCCGACATGTGGCTCCTTGATTAATTAATCAGACATTGGATCTTAAAGGACAAAGACTCGGGGTCTGTTTCCCCCTTCCTTTCATGCCACCAAGAAAGGTCCTCTGTGTCTGCTCAGACTGCAACAAAGGAACAGTCCTTCTCAATGGTCATAACATCCCTGGTCGAGAAGTCAGCACCACAACCTGCCAAAGACATGAGGACAATGAAGAACTTGCAAGACTAGCAGCAGAAGCCAGCATAGCCCAAACTAATCGAGTTGATCCTGAGCCACAGCTCAAACCCCCACTCCCTGTGCCTTCTGTTGCAGTTTTCCAAGAAGGTGATGATAAATTGAATTCGAAATCCTTACCTGTGCTTAACTCAATTATGTACAGCCCTGGCTCCAGTTACCGCCATGTGCATAATGCTTGCAGGCTGAACTTGCATGTTGGAACTAGCCGCGACAACTCAGGCATTTTTCTGAAAGCCCTGGGGTTCATTATAGGCACAACAATAAGTCTTATCTTTGGGGTCTTTCGCACTGCAGGTTTCAAAGTAGATACTCCCACTCTACGAATTCCTCAAGACATCTGCACTGTTTACCAGCATGGACTAGATCCAGAGATTGTTTGCACACCTTGCTGTTCAACGTGTTACAAGCCATATCCTCTTGAAAATCTCCCAGAAATCTGTGACTGGAGGAAATCTCCGAGATCTTGGCCTTGTGGTACTATCTTGTGGAAGGAGGTTCGCCATCGAGACGGGACCACCAAGGAAGTCCCCAAGTGTTTCTGTGCAACACCGTCATTCGAATCCTGGCTTCGGTTTTTCCTATCCAGACTGCAGATTGAAGAGCAGCTGGAGAAAACATTTCTGCAGGACCAGGCTTGTCAGAACATGCCACGGCCAGGCATCATGAGGGATATTCAAGACAGCCCAGCATGGTGTAACCTTGAAAATTTTATACTGACCCGATACCATCTGGTGTTTGGGTATTATATTGATTGGTTTAATCCATTCACAAACAAGATTGCCGGTATGTACTTTCTCCAGTTTCTGGCTATCTGGCTCATGATATCGTGAAAGGCCCTAATGTCTCTTGTGGTGCAATCATCATGTATTGTCTTAATCTCCCAATTGAAGTACAATTTATGCTGGAAAACATCTTCATTCTTGGAATGATCCCAATCGGCCTACCCAATTTTTGGACCACATCACATATTCTCCTTGCCTTTGCACAAGTGATGAAGGAGTTTGCTGCACCTGGAAAAATCCTGCGAACACAAAAGAATCCCCTTGGTGTTCATGTTGCCGCTCACATGGTTCCCATTATTGCCGATCTGCAGGCAATCTGTAAAGTCACTGGGTATATGGCCGTCAATGCTACACTTTTTTGCAACTGGTGTCTCCTCAAGCTGAGCGAAATTGAAGATCTTGACCACACTTCTTGGGAACTTAGAGATAGTCAGACAGTTGCAGTGCAGGCAAGGGCCTGGTTTCACGCTACAACTGTAAAGCTAAAGATCGAGCTGTCTAAAGCGTCGTGAGTGTGTTGGTCTCCCATGCACGACATTCCGGGGTGGGATCCCATTCTCCATATTGTCTTAGGATGGATGCACAACTGGCTTGAGGGAATACTCATGTGTCATCTGTGTGTGTACTGGGGCATTGGCCAGCCAAAGAAAGAAGAGAAGGATGTGCAAAACCTCGGAGAACTTGATGATATAGAGGAGCACCTCAGTGGATCCGAGATGTCTGAATCTGGTAGCGAGTTGGAGGAGTTGGAACGAGAGCAGGTTGCACTCCAGAATGAGGATATTGAAATGAATGAGGAAAGAGACTGCTCTACTACACCAACACAAGCGACCTACATGGGCTGCAGAGCAGACCAGCAGGATGATGATGATGATGATGACTTTCTTGACTTTGACGCTCCAGGGATGTTAAACTTTTCTTCAGCTGAATTGGGCAGTATCCGCAGTTGCATCAAACGAGTTGCCCTCCTGACATGGGTTGCTCAACCACCAACCAACTTGGGTGAGGCCAAACATGGGAAGCTGAAGGCCCATGAATATTTGGTTCTCTTCATTGCTATTTTCCCCTTGATAATTCCAGAGCTATGGTGGAACAAGGGGAATATTGAGTTAGCCTTGCTGCAGAACTTCTGTCACTTGATTGCATGCACCGATATTGTCTCTTCATTCTCAACATCCAACACACGGGCAGAGCAGTTCACCAAACAATATGTCAAATATCGAGAGGCTTTACCTCGTCTTTTTCCTGTGAACTTTCATTCTGTTCCGAATCAGCATCTTGCTATGCATTATGAAAAACTATTGAAGTTTTGGGGTCCCATGGCAGCGCTGAGTGAATTTCTCGGTGAACGAATGAATGGAATGCTGCAAAAAGTGAAGACAAATAGGCAAGAAGGTTTGTTTGTCAGTTCAATCCAGGTTCAGATAGCTGATAAATTAACTAGATGATATGCCCCTGACCATGTTGCGACAACTAGCCCGCTGTTGCCGGTTGGAAGCAAAGCTGCGGGTGAACAGTCCACAGATGGCCCTGCAGGTGACCTGGCAAAGATCCTTCAACCAGCCACCGCTGCTAGCACAAAGGCCGCTGAAGCTCTATCTGAAGTTGAAGCAGTGAAAATGCTGTCAGTTGCAAAGGACCTTGACATGGATGACTACCAAATGTTGTTGCACTACCAGAACTCCCAAGGACAATCATGGCGTGACTGTCATCAATTGCCGCATCCAGCTGGTGCTCTGGTCCTTCCTCCTGTGTCTTGAAACCGAACCAATTCAAGCTGGGGGACCAAGTGTTCAGTCGGTCCAGATCCACCCGAGGCAATAGTGCAATCCAATTCAAGGACCCCCTCACTGATAATGTGCTCACCGGATTCATTGATGAAATATGGGAGATGCCACTCGAGATCCACCCGAGGCAATAGTGCAATCCAATTCAAGGACCCCCTCACCAATAATGTGCTCACCGGATTCATTGATGAAATATGGGAGATGCCTCTCGAAAATCACATACAAACCTTTATCATGGTCGAGATGCACAAGTTATTACCCCCGGCTGTCCTTGACAAGACACCTTTCCCGACATTCCCATTACTCCAAACTACTGTGGTACATGCAGCCAGATCCAACTGATTCTGCATCATTGAACCACGGCACATTCTCACTCACTTAACCGTGTTCAAGCATCGCCCAGGAACATACGGAATCAGGCATGAAATTCTTATTATCTGCTGGACTCTGAATCGTGGCCGACGGAGTTAGCCAAAAAGAACTTGTCAGATTGAGTAGGAGCTTACTTGCCATTTGTGGGTCCATTAATCGAGGAATACAATTCAACAGTGTGCACTTTACGATCAAAAAAATATTGTAAAGTGCACACCGTTGAATGACAGATATTCTGCCAAGAAGCCAGCGGAACGGGTAGCACTCCGTGTGGCAAAGGCACTAGGCTGCTTGATGGCCGGAGGCTCTGTGTGCCTCATACCCAGTCCAACTGTGTTACATTTTTCGGTTATAGGGTTGCCGGTTAACCGGATTCTTACCCCTGGAGTTGAATCCATAAACCATGTTCAAAATGTTCATACAAATTTAACATCATCCTTCACGGAACCTGCTACTGTTCTGTTCCAATTTGCTGAGTATATCCTCAAATCCGCTCAAATGTGTCCAAATTATTGCACTGATTTTTTCCCCCGTGAACACGGAAATGACTTTCTAGATATCTTGAATCAATTTGCTTGTCTTGGATTATCGAGAATCGAGGCGGATAATAAATGAGTCGCATATCCCTCCACATTATGTATGGCGGATGCTTGGAGCTGAATGAGGTCTTTTCTGACCCCAATTTTCCATCCCCTTCCGCGAGCATGGTCTCGCGCCGTACACCGGATGGGAGCGGGAGGGGATAGGCACTGAGAGATTTGATTCACGCAGGTGCAGGCGCGCGGAAACACATCTGAATTTCGATTCAGAATCCATTCTTTTTGTGGATGACTCGGGACGTACCTGAGCTTCCACCTGGTCCAAACCCAATTACGGCACCACGGCCTCGACGACGACTCGCTTCAGGGCGTCGCAAGACATCCATATACCAAGTTACGCAAATTTCTCCGATATTGTCTGCCATTTTCTGCCAAATTCAGATTCAGGGTGCCGGAGAATCGTTCGGGGCATACCTCGGGGCTCCGAAATACTCCTGTGAAACCTCGATCTCGAAGACGTCCTACTCCAGAGGCCCTCAGGGCACTCATATACCAGTTACGGAATTTCTTGATTCAATTTGCGATTTTCTGCCGAATTTCAGCTTTACTTCCAATTCCTCGGATTTCTCTTACCTCGGAACCATCTGGATCACGAACGAGCCGGAATACACGCCTCTCCGACGCCGAAGCTCCACACTTCGAGCTCAGAAACGCGCTCGAAGCCCAAGTTTTGCAAGCGGACTCGGAGATATCCATCTTCATCCTGAAACAGGTCCGGATTTGGGTGGCCTCGGGACGGATGTTCAAGTAGCGTTCATTCGTTACTTCTCTGCGTCGAGTTGCGCCGGACCCGACCTCGAATCTGCGGCCAGATGACAATGAGCGGGAAGTGGAAGCAACGCGGTGTTTGGTTCCGAGGCCGACAGCTTCTCGAAACAAACAACCGCTTGCCTCTTCCTCACTTCCCCATTCTTCACGCTCGTTCTTCGCGATCTTTCGTCGTCCTTATGCTGACTCTCGGTACTCCTCATTCCACGCTGCAACACCGTGTTCGGGCTCCTCAAGATGTGTCTCCAGGTCAGAGCACACCTGCGCCGTTCTCCTGCCAACGGCACTCGGACACGGTGGTTTCGTCTGCGCGAGAGCACCGCGCTCTCGGCATTTTCAATGTTCATGCGTATGGGCCCTCTGCATGGCCTCGTCGCCTTAGTGTCAACACTCCTCTCGACGCTCGTACAAATCAGCTCACCAGCGGGCACGGATATCCGGCTTTAGCGGTGGGCTGATGGAGAGTTCAATGGGCACAAATATCCGGCCCCGAGAACTCTTCCGTACATTGTACTCGGCCGTCATATTGCATGGATTTTACGAGTCGTGCAATCGCTGTACCTCCACACGGGCACCACTGTGCCGCTTTCGCAAGAGCGCGTGGTTTCCTTTTGTGCAAGGCTCGGGCAATGCTGCAAATGCGAAGCCTTCACGGGGGCCTCATCGTACGCGATGGCCCCCGCGAGGCGAGTCTTCTCAAAATTCTGCCGCGCGCTCAATTCGGGTGATGTTGTATTTCTGTCAGTGTAACCCGTAGATGTATCTTGGCCTACCCCTTCTTGTTACCGCTTCGAAGTTAGATTGTCTGTGGTCTTCGCCGAGTCCGCTTTGCGGTGGGGTGCGTGGGTCGAAACAGCTTTGAGCTTTGAGCTCAGCAGCACAGGATGATTTTGATCCAAATTGTAACAAACAATTGTGTTGGCAAGCGCAAAATAAGATGGGTCGGCGCAAGAATCTCATTCCAAAATGCACATAACGACCAGTGAGGTCTCGGCTCATGTCCAGGTCAAGACTTTGGTACATTTCTGGAAGCCCAGTGCGTTCAAAGTGCATTTTCGCACTGTGCCATTTCTTCGTTCAGGAAAGGAGGGTGGAGTCCTTGGCCAGGCTTGAGTCGAGGAGCTTCAAAGCTTTCAAGCCCCATTGCAAGCCAAGTTCACGTCTCCTTGGACCCGTGAAGAACTGGACAGGTAACCAGACATCTTACAGTCGGAAAGGAAAAGAGGAACAGCCTCCTATAACATTCGCGTCTACATGGACGTGGCGTGCATCGCCCCACTGATTGATTCCCTTTTTGAAACGGTGGGGAAAAAAAAAACCGAACTTCAAGTTCGGTGAAGGGAACTTTAAATGCACCCGCGATAGGCTCAAGTGATTCTGCCGATTTCAGGACCTCTGAGGGGCATGACGGTGACGCCGAAGAGTACTATCCACGCGACATCTTTTGTTTTTTACAAGAGGATGCGGGACCGCGCAGCGGTCCCGTCGCAGTTGGCATCTCTACGTAGTGCAAGTAAACGTAGTTGGGAGTCCCTTGTTCGACTCAATGCCAGGCTTTATCCGCCCTCGGAACTTTGTGTTTTTCTCTCTTTTGTGTTGCGCTTTGATCGAAGTTCAATTGAGCGGGAAGAGAGAGAGGCCTGGATGCGAACCTAGTAAGCGTGTCACGATTTAAAGCATATTGTTTCCAGACAGCACAGTAGACAGCAGATTCCCTGGCCTGTTCGCTGACCACGATTAGATGCATGCTGCGTATCTTAACAGTACCAGTGGATTATTATTCTTTGACCCTATCATACGCAAGGTCGGGGCGAACATCATGCGGTGCGAGCGATGAGTGAGAATTACGGGCATACGATTACAAGTAAGTTAGGATTCATACGGCCATATCATATATAGTATTAGTCTGTAGCTACAGCACCGCGTACTTTTGAGTCCACTG
This sequence comes from Mycena sp. CBHHK59/15, assembly GCA_029204085.1. Classification (NCBI taxonomy): domain Eukaryota; kingdom Fungi; phylum Basidiomycota; class Agaricomycetes; order Agaricales; family Mycenaceae; genus Mycena; species Mycena sp. CBHHK59/15. Next base: position 126,099 of record JARGXW010000165.1, on the reverse strand, counting down.
CTTCACCGGCCACCCCCGGTTCGAGAGACACACTCAGCCACGCCCGCACCTGCGATCTGCGCCTGCTAGCGTTGTGGGCGGAGAGACAAAGCGGTTCCGGAGGGCCGCGCGGGTGTTGTGGGCGGAGACGCGCAGAGGCGGAGAGGGGCACGGGCACAGGCGCTGTGCACCGCGCAGAGTCAAGGCGACGCACGCGGCGTGTAGTACGCGGCAAGAATGACATCCAGTCGGCGCGGGGGTTCCTCGTTCCGTACTTCCCCACTCGGAGTTGGACGTTCCCTAGTCGGCTTCACTGTTCCCGACCCTGCCATATTCGTCCAGCCATCCTCCGTCCCACCTACCCCCCGCCGCCAACCTACCCACACGAGCACGCCTGTCCACCTGCGAACTCCCCGACCTGCTCCCGAAAGACCTCATTCACGCCCGCGGCCCGCTAGTCGAAGTGCGCAGCTTCACTACAGGTCGTCCGTAGGCCAGACGAGCGATGCATACGCCGCCAACCCTCAGCGCGCCTCCAGTCCCCTCCGCTAGCAACCCCGCGGAGCTACGCATCCGCGACGAGGCGCCCCCACTCGCCCACCTGCGCCTTGAAACCCTCGTTCACCCGTGCGGCGGGGCGCGCGCGCTGGACGTGTGCGAGCGCGAGCGGCGCGGGGAGGCGCGTGGTGCGCGCATAGCCGGAGACGGGGTGCGCGGCAGACTGGGGATGCGGTGTGCTCGGGCGCTGCACCAGAGGGTCGACGGGAGGCAGATTCCCTGTGTCCGCGGGCAATTCGCCGAGCATAGTGTACGCGGGAATCCGCGCGCCGAGGCTGCGCAGCTGAGTGTGCGCGTGGGCTATCCCCGACTTCACGTCGTGTGCGTCCAACCCACCGAACTCCGTGTCGCCCAGCGCACCTAGATCGGGCACTGTGAGATCATCCCCCAGGTCCACATCGCACCACTCGACGAGCGGCAGCGCAACCAGCAGCGCAGCGCACACGGCGGGGGAGCGCGAGAGGCCGTGTGCGCAGTGGATGAGGATGTGCGGCGTCTGGGGGGGCTGGCGTTCGTCTGCTCCCTCGAATCCGTCGTCGTGCGTTGCTCCACCTCCATGGCCATCGTCTCCGCCCATGCTCCCGTCGTCTCCGCCAGACCACCGTGTGCGCCCCCCATCAGCAGAGTCGGCCACGAAGACCGCCTTCCCGCGTGCGTCGGCGTCTGGCCCTCGCTCCGCATCCACACCCAGAATACCGCACACCTCCTCAACGCCCAACACCCCGCCGCGCACAAGCACGTCCGCGACCCAGCGCACGACGCGCGGGAGGGCGCCGACGAGCTCTGCGAACGGCGCGTCGGCGAGGGGCACGCGGAACGTATGGGCGCGGGGGATGCAGGGGGGGATGTGCACTGGGGGTGTGTCAGCGCGAGCTGATTTTGTGAGAAGAACAGGAGACGCACCGCGCCCGGGGAGCACGCTGACGACGTGGGTGATGGCGTGCGCGCGAAGCGCGGCGGGGTCCTCTGCGAAGGCGAGGTCGGAGATAGAGAGGTGCGGCGTGATGCGTGAGTACGAGTGCGCGGGCGGGGGAGCGGCGGGGGAGCACGATAGTCGAGAGGTGGGGCAGGATAGCGCGGTGGTTGAGCACGACGGCGGGGTGGCAGCGCACGACACCGGATACACAGACGAGTCAGACTGCCGGCGAACCGGCGGGCGGGAATACGGGAGGAGCAGGAGACGCTGGCGGGGGCGGGGGCGGGGGCGGCGGTGCGGGGCGGTGGGCTAGTCTGGTCAGCTACAACAGAACATGGACGCAGAGATGAGAGACGCACGATCATCATCGGAGCGAGGCAGGCCATCGGATGAGGGAATGAAGTGGCTGAATGAGGGAAGAGAAGAGAAGAAAAGGGAAGAGAACAGACGGGGAGACAGGTCAGGAGCGACTAAGTACATCCGGCGCTACGACCAAGCAGAATGACACGCGACTCAACGGATCACCGCACCGCCACCCAGATGGCAGCAGATGGCAGCACCCCGTTTGATGCGGACACGTCATTGCGATACATGCTTGGACCGCTGATGTATCACACGCATTTAGCTGATAGGGAGGTGCCATTGGTGATCTTGGCGACAGTGCTAGTACAGGGTTTTAAATTGAAGTGCCAGCGCTGGCCGTCGTCCACTCAAATTGACACAGCGAACGGCGGACTGCGTGGGATCTGCTTTCCGATGGTGAAATGTACATGAAACCTTGCAATTGAGATCCTCCTGAAACACCCCGCCCCCGCCAATCAATTATACTCACGCTTCACCGAAAAGTACTGAGTATCTGCCCGTCGTTCAATTGAATATCTACGAAGCAGTGATCAGTCGTCTGCTGCCGCGGCGAATCACGCAAGTACATATGCGGCATCCGATCGACCCCTGTGAAGTGACATAAATGTCTACGGCAAGTGCCTGGCTAATACTGTGAGAGTAATAAATCAGTGAGCCACTCCACAACTGCGGCGAGGTCTCTCGAAACACTTGATGCGCCCTGCTCGAACCGAGAGCACGGATTTGATCTAATGCATAAACTGCGGCGGGGCCGCAGCTTGGAACCCATGATGCGCCATGCCTGGCAACAATCAGCGAAGTTGAAACTGAATATGGAATACTTGCAGGGTAAGCGATCAGGTGTGTGTGGCTGAAAAATCGCTGGCAAACGGCAAACCTCAAAAGACGGACGGAGGTTCTCCCATAGGAAGCGCACGCCGCTGTTGACACGACGCTCGGGTGCGAAGCGACATTGCTCAAGTCCAGATCATACTATTGAGATCATCCCAATGGGCATTTAGTTCTGTTATCAGCGTAGCGTCTGCATGAGTGCCGATCTCCAATTGCGAGATCTGCGCAAGTACTAGTGACTCCGCATCCAGGGACTGAGCGAGCGCGACGAGAATGGGAAAGAGGCCGGAGTCGACCATGACTTGGATTTCCGCCTCGGATATCCTTATATCGTACAGAGCAGCGAGGATCACCTTTTTGGTTCTGAGGGGGATGTACTTCGGGCTGGAACGACGACGAACGGTGAACAGTAGACGTCACAGTTAGTTTTATACATCCGAAAACGCACTCGAGATACACTAAAAGAGCGTCGATAGTATCCCTTGAGAGCGGCTGCGCAGCATAGCGCTTTACAAGGATCCTGTGGTACATGGCCCTTGCCGGGGGAGAGGCGATTGCATGGAAATTGATTGTCGCTCCAGATTTGTTAGAATCGGACCACCAGCTTTGAATGCTCTCCGTGCGCTGGAGTGGTGGTGTAGCATTCTTCAAAGAGGTACACTGCCGAGCTGCTGTACGACATATCTGTCCTTGGCAAGCTCAGAAAGATGCCGTCATCGGACTCATCCGAGTTCTGTTCTCACGGCTGCTGCGGCAGTCCCATCCTCGTAGTCTACTAGTGTAGGCTGTAGGAGGTGAGTCAGAACATCCTAGTACGAGCACACTGGCAAGGCTCCAACCATTTCCGTTCGCAAACGGTTTCGAACGGTTAAAACCATTTTTACTTCCGCTTCGTTTGTCGGGCTGGACAAACGGTTTCTGAAACGGCTTGGAAGCAGTTTTTGTCACTCAACTTTGAACGGTGCTTTGGGACATTTCTAAATGCATTTTGAAGCTATTTCTCACCTTCCTGGCACCTAAAGATACAGTCTTGTACCATCACTTGGGACGGTATCACCACTTGGGACAAATCAGTATTGTGCCACAATGTGTACCTGATTTGCCCCAAAATTTTGTAGGCAGCATTACAGACATATGGTCTATAGCTATGCCAAGGTGCGGGGTAATTGAGAGACTAGATCTGCTGCCTGAGAGACATCAATCCAGAAAATGCCTGATCTTCAAATTTTGTAACCCATGATCTGGCCCATATCTTACCTGAACCAACTCAAATCACCATCCAAAGACCTTTGGTCATGAATTCAGAGGGTTACAAACATTTCCCACTGTTAGAATTTGTTCCAGCTGTTAACATCTGAGCATCGTGCTACGCGTTCAGCACGTGGTCGTGACCCCGGCGTTCACTGATTTTGTCCCCATCTTTTATTTTTTCTCTCACTGGTTCTTACTACGAACTGCGTGAGAGGTAAATTGTTATATCTGTCCTACCATTACACTTTGATCATTTAATTACAGCCTGTACTCACAGTATTCGTACAGGTCGCCCAGGTTCACACCAGCAGCCAAATGGTCTGAACAAATGAAACTTAGGGTGTGTGACATGTGTGACTTAGCCAAATGTCGACCTCATTTCTTCCCTCTGCACAAGTGGTATGGGTCACAAGTGCAAGCAAAAGCATTTCACAGTCCTCTAGGATGAATTTTTCAACTGAGACTAAGATAATTTCAAGGGAAATACAGTAGAAAAAGCGACTTGTGGCTGTGCATCCCAAGTGGTGATTTTTGATTGATAAAGCAATTCAGGACAGATAAGCCTCAATCTCAATGGTTTCATACTCAATGACCCTCTGGTTTGGTAGATCTATAGATTGTACCCTAAAGATGGTTTTGGGTGGCTCAGTTTTGGTGAAAATCATGCATCCCAAGTGATGGTACAACACTGTAGTGAAACCACCAGTTTTCAAAGTAAGACTTCTCTGGTGGGCAATATATTCCTCCCCGGGCTCTCGTACAGGTTCCAAACGACCACCCCCGAAAATAGCCCACCATTAATCGAGATATTGACTGACAGACACTCTGGTCCAGCGATGAATGACGGTTCCCCAGAGACCTGGACATGTACATGAAGTTTGTACTTCATCTCGTTCAAATTTTGTGGTTTATTTTGGGCCCTCCATAAAGTTTAGTTAGGAGCGCTAGGACATTAAATGTCTCCGAGTTGGTTCCTCTACTTTGGCGGAACAAGATGTCCAGAAGTTTGTAAAGCTCATAAGGGATTCCGTCTAAACCGGGGGCTTTCCCATTATGCGAGAGTCTGAGTGCCTCTTCAATATCTTCGATGGTGAGATCTTTGTCCATGTTGTTAAACTCTGGTTCAGAAAGATGGACATTGCATTTTTCAAGTGTGATTTCGGTGGCCATCATCCTGGCATACTCGTCGGGGGTGTCCTTATGTTGGGTTGATTCATGGTAATCCCGGGCCATCTCTGCCATCTGCTTCGGCCGCGTTTCGTATCGAGGTGTACCAGAGTTAGAGTATATTTCATTTTCCACCTTGAACTCATAAATTGAATCTTTAGCGTGATATCCTCGAGCAGAGTGTGTCCAGGATTAGGTTCTCAAAGTTTCACCCTCAACATCGTAGCGTGTTTCTGACAATGATTTTTTCTGTTCAGCTTCTGCCTTAATACGGTCAGCAATCTTTTTCTCGAGATAGTGGGCAGTCAGAGACTTGTCTTCCTGGGGCATGTCTAGATCATGAATAACAATCGTGAGCTGAGCTTTCCAGGTTCGTATTTGACGGGTTGTTTCGTTCGTGATGTATCGGGAGCAGTGTTTTCCCCAGGCAGTTATATCTGCCTTGAACCTTACCCAGAGTGTTTGAATGTTGTTCGTTGGATCGCGTCAGTGTGTTCTAGCTCCTTGAGCTCCTCTACAAGCTCGGTGGCGAGAGCTTGAACTCTCTTCATAAATTTCGGAGTCTTCAGCAGGTATAATGGCATGTTCCATCGTCCTTTGCCAGGCTGTTCCTCAGGTCTGTATGTCAATTGAGTGAGTACGAGTCGATGGTCACTTTTCACCGGACAGTGCTTAATTTCCCAGCTGCGATATAAGTGGAATTGCTGGCTATCAACTTCGATACGATCAATCCTTGAATATGATATGTGAGGTCCGTTTGAAGATTGATCTCTCCGATGCTGAGTACAAGTATAATCCTGTGTATCTGGAAAGGCACCACGCCATCCATCATGTAAGCGCCATAAATGTTTCAGTATCTTGAAGCTCTGTGGAATGGTATCAATCGCCCTGGAGTTTCTGTCCAGGGGATCTTCGACAAAGTTCCAATCTCCCAATGCAATATTTGGGAACGGAAGCTGCAGGTTCTCAGCCCATTTTTTCCATAATAATTTCCACATCTCATCCTGTTCCTCTGGCCGGTTGGGAGCATATATATTCAGTACGTTCAGAGACTCGCCGCTATGCCATGGAATTACCATCATGAAGGATATATGTATTGAATGCGGGTATGGAACCAGTTTACTGGTCCGGTTTCAGCACGTTGCACGAAAAAAAAACTGAACCCCATCAGAAAAAACTAGATGCGGCTGTCGCATCGCTTCCATCGCACCCCAAAGCTCGGATTTTTACTAGCACGGGAATTAAGGACTAGAAGATGGTTGTGCAACACCTACACGTTTGTTCCATGCACAAGAAATCAGAGTTTTGTGAGTCAGTCTGAATGGTGGAAAAAATCCGAGGTTCGATAAACACCAGGTGCCATGTTACAAGTCACTTTAAATTGTGTACATGATGGAAATAATGATAACTCCGAGCCCACATGGAGCCCCCAAAAATCATTCAGATCCAGACGATTGACTGGGCTACATTGTCCAAACAGGCAAGGCTGTACGCTTATCAGGGGCTGAATGCAAAATCATGGAGCTGCCAGAGAAGCATAGAGTACAAAGATAGCCCCAGAGTTGTGTTCATTCCGAGCTTCGCGAACATCGCGCAGTCGCCAAGAGACAGTCACGTGATCGAGGGCCGAGGGTGGAGCCGCTCCGCAGCAAAAGAGTCATGGGTCGCGTGAAATTTGCTTCATTGGTGAGTAATGAATGTCTAACAACTCAGAATAATCCTGATTGAAATACTGGTCAAGCAACCTCAGTAGAGGACTCGGAGGTGGTTGAAATACACAAATCTACAGGAATGCATTCGTGTTGAGTACATGCAGTTCGTCTCTTGTGGTGTGAGGGTTTGGAGCGCTCGGGTAAGGCCGTGAAGTGTCATGATTTCAATTGTCTCCTATGCCTAGTGAGGCTTAGTGCCTCGCTGCTCCAATGCGTATGAATCATGCCTATCTAGGCATGCTGTGCTTGCATAACAAATGACACACAAAATTCTGGGGTAGAGTCCAGATGAACCTCAAGTGTGTAATAGCATATGGAGCCGGCTATGGTACGTGAGTGCGTGAGCCCAGAGGACCACATAGCACCAGAAAGCCAGGCAAGGGCGAGGGAGCAAGGTCAAAAAACAATTGAAACAACGCCATCCGTGCTTGATCCGTGCGAGATCTTGTGACCAGAGATTGCCCGTCATCTTCTACGTCATCCAGGCACTGTAGCAGATACCGACCGAGTGTGGGGTCGGTCCTGGTCACCAGAAGTCTCCTCGATCAGCGAGCGCAAACCAGAGTGGGAAGGAATTGGAAGCATCCAAGGCCGCAAAGCCGTGCCACAAGGCACAATATAATATTTTGGTCTCAAGCACCCTGCAACTCACGTCGTGGCATAGGTGCCATGGCGGGGGTCACCGTGGGCGCAAGCCTGGGCTGCAAAGCCCACTCCTATCCGCCCCCACAACCAGTATCCTGCCAGCCCCGCCGCCATCCTGCAAGGGGCAGCGTGGGACAGCAAGAGATGGTGGTGGTTCTGGATTAAAGAGCCCCCAGACATTGAACAATATGGTATCACTCAAGGCTCGAAATTCAACGCTGGTTGGCTCTGCCCTGTGTTCAAAAAAGGAGACGACTCTTTGATCAGCAACTATCGGCCAATAATGCTCCTGAACTGTGACTACAAATTAATGACAAAGACTTATTCATTGAGACTGATGAATGTTGCACCTTCTCTTGTACATCCAAACCAAGCTGGTTTCACGAAGGGCAGAAAAATTGAGGATCAAGTTAAGCTTGCAAAATTCCTCTTGAACTATGCAGAGGCAGCTGAAGAGGACGGTGTTATCATCGCACTGGATCAAGAAAAGGCTTATGACTGAATCAATCATACATACCTACTAAGAGGTCATCGGAGGCAGAACTCAATATTTAATGAGAGTACAAGGAATGCCCAGAGATATTGAAGAAATATTGATACGAGCCGAGCATGCTTTTCTTTGGGATGGAAAAAATGCTAGAGTCGCACATGAAACTATGATGCTTGACATTGCTGAGGGTGGAAAACAGATTCTTGATCTACCCGCGCGAACGAGGCGAGTGACCTATGGAACTTACAATCATACCTCAACCACGGCCCGGAAGGAGCTTCCTGGTGCTACTTTGTTGACTATATTCTACAGAAATTTCTGGAGACAAGCTATCTCAATTTACGTCCTGGACAATTCTTCAATGTCTTTTTACAAGACATACATATTCCAATATCGCAAAGAACTCCTTTGCCGGAGGACATCAAACGGATGATAGTTGCGGCACAAAAGTACAACTTGAAATTTACGAGCCTGTCAGTGACAAACGAGGTGAAGTTAGCAATGCCCATGTGGAAACATCCAGCAACCAACAAGAGTCTGTATAAGCAGGCATGCCGAAAGGATGCTGCAACGTGTCTCAGATTGAACCATCGTGTCCGAACGGTCAGTGACACCACCACCATTGCATGCCGCCGAACAATACTAATTAGAAAACCACATCAAGTGAATCCCTCAGGCATTGGCCGTAGGAACTGTGGCTGCTCCTTGTGTCATCAAGATCGAATACTGTTCAGTTGTGAGAACCCAGGACAATGTGTTGAATAAAAGACGACGGCAACAGCAATCTAGAGCCGGGGGTGCACAATGAAATCCCTTGCATTCAGCCCGCTTCTGGTCCATATCCCCAAACCCACGCTCTTCAAGAATGACCGCCATGCCTTTAAAAACACCGGCACGGGGATGACCTTCGGGGAAGTATAATGACTGCGGCTGACCATCAAACTCTGTGTCCATCATGGGAATCTTGATTTTCCTGCCATCAGACTTGACCTCGACTAGCCAATTCTTCCCAGCAGCTGGCGTGAACTTTGGCATTAGACGGGCAGACAGAGATCCATCTGCCCGTTTCTTGTGAGTTGTTGCATTATCGTAAACAAATACGTGCTCGATGTCCGGGTAGACCTCCTCCAGAATGTCCATCATTTCCGTCGCTTGGTCGCAAATATCTTGGCAAGTGAAATAGCCATCCCTGTTTTTCCCGGGTTTTAGAAAGCGACCAGCTGTCCTGGTGCCATCAAGTGAAGTAGGCGACCAGCCGAAATCCACAGAGACGAAATCGGCGACCATGAGAGAGTGGCCATCACCCTTTTGGTAAAGTTTAGCGGCTGCATCTTTGTGGTGCCAGTTTTTGCGGCGACGGTCATGAGCATAGAAAATTGACTCGTCATGATACCAAATGACGACACGCCTGCCAAATTGATGTGGTCCGTACTCGGGGAGGTTATCTCTTGACCAATTCCGCATGCGACGTTGAAGGTGTTTGATGGCTGGGACATATTTTTTATCCCTGTGGTAAACCACATCCTCCCGCTCATGCCCGTCAGAGTATTGACCCTTCTTAGGCTCTGTGAATCTGTATCCCAATGCTCGCAAATAGCGTCTGGCCGTGCGGACAGAAATAGTCCGTGTAATCCCATATTTCTCCATCACTTCCGGGCGCGCAAGATACTGCATCAATTTTTCGGCGGTGATGTGATTCCCGATTTCCTGGAGATGGAGATTGATGTCGGCGGCAAGATCTTCATCAACCAGAAGGGATTCCGTCCAATTCCCGTACGGATTGATAGGCAGCAAGGCACGGTCATGGATATATTGCCGCGCAAGTTTGCACAGAGTGCGCACACAATGGCTCCCACGTCCGAGTCCAACGGCAGCCTGAAGAGCTGAGGCACCCCAATGGCCATAGGTCTTGGAACGGGGATCAACGTACAGATTGAGAAATGTTCTCATGCCCTCCAATCGATGTCTGACAAATGGATCATGCTCGGGATCCTTATACCCTTTAGCAGCCCCTCGAGATTCTCCTCTCAGCACAGCAACCAAGTCGTTAACAGCTGCTTCAGCCCGGGGAATAGTTGGTGGCTCGCGAAGTTTCCCAGGTGCTGAAAACACGTCATAAACGTGTGCATACTGATCTTGTGTGTCCGGATCAGCAGCAGCGGCATCCTTAAATCCGGCCGTCTCGGGGTCTGGGCGTGTCTCAGAAGTCTCCGAGTCAAGGCTATCAGTGGACGTGTTCCGGGAAGCAAAGAACGATATGTCGTCCTCATCCGGCACCTCTTCGACAGTTGCGCGACGTGATTTCGGAGGAGGCGGGGGAGGTAATGTGTATTCATGGTACCACTGCTCAGAAGGACCGATGGGAACATCCGGGCTGGACATCTGATAGAAATATGCGCCATACGGGGCCGCGAAAAGGCCCTGTGCCAAATTGCCGGTATATGGGGAAGTCATCAAGAAGACATCTGACGTGTCGGCACCTAACAATGGCGCGTCTACGGAGATCTGTGAAGGCGAAGTTGATGCCTTGACCTACACACTATTGGCGCATAGCTTCATTTCAGGGCTTGTAGCACTCACATTTTCCTTGTCCACCTCGGAGTCCTCATCAGAAGTCTTTCGTCGTTTACGTGGGGATAGGCTTTGGAGTACACGCTTGACCCCACCCAGAAAGTTTACAGCACGCGCACGAAGGTGCTTGGGCTTCGCAGGCATACTAGCTCGACTTCGGGACGTGATTTGCTGCGACTCGACGCGTTGTGATGTAGTATGGGCGTGTTTTTAGGGAATTCTGGGACAAATTTGACATCTAGTCATTTTGGGTGACACTTACGACAAAGGTCTTTATTACTACCAGTATAGGTGTATTTTACCTACAAATTCATGCAACCGATTGTGCCGGGGTGATGTGCCTATTATTTGGGGCATTTATTGAAAGAAATTGCCCATATTTGGGTGCTGTCACGCTTGCGAGGTTTGTATGGCTCTGGTGTCATATGTGGAACAAAAAAATTTTAATCAAAAATTATTCAAAAAGTCCCGGCACTTGCCATAGTGTAGCCGCTCCCCTTTCTTGGAAAGGCTACATTGTCTACTGGTATGTGCTACTGCTCCGTCGAGTCACGTGAAGGTGTATCGTTTTGGTCACAGGTTCGATTCCCGGCGCTGCCTTTCTTTTTCCTTCCGCCGGACTCTGGCTTTGTCCTTGTTGTTTCCCGAGGCTTCACTCAACGCCCGCGACCCAATTAAGAAATTATGGCATATCCAGCTGAGCTTCTCTTCCTAAGGACATTCCAAGCTCACACTCAATCTGGAGCTTTAAAAGTACTCAAATGGGAGTATAAAAACATCATAACAAGGGCCAGGCATGTACATATATGTAGGTAAGGATAAAATCAGAATCTTGTGCTGTTACTTAATTTGTATGGTTCACTGCCTGCAGGTCAGTTTAGAGGACCAAGAAATCGGAAATAATGAACTTACAGTGATAAACTTGCATCTTTTGCGGTTGGACTCTCCAGGGCAATCAAAACCAGATCTTCCTGCTGCTATACAGACACCACACTTTCTTTTCCTTTTTGGCCTTGCTTGGGGAATCTGATAGGTTATAAAGCTTGGCCCAGCTACTGCATTAGTCTGAAGGGGTGCCTGCACTGGGGCATCCCACTGTGGTGGTGGATTCCACTGTGGTGGAAAGTTCCACTGCATGGGAGGCAATTCTGGGGCATGCATAGAGCCCACAGACTGAATCTGCTGGCTAGTTGATGCAGCTGGCATAATATCAAGATAATCATAGGCTGCTAACTCTTGAGTAAAGCCAGAATTATCTTCAGTCTGATCTGAGATGAAGCCTTGTGGAGGATCAAAGAAATCTGGGAGGTCTGCATCCACTGTTGCAGGTGGACTAGGAATGGAGGGGAGAACACCTGGGTTTTTTCTAGAAGCTGCAGGCAGGACACGGGAAACATGAGTGGCTGATCGAACACGATCTCGGTTGGGTTTGCGCTGTTCCCTAGTGGCAACAAGTGATTGCTGGGCCTTTCGGAGCCCTTGCCAGATCTTCTGGTGTGATTCCAGATGCTCTTTTAGCTTGTAGAAAATTGTCTTTCCGTTAGCATGTGAGGACCACCAAGTTGCAAAGTGATCAAAATTTGGTTTGCCTTCAACAGAGAAAAATTCTCCCCCAGTTGACACAGCCATGTTGAAGAGATCAAATTCCTCCTGTGTATGAACTGGAGTCACAGCAAACTTTGTCTGCTGTGCTTGCGCAAGATATGCATAGATATTATCACGCTTAGCCCTCAGAGCAGACAGATGAAGGTGAGAAGGATAGATGGTAGATATATTCAGAGTGGCTTCATCAATGGCTGCACCAAGGAAATCATTTTTGGCCCGAATATTGAGAGGAATTCCGGTTATTCCAAATTGTTCATGTGTAGTAGGAAAACTAAGTGGTGATGTGTCCTGAATCACCCGTTGAGAGGAAGTTGTTGGAGCTGTCCTCCATTCAACATCTGCTCGGAGGCGGAATATGTCGTCATCTATCCAGGGATCATAGTGACCATTGTATTTGACATTATGTTTGTGTAAGGATCCACAGTCAACATTATGTCGATGTCGCCAATCAGCTGCGAGACTATCTGCCAGTTCTGGTGATGCATTGAGAGATGCAAAGTTCCGACGCAATGGATTGTGAACAGCGCCTTCTACAGAATTTGTGCCTCTGATGCAGTGGAACAAATCCAAGTTGTTTTTATCAGTGCCTTCAACTGTATAAAGCGGAATGCCAACAGGATCGGAGACCCATCCTTTCAGTACGTCACTCAGAACCCCTTGGGATTTTTGACGTGTCTCATCACTGAAGAGTGGAAGCTTGGTGACACTACACTTTACATCTGCCCATGCATCAAAAAGCTCAGTGAGCATCTTGTGCAGAACATCTTTTTGGGGAATATAACGGCGCACTCGCCGCCAAACCCAGCCAGGTGATTTAGACCTTGCTTGGTCCCAAGTAATGTTTTTGGTTGCAAGTACAGCTTCCACTTTGGCTTTATCCCCAGCATCTGGGACCAGCATTGTATCACTGAAGGCCCTAGCAAAATGTTTGCGCAGAGTGTGTTTCCTGGAAATTGTCCTACACACTTTGTCGATCTCATGAAAAATGTCTGCTAGAATTCGCGAGGGAACAGTTCCAACCATTTCCTGATAATATTGCCGTTCTGTAGCATCTTCCAAATTATTGATCCACTCCTGGCAGAAGTCTGCATCTTCATCAACATCAGCTTCCGACTCCTCAGAGTCAGATTCAGAGTTTTGTTTAGATTGAGGAATCTCTGTACTTGATGGAGCAGGCATAGGACACAAGATAGGCTCTGTGAAAGAACTCTCAGGGGGTGGGAAAAACTCTGGAGTCCCAGGATTACGCTCCGGTTCTGTAATGCATGGAGTTGTTGATGTATTATTCCGAGTTCGCAAAGATGATATACTAACAACTGCTTCAAAAGTCTCCCGCTCATTTTGGACTTCGGAGAGCTTAGTTTTATGATATGGGATCACACAATCCGGAGCCAAAACTTTGTCAACCCGAATTAGAGCTCGAGTCTTGGTAGTTGAGACCCAAATCTTAGATCCGTCAGAAGTCTGGAAGAATGCTGGCTGTTCAATGATTGTTCCATGTGCGATTTCATGGTTTCGCACATATAGACTGACAGGTTGACCAATGGGGGTTACAGATGAAAGAGGCTGTCCATCTGTATGCATTTTTCGGAGTTCTTTCAACAGGACAAGCTGCACATGTGCATCGAGAGCGGCATAACCACGCTGTTCATCTGAGTATTTTGGAGTGCTCCAAGATGAAACACGGAGATCCTTTGAAAGAGAAAACCCTAAGACTGCAGCCACAATAGATGCTAGTGATGCCGTTGCTGTAGGAACAGTTTTCTTTTGAGCTGCAAGCTGCCCAATATCAAGAGTTCCGGCAAAATTCTTCTTTCGTTTGAGCGGCAATTTGAAATCTGGAAAGTCTCGAGCCAGCTTCTGAAATCAGCAGCTATATGACGGCCAACTTTGAGAAACTGCTTGGATGCGAGGAGAGTAAGAAGTGATCCAGGAAGTTTTTTGAGAGTGTAAACATAGAGAAGGTAGACCTCATCAGCAATTGCAATCTGGATAAGTGCAGTCTTTTGAGGTCCTGAGGCACCGATGCCAGTAGTGAACTCCCATTCCATGTCAAAGCCCACATCAATAACCAGATCATCATCGTCCTCTTCTCTGATGAGACTAAGGATACCAGTGCATGCAACATCAATTTCGGATGCATTCAGACATAGATGGCTGCGAATCTCAGTGGAAAGGACAAGCTTGGGCAAGCCAGGAAATTCAGTGGTCTCAACAGGTGTGATACCTGCAGCTAGTGATGGAATGTACTGCATAAAAGTTGCTGCATCACTCGCAACATTGTCAGTGAATCCAAGCACTGGTTGCGGAAGCCCGCGTGCAGTCAATGATTTGACAATTCCCTCTAGCGCTGCATGGAGATGAGCAAGACTCTTTGTTGGGACAAAGGCTTGGAATCGAACTTGTTCGAATTCATTCACAATAGTGAATAGTGCAACAAAGGTCATTACACCATTAAGCTTCATCAAGTATTTGGACACCTTGAAGGAATGATCCCATTTGATCATAAATGCAGTCAGAGCAGCCATACACTGATCAAGAATAGGTCGAATATGCTGCATATAATCCATGTAGACATTGTTGATATACCAGCGTGAGGATAAAATCCAGCATATTTGGATTTATCATCGAACACAGAGAAAGGTTCAAAGCTTTGCTCTGCAATGCCCAACGTAGCATCTATTTTTTTCTTTCTGTGGATAGCATGCAGATATTGAAGCTCCCGAAGATCATGCTCTCGGACATGCAGTTCTCGCAGAATTTTAGACCATGCACTCGCACTCATGCGATGTGCAATTCCAGCGCGGATAAGTGTCATCAAAGTCTTGTCAATCCCACTTCTAGCAGTAAGGAAGGCTGGGAAACATTCAGCCAGTCCGCGGTCTAGCTGGTCCAAGATCAAAGGATCATACAGGTTCCACGACCGTCCACAACCACCATGGTTATCTAATCTGCAATGTACTCGGTTGGTCATGACATAATAGACATGGTCAAGAGCAACCACTCGACGGGCAAGAGGTTTGTCATTGTAACCCTTGATCTTCAGTTTCCGAAGCAGACTTTTGAAATGCGGACAATCCTTATTTGGACAAGTGAGAGCTGTTCCAAATTTCATCAAGTGTGGGAACCAGACAAAGACTGAAGGATAGTATAGCCCAGTAGGATCAAGAGATTTCTGCAGGGAAAAAATAGGAGCTGGAGGATGAATCCAGAAGGATCCTTCATTATAGCATTTTGGCCAAGTTCCAGATGCCATTTCTGCTATTAGCCTTGCCTTGATGCCTGTAAGATAAAGTGAGATAACACCCTCTGTATTGACATTGGCTTCATCCAACAAAGGTTTGGATGGAATAGCCTCATCCAGTAGATCCTCAAAGTCCGAGTCAGTCTCTGAATCATCATCTGAATCATCCTGTGCAGACTCTGGGGGAAGAAATGGGAAGGGAACTATAATCTATGTTATAAAAGACTTAACCTCAAAGAAAACAGTCATACCGGCAGAAGGCATATTTGCTTTTATGGGAAATTAGCCTGTGAACGATGGAATAAATGACATGCTCACCTTCAGAGTTTAATTGATCTCCTGCTGAATTTTCGGCAGTAGAATGCACTTGGTGGCTGATATCTATGAGACAGTAGGATAAGGATTGAATTAAATAAACCTACGTTGACCTCCGCACTGGCAAAGATATTTCTCAATTCCGGTGACACTAAAAGAACAAAAGAAGGACTCACTAAACATTGGGGCCAAGTTTGCAATTCCATTGCCCGTGACTGGTCTCCTTGATCGTGCTTTGCATGCCAAGATGAATATTTGAGAGAACAGAATATAAATTTAGTTCACTCTCTGAAGCACCAAGCTGTCGGACCGGCTCCGAGTCTGCGCGCACTGACCCAGAGCCACTGGCTTGACCAGTTGCCCCCGGTGGCCTTCCGGCACCCATCCGGGTCCCTCCTGCTCGGTGATCAGGCTGATTCTTGCTACCTTTTGGCCTGCCCAGGTTGCCGATAGGTGCCGACATCTTAGGGAGGGCGCAGGAGCGAAGAGATGGTATCAACGACTATTGTGTACACGTGTTTATCACAATCGGCATAATTCGGACTCCGGGGTGTGTCCCCGATGCTCCGGTGACAGCGCCACACCCAATTGGGCCTGAGGCTGTCAAAGGCACATGCCGCTGTCAAGCCAGGCCCAATTGGGCCTGCCTTTGACAGCCTCAGGCCCAATTGGGCCTGGCTTGACAGCTCCAGGCCTAATCGGGCCTGGCTTGACAGCTCCAGGCCTAATCGGGCCTGAGGTTGTTCCACACATGACACCAGAGCCGGAACTATCGGGTCCAGACCTAGTGTCATGTCGATCAATAGTTACGCAGCCACGAAACGACAGTTGTATTAATCACCGCGTTCCGCATGGGGGTAGTCGGACCCTGCCGCGTCGGACATAGGCAGACCGGTCTGGGCCAGTCTAGCACCCTCGGCACGACGCGGCAGGGTCTGACTACCCCCATGCGGAACGCAGTGATTCTAGTGCTAGGAAACTAGGGGAGCGCCGCGCGTATATCTGTAGCATACATACGGTGTTTCATGGGTGATACAACGACTTGATGCTTCAATCTCAATCCCAAGAACTATCCTTCTGACACAAGTTTTAACCTCCCAGTTCGCCACAGATACTGTGTCCCAAATGCATAAAATGCGGCAAAGACGGAGCCGATTCGATGAGTCTTCGTGTGTCTAGTTTGATGTCCTCAAGGATATTCAAGCCAACCTGGACACACTATCAGACTACTGTACTATTTCGACCAAGTCTTCACCCTAGGTCTTCACTTTTGCAAGTCTTCATTCCTCGGCAATCAGGCCAACATTACCGTATATGGAAATCCGGCAGATGCCGGAACGTAAATTTTGGCGTTTTTAGGCCTATTTGAGCCTCAAAAACCCGCCGTCACCGTCACTGAGACCAAAAGTCTTCAGTTCAGAGGGCCGCGTCATGAGTCACCTGAAGACTTGGTCGAAATAGTACAGTAGCTCTCGACAAATGCATACTCAAATGTGACGAGGGTATTATGATAGCGAGTCCAGGTTGCCTTGGATATCAGGGAAGACATCAAGCCCAACACAATACAATGTATCGGTTACAGTTGTGTTAAGTGCTGAGCCGAGGGGATCGGAATTGCCGAGAAAGTCTGAAGGAAATATGTCGGAGTTAGTCACGGAGTTCCGAAGGGTCAGAAGGTTGTTCTTGCAAGCACTACAAACAAGAGTGTGCGACTACCCGGCTTGCGACCAAGGAGAGACAAGTCCAGAGATAATAACAGGAGGACGAGTAAGGAGCAGGAGGGCCGGAGGAGGCACGGAATATCTGATAGGTCGGAAGTCCGACTCAGGTTGCGTTGGAAAGGGAGAATGCAGTAACATATATAATTATCAAACTGAAGAACAGAGGCTAAACTACTTAGCTTAAATACTAGTAAGCTAATTGTTTAGTGAAGTACAATAAGGTGTGAAAGATTAGTAAGTATTAGTCCGTGGACAATAAGTCGTCAAGACAATCCTGTGAAGGATTCGTAAGTATAAGTTCGTGGACAATAAGTCGTTAAGACATCTTGTGAACGATGAGTAAGTATTTCTCCGTGGACAATAAGTGGATGTCCGGATAAACTCCGAGAGTGAAGTAAGGGATTATGAGTAAAAGGAATCCGCTTGGTAATTCCTCATCGCGTAATGTCCCGTGCGATGAATAGAAGTCCCCCTCGGAAATTCCGAAGGAAGTCCGATCGGAGCTCCGAGGTACTCTGAGATGCACGGATATAACAAGTTGTGCCTTTGCTGCATTTGGGGGGGGGGAAAGTCCACTATATCATCCATGACCTCTTTTATTTCACCATAGTCTGGGGGGGTGATACATCAGTGACTGCTAAGCTCCACAGTGCAGTGATACCTCAACACCGCTAGTTAGCGAAGCGAAATGATACATCACCTCAGCGAAGCGTCTGAATTAGGAAGAAATGCAAAATAAAAGAAACACAGGGGGGTTCGAACACAAAACCTTCTGCAAAATATTCCGTTTCTGGGAAATACCTCAATCAAGTGATAGATCAGTCTTTTCAGGTACATAATTAGCCTAAAAAAACACCTTACAAGGGCTGCCCTCTCTACAACGTCTTTCACGGTTAGGGTTCGGGTTAGGGTCAGGGTTCAGGTTAGTGGTTAGAGTTCGGGTTAGCAGTAAGGGTCAGGAAGGTATATTGAAATGTTGTTGGGAAGGGGTGTGATGTGGTGTCATTGATATTGCCAACTTCAACAGCTGTGTGGCTCAGGTGGTCAGGATGTTATTGATTGAGTGTGGTGTGTGTTCAATCCTTGCACAGTGCATTCTTTTTCCACTTTGAATTACCGAAAATGGATGTTTCGCTGAGGTGATGTATCATTTCGCTTCGCTGACTAGTGGTGTTGATGTATCACTGCACTGTGGAGCTTAGCAGACTTGTGATGTATCAGAACCCCATAACGCCTGTTTATTTCGTACCCTGTTCAAGACTAAGCATATCTTGCGCACAAAAATAGGTGGGATACGATTAGAGCATATCTCGCTGTGCATCCACGTATCATGTTCGCCCCACGAAGTTGCTGGGAAGATCTTCTCTGGGCCAGGGAGCGCTGAGGAAGAGGAACATACTTGTATTTGCTGACGCCGACTGCGAAAAGGAGTTTGATATGTAGGCAGGCTTCTTCGACTATTAATCAATGACCTGTTCGCGAATCAAAAGAAATTTGCAGTGTATAACTTATCGGTGTGAATCCTTGAGTGCATCACAGGAAGTTGTAATGCTCAGCCTCATGAATGGAAGAGCCTTGAATTTAATAGTTGCCCATAGATTAAAAATTCGCAGGGATAGAACCCTGTCTGGAACAAACAAATAATTTGAAAGGAAGCTCATCTTGAGACCGGAGCTGTGAGCAGTGGCTGCTATTACGAAAATCATAACCATATGGTGTCGGGAATAATGGGTTACTGCCACAGTTTAAACACAGGAGTGAGTGATGGGGGCCCAGTTCTTCTGTGAAGCCAGACACAGAAAGTGATCATGAAGTAAACAATGTGAAAGGAATATTCTTGAAGAACTGAATAGATCAGCAAAGTCCACTAGAAAGCTGACCAGCTAAAACAAAAAGAAGGGATTTCAGGACCAACACTCTGGGCAACGCTGAGAAATTAGCCACACCGTTGCTATGACTGTGGAATACCACTGCACGTAAAATATTGAAGACTGAATCACGCTGTGAATTTCATAAGTCAGGCCGAAAATTCAGAAATGAACTCTCGTTGAGGAAGCGTGGTTCTAATGAGTGAACATCAAATTTTCTGGTCAATGGTAGGCGGGAGAATCCAATAGACCGCATGTAAATTTCACCTGCAAGACGGGGTTTCGAACCCATTCGCTGTAGATCAGCGGCCACGTAGTGTTGATGCAGGAGTACATCCTCGGAGAACAACATGAGTGACGATGTGGGACCCAAGGTGCAATTAATCTATCCTGTGTCTATTATAAGATTCGATAGATACAGAGCGAAAGCCAGTGTCTATTCTCCGATATGAGTGGGAGTCTTCAAAAACCGGAGCTGGGAACAAGATGGAGTGATTTAAAGGAGAGATAGCACGCAGAGCTCAACCCATACCTGCAGTACTGGTGTAGCATGGGAGTAAGAATCCACAAGATGATGTGGAGGTGGAGAGAGCGAGCATCATGCCATGTAGACATTGCACTAGTGCATTCTGGTCTGCAGTGTTGTAGTGTAGTTGCTTGTTAGGCTCCAAGGCCATAGGTTACGAGTACTTATGTTTACATAATACTCGTTCCTTTCATTTCTCCGAGGGGCTAAAAGTCTCCCTATTTTCCTTGTCTCCGATTTTTTAGGATAGTCTCCTTAGTGGCTGTGCGTGACTTATTTAGTGGCTGTCCCTATGCTTCGTTCACTTTTTCCTTACCTCTTTAGTGGCTGTGTGACCTAGGGCTGTGCTATTTTTATTTACCTCTGTCTCTTTTCCCTGGTATTGCAGGCTCTCCACAGCTTTCGGCTGAAACGAGCGGTGTCGAAAGCCGAATGTCCACCGCCTTCTCAATCCGTAGGCGATCAGTATATGTGGCATCAGCTACATAATACTTAGTCCTGTAGTTACCGCGCTGTCACAGTAGGCGACCAGGTTCATGATGTAAGCAATCCGTTTTGGGAAGACACGTGTCCCATCAAACACGACAACAACCGTCAACCTTCTGGACACGACTTTGTGTACTCGCGCATGGCACCGTCGCGAGGCCGGAAATGGCAAACTGAACGTGGTTGTATGACTATACAACAGATTGTCGCGACAAAGATACCTCAATGGGCTGGTGGTCTTTGAGACTGGCAAGTCACTGTCATGCCTGGATCCTCGACGGCGAGGATGTTCTTTGCATCACTGCGACGGGTGATGGCAAATCGGCCCTCTTTGTGTCCCCATTCTTGTACTTCTTGAGGTTGCTAAGAATCCTGCGACGTACCCGAGGTTCATGGTGCGTCGTGCGCGGATCGGGTACGCCGGATATCTGGTTGTAAAACATGCCTCGAGAAAATGAGCAAAAGAGTTAAACTCCTTTCCAATGGTAAGCAAAATTCTGTCTGCCTTCTCCCATACATTTCGCCGCTTGGCTAGTGTCGACAGGACGTTGGCAGTGGCAGGAGTAGAGGCGGACGAGTTATTTGTTCGAGGAAATGAAGCTGCAACAGAAGGTAAGTTGACGAAGATTTCTATTCATACCACTTACCTCGCCCTGCAGAAGTGTGATTGGGCCCGGCATTGGGGAATTGTCTTCGGGAACCCATGTAACGGCTCCAGTTGTATCGGCGCTCTCAGAAGTGGATTGCCGTGGTGGGGGCCGTCTTGGAGTGTCATAGAAGGTATCAGGGGGGACTAGATCCATTCTAGATGAGTTTTTCGCCATTGTGTCGCGTCAGATAGCAGGGATACACGTCGAGTGAGGTGGAGACGCGTGAAAATAAATGAGTTGTTTGGTGGTGTATCTTGGAGATATCACATCATTATATAATGAGGTTGGACACCGCTTAGTTGACGCGGTAACTAACAGACTCTATAACGCGAGGTACAGCGCAATTTTTATAGAATGTCTGTCCTAGAGACTACATAATACTGTACATTTCAACCAACTCTTCAGCCCATGTCACGCATCACCGCAAGTCTTCATTTTAACAAGTGTTCATATTGCGACCGGAGTTGTCACCACCCTGCAAGTCTTCACTTTGCCAAGCGTTGGGCAGCGACAAAGGACCTGAGAAGACAGCGGATTCAAAGAGTGCACCGAAGAGGAAATTGAAGGACAATGTGGCCGGTCAGTCAGCAACGAAACACACTCAGGTTGCTCCGATCATCCGGCCTTCAGCAACGATGTGGGACAGAATAAATTATAGCTGTGCATATGATGCTTTATTCGTGCCTCTGCACGACGTCTGGCAAGAAAATGCGCCTAGGTGGGCGCAGTTTTTCATGAACCAGACCCCATACCTGGCTGTGCTTTCCAATGGGTCGTGGATTTCAAGAACAAGTCCGGGACATTGGAGGACGCGAGGAATTCTGCTCGTTTGAAACTCAAAGTGGCATATCCACTGCTGTTCCCGGACGGAATGGTCTTCACCTCGATCGACATTTAGCAGTCAACTTACTGGGTTCTAAATGCTGGGGAATAACTTCATATAAGTGTGGTAAATGTGGAACGTTAAGTGGCCTCCCTGTTCCAAGTTTCCTACGTGCCAGGTTGTCTTCATGAATCCGCAGGTGAGGGCAACGCACAAGCAAGGCTACTTTCTATCCCACTGGCTATCTAGTACAATGATCCAGTGGGATCGGAGATCTTGCAGGACTTGTAACATCAAGTTAATGAGCATTGCCACAGTTGTCGACACACCGCCGTTCTTCTACTGTCGATTTCGGATGAGCATGTGAAGTTCGACGCAGCTCTGAACCTTACTGTGGGTAATTGCAGACAGCAGTACACGATTCAAGGGGTTTTTTATGCCGGAGAGAATCACTTCACATCTAGGCTCATTAAACCTAACGGAACTATTTGGTATCACTATGGCATTGTTACTGGGTCTACTTGCGTGCCTGATGGGATGTTGCATTCTCTGCCGTCTACGTTCTTGAACACCTGCGATGTCCAGGGCGTAGTTCGGCAGGCAGTAGGTGTACTGTATGTGCGGGTAGATTTGGGATGACCAGCTTACTAAGCGGCATAATCGGCATGATGGGAAAAAGATAAGTACAAGATCCTGCCGGGTGCAGCCACGGCCCTCTACCCCATGTAGACATCATCATAGCTTGCTCTTGACCATACCGCGCCGTTGTTAGTGCATCTGCCTGGACGACGGTCTGGCTAGTCCTGCCAGATAGCTGTCTCCAACGTAGTCTAGTTTTACTTGTCATCTGTAAGCTGTAGGTCATGCTTCCAGTGCACGTGATCCCAGGCATGCAGCCACATACCGCATCCAACTCACCTCAAGAGTGTTCAGGGGCCCTAATCTACCTTTAGTGAGTACCCATATCACCTATTGTCCAAGGTAATTCCATCCGAGAGGCAAGTTCGTAGTATGGACCGTCGTGTGAATCTTGGCACTGCCCCATGATTGGGGACAGAGAAACGGTGCCAGACCTGGAATGGCCTGAGTTCAATAATTCCTTGACGCAGGTATAGTTCAGGTAGATGTTTCCCTTGTTGCCCTGCAAAAAAAATTGGCCTCCAGGGACCCTGGCTCAGTTTCCAGGAGGTCGGGCTTCCCGATTGGGAATTGCCTAATCTGGAAGGCTGACCTACGGCTTTTGGTGTGCGAGTTACGAGTACTTATGTTTACATAATACTTGTTCTTTTCATAATCCGCAGGGGCCAAAAAATCCTTCTTGAATCATCAGTGCCCCCAAAAATTTGATTACTCTTTTAGTGGCTGTGCTTGACCAAATAGTGGCTGTCCTTAATTTCCCTTCACTTAGACCTTACTAAAATAGTGGCTGTACCACCTAGGGCTGTACACCTTGTCTTTGGCTGTGTTTGTACTTTTCCCCGAGCCACCTCCAACAGGCTCGCGGACTTCACTGTTTCCGGATGTTTGTTGACTTTCTGTTCATGCTCACCCTAATTGGACCCTAAATTTTGTCGACCACAACATGCTGATCAAAGGTGGACCAGACCATTTTCAATGGGAGTGGTGTGCAAGAGGCCACATCCTAGCCAGGGCTTGCACCCGCCACATATTTCTATGGGTTGATGGGCCATAAAAACGGTTATGCCCACATAACATCAGCGATCCAAGTGGGTCATGAAACTGGATGGTTACAGTACGGATGGGCCCATTTACACTGCACCCATAACCGTCAGTAACCGTCAGTTTACGCGTAAACGGGTTAGCATGGGTTGCATCACATCGGGGCATCGTGCCAAGATGCTGGGCATCGGCCGGAATTTGCCTAGCCGCTCATGCATTGACACTTGTCATGTGAATCATGGAAATTGTGCGACTCTACTGAGGACCATACAGAACGAAAGAACTGCAGCTGGAAACTTACCAAAAACACATTGGACAATCTCAAAAGGGAAATTATACCAGACACCCGTAAATACAGCGGAAAGGGGCATTACAGACAGGACCCATCCTGTCAAGTGTTATCGCTGAAAGGATTGAAATCGGTGCGTCGTCGAAGCTCCTATCCAGAAGCTCAACTAATCAACCAAAATCAAAAGCTTTTGTAGATGTGGTTCGGGGTTCATGTGGCAGGAAACCACAGATGCGAAGATGAAGCAAAATGTGTGGTGTAGTCGAAAATTCAATAGTGTGTTGTTCGTCGTCCAAATCCAATCAACCCAACTTCAACCAAAATTCCCGTTCCCTTTGATCCGTTCCTTTAATCCGTTCCGTTTCCTTCAAATCCGTAAAATCCCTTCAATAATCCTTCAAACAAAAGCGAGCGAGCGAGCAAGAGCGAGAACGCGAGACACAGAGTAGATCTGGGCAAGGTGTATTATTTTCTCCTACTACATTTCGCGAGCCTTTTATACCCCTACTGTTTGTAGCTGCCAAATAATACACTACTTATGCAATCCAAGTACCGAAATGCTAGGTCTCCAGGTTCAGTGCGCCAATTGCCACGTACTCCCCGTTCCTTGACTACTTTACAGCCCGTAGCCGCGTCTTGACGCGTCTCCTTGGTTATCTCCACGGTAGCAGTGACTATAGTAGCCTCCACACACCTCCTACTCCCAAAGGCTATCCGTCGACACGTTAAATTGCGTTGAAACCTCACAACCGTCGTGTCCGAGACACGTTTGATCCCAAAACGCGAGAAGTCGAATGGTCACGTGATCATCAGCACTGCCTTTCTTGACACGGCAGACAATCACTTGTCATTTTCCGTTTGGGGATGTGCAGTCACTGGTACCGTCACTTGCTCTGTCACCTTTACTGTCATTTTCCTTTTTCTTTGTCCCCTGAAGCCACCACCCTGTTTTCCTTTTTTGTGCTTGGGTGGCTTTTACGACGCTTTGAACCAGCGAACCATCGCCAGACCGGTTTACTTTCCCGGACAAAGCCGACGATCAAGATTCGGGCCGCGCCACCGGTCCCGAGTAGGCAGTGCACGGAACACGGTGACAGGCGTGAGAGGAATACCACCTTGCTTCCTGCCCTCATCTCCAGCCAGCCCGCACCGTTCGAGCTCCACGAGAAGTAGAATTTAGGTGACTCTACAGCAATGAATCACCCTTCTCAATTGAAGCTGATTCTTGGATCCAGCTATCAAGTCTGGTACCAACTCAGCACGCTTAGCAAACTCGGAGAATCCAAGGCGTTTATTCGACCGTTCGGATTCATCAAGTTTGCTCATCTCGATGACCTTTCCAACATCTGAGGAAGACGATTCGTGGATAAAAAGTAGGCAGCATATTAAAAGGAGTACATTGTATCATTACTAGCGCATTCAAATTGAATATCGTCAAACATCTTCGTCTGACTCCGGGCCCCCAAAAATATCCTTCTCCAGGTCCCCCATGTCGATGTCGTAGGCAGCTGCATACGCCGCCATGTTGTCCGCCTCGTCACCATTCCCGACTCCTTGTTCGTCACTCCAAGTTTCTTCGCCACTATTGCCGACACCGGGTTCCTCGTCGCTCCGAACTCCGACATACTCCGGATCGTCCTCGCCCTCAGCATCAACATCCTCGTCGTCGCTGATGAAGGAACCCGCACTCTCGTTGTCGGCAACACTCTCCTCGTCGGCCAAGTCCTGAGACCCAACACTCTCGCCGCTGTCGTCGCTGTCTGCGTTAGCACCGCCACGCGCACCCGACTCTTCTTCGCCATCGCCTTCCGGCTCCTCGTAATCCAGGTCATAGTCGGCAAATACCTGTTCACCGTACTTTTCTGTCAACGCTTCCACGCCCAACCGGTTGTCACCACGGCCGGAAAAGAAGTTCGACGAGCCTGGAACAAACGCAACAATGTGCTTGGCTTCAAGTTTGGCGCGCGACGGAGCGGGGCGACTGTTGAACCAGTCGGGGTCGTAGTATTGGATGGGCATGCCTTTTGGTATCTCCGCGAAGTTAGAACGGTTCCGCTGGCCGAAAGCCGGCACGCCACGACGACGGCGATGGTTAGCCCAACGTGCCTGGCCCCTTTCAAAGAGGTCCTCCACAATCAGGTTGTCGACTTTGCGGATGATCTTGTCGGCGTCTCGGGAGCGCTCCGGGCGTGCAAGGGCTCGGGGACCAGTTGGCGTGCTTTCGTCGTCAGAGGTGGCCTTGAGCGAAAACATCTTTTGGACTCCTTTGGGAGCAGCGACACCTTCGAGGTAGGTTTGGCGCGAGTCATGAAGCTGAAGAACGTCAGTTGAAGAGCACTGAATGTCATATCGAAACATACCCGAATGCGAGCCTGAATAGCTTTGTTCCGCTCAGTAGTGTTTACATTGCCGCCCGGTGTCCGTATCTCCACCTTCCACTTCTCGTACATGTAGTGATGGACGAAGTGATCGTACATGCGGGAGAGCAAGGTGAAGTCGTTGATAAGGCTAGTGTTGGGCCGAAGGAAGTCGTAGTGAGTGCTGGCAACCAGGAAGCGAAATGTGTCGATAGCACACATGCGCATCACCGTGTTGTACACCGAGTATGGGCTCTGGGTAAAGTCTGGCGCCCAGGAATAAACACCTAGTTTGGCGAGGTAAGCGCGTACATGGAGAAGAGCACTTTCTTCCAATTTGTAGAATGCGGAGATGATCTTGTTCTTGGAACGAATGGATTCTTCAAGACTGATGCCGACCTTGACAAAATGGGTGCGTCAGAACTCATCTGCCACGTCTGCATGAGAAACTAACCTTGACTTTGTTGGGGTCGATAAGGTTTGGGCCAATCTGTCCCAGCTTCTTTAGTTCCGTAACGGTACGACCATGGAAGCGAACTCCGAATGCTTTCACGACTTCCGGTGCTGCCGACACAGGAGCGCTGCTAGCTTCCAGGCAACCCCATTGAAAGCGGATGTGCAAGTAGAAAGCGCCCTGTAAATACGAGTTATTACGACGAAAGTATTGAAGGAGCATGATATATGTACCTGAAATGTACGAGCATCTGGTGCTGTCTCGCCTCGTAGCATCTGGTACATGGCGGTCTTCTTCTCGCCTGGGGGTGTTGTAGCCTTTTTCGGCCCCTTCTTCGCACCTGATGAGGGAGTGGAAGTGTTGCGGGGCGTGTTGGAGGATGAACTAGGCGCGTTTGGCGTCGAGCGGGGCGGGTTTGGCGATGAATGGGGTGGATTCGGCGATGAGCGGGGTGGATTCGGCGACGAGCGAGTGTTCTTAGGACGTGAAGGGGTGGACTTTGGCTGAGGGGGTGGACGGGAAGCCGGGGTGGCGGTTGATTGACCTGCGTTCGGGGTCGCCTGGGGGCGAGTACGGGGATCCTTCGCGGGTGTGGCGGACGTCGGTGCGGGTCTAGTCCGAGGGTCGCGAGTGCGTTGGTGATTGCGAACAGGTTCAGCCATTTCGGTGTCAGCCTGGGCTGCAGCACTGCAATACGGTCAAAGGATGGAAAGAAACAAACAATATGAAACGCACCTGTGGCCACTGTTAAGTGAACGAGCAGCATCGAGCTCTGCCCTGAGACGCTCGTTCTCGCCACGAGCAGCGTCCTGAACAGCTGCAGCAAACTGAATTTCCATGGCGGCTTTGAGGTTCACCAAATGCTGGTCATACTGGAGGCGGATGCCCTCCATCCTTGCACTGAGTTCGGCATTCATCCAAGCATCAAAGTCGGGCCCGGGGGGCTGGTTTGTAGGATCCATCACAAGATTAGTAGGGATTGAGGTAGAAGTCTTTAAGTGGGTAGAAGTGTAGAGTCAAGAGCGATTGGGAAGGAACCCCAAAGTGCGACGCTAGCATTTATGAATTCGCAAGGACAAAGTATGTTTGTTCCGGATAATCGAATTGGAACAAAGCCAGAACAAAGTCTTCCGAGGCAGTGTTGCTGTGCGACAGCTGCTTTGTCGATTGTTTTCGGACAAAGGTGCTTAACGCGTCAAGACGGCTAAGGATGGTGCCACTGATTCCCAATTTATTCCAAAAAATTGCTACATGACGACTCTAGACTGGAAAGTAAATTCAGGCTCTTTCTAAGTGAAACCAAACTTACATCGCGATGGCGCTGGTGTTCAAAGTGAGGGTGCTGCGCGAAGAGTGCGAGTCACTGTCCGTGACACACAGCCACCAATTTTTACGCGAACGTCGTCTCGTCGACAATTTTTCGGGACACCAGACCTGTCCTTCCCTCCGATTCAGCCTCGCGGGCATCCTGCGAGTGCCTCGACGCAGGCCGCATACATGTCCTCACCCGTCGGTACCTTACTCCCTTTTAACGCGTGGATATTATCAGGATTGAGTTAAATTAATTTGTGCTCTACACAGTGATTCCAGTTCGCTAAGAATTAATCCCTATTCCTATGCAGCGAATCTGCAAAGATCGTGATCTCCTGCTTAATGCCGAATGTGCCTTTTGGCCGCTGGCGATATGCGACATGGGAGATGACATTGCGGGGCTCAATGACCACCAACTGCCGAGGCGTCGCTGGGTTGGAGTATGCAACGCTGCATGAAAACCCTGGGAGCGAAGAGTAAGGGGTTCGCTCCTGATCTGCCGCGCCGAGGGCGACATGAGGTTGAACAACAATGAAGGTATGGATCTGCCCTTGAAGCGCCATCGTCCATATCGACTTGATAAATCCAATGTCTTTGTGTCCGGTGGATAGATCCTGAAAGGAAATAGAGCTGTTGCCATCATGCTTGTCGAACATTGAGAAAAGGCGTGTTTTATGCTCGAAATTGGTGACTGGTACTGCCCGAGACGGAAAGACATTGAAATTGCCGGAGTCGACAAGGTCATAAGTAAGGTCTTTCGCACGGATGTAGGGGGGAGAATATGACCGATTCCAGAAGTTGAAGATTAAATCATGGATGGCTGGGGGAAGGATGCTTCCAGAGCCGTTGTGGGTCACTTCATCTACCTGTGTGAGCTGTTTGGGGTCTGCCACTTCCGAGCGTTGCTGTGGGGATAATATGTGCATAACTTGCCCAACAAATGATTTGGGGTCTGCCTGATTTGCGCTATCACGGATTGAGGCAAGTAATCTGCCGCGCCGACAGATTTGTTGCAGCATTGTAAAGTCGAGTTCCCCTAGAGGCAATCAGCACAGACTAAGCTTGTTCAATAATGGCGTACACATATGGTTATTTGTCTTGATTTTCTGAAGGCGGCCGTTGTGGCTTTCATACATAAATTCACCAAGTTTCATAAGCGGACCCCACCACTTCATCTGCGCGCCATTGTGGAAGGCGTAATGGTGGTTGGGACGAGTTGAAAGACCCGGGAAAAGGGATTTAGAGGACCGGAGATAGGAAACGTAGTGCTCAAGGTACTTATCAGCGTCTGCCGGTACCGTTGCATAGGAGCAGAGGATGTTTGTTGCCGCAGTAAGATCGTGAAAGTTGGCGAGTAATTTTTCGTCGTTGGCTGACGATGAGGGGTGGTGCCAAATCTCCGGTATGATCAGCGGAAAAAAGATGGTGAATAGAACGAGCCAATTGTCTGCTTTGAGTTTGCCGTGAGACTTCTCCCCCAGGTTCACCGGTGGGCGATCAATCCAGGCTGGTATGACAACACTCGCAAGTCCAGCATGAATCAAAGCCATCGTATGAGCATCAAATACTTTGCATTGCGGCTGCTCGCTCTCGTAAACTTCCTCATCGTCCAAGTAATCTTTGTCGTTGTCTTCGTCCAGCTCGACAGTTGCAGGTTCATGATCCTCCAACTCACTTGCAAAGATAGATGGCTCGGACCTGAGTCGCACGAGGTTGGTGGGGGTGTCCTGTTGTGCAAAACTGTCCTGATGGAGCGCATTAAGTTCAGCTTCTAAAATGTCCTCGTCGATGTCCATCATCTCTGTATCTGAATCTGAGTCGCCTTCATCAGGGTGCAAGACATTTTGGCCCGCTTTTCTAGTGTCTGCACCAATGCCCCACTTCAGCCGACAATGGTGTTGAAGGACACCTTCAAGCCAGTTGTGCATTATCCCAAGCACAGTGTGCTTGACCGGGTCGCGGTACGTCAATTTATTCAATGACGACCACCTGCAACCATGCTGTTTGAAAATGGCGGTGCGTGCCACTTTAGTGGGAGCGACGAGCCAGGCTTTAGACCAGTGTAAGATCTCGGCCCCATTGCGTGGCTCAAAATTGGTATAGTCCAGACTGTCGATCTCGCTGCGCAAGAGCTTGCAAAATGAACAGAAGTTCTCTGATCGATGGCCAGCAAAGCCTAGCGCCTTTCGGAGAGCCAGGAGGTCGCCGATGGCAGGAATAATGGCGACACGGTAGAGTGCTCCATCCGCATGCTCGTACGTTCTAATTGTCTGTCCGTCCCACATTGCCTGAAACTGCTCGACAACAGGATCAGAAACCGCGGTGATGGTTGTGACCGTTGGCTCTTTGGGAGGAGGGGTTATGCCAGCAAAGAAAGTATTGTCCGTTAGATGCTGCATGTCGTCGGGAAGATCGAGGCAAAATGCCATGATAGCACCACAAGATGCCGACTTCCCAGCAATCTTGTTCGTAAAGGGATTGAACCAGTCAATATAATAACTGAATACAAGGTGATTGGGCTGAGAGGTGAATGACCCTAGGCTTTGCCATGCTGGGCTATCGCGGATCGATGTCATCCGGTTCGGGTTTGGAGAATGCTGTTTTGATTTTCTAATGAGCTCCTCCATGCCAGGGCGAGACAGAAAATGAGATAGCCAGCTAGAAAAGTCTTGTGTAGTATACAGCCGGCGAGGTACAATTCTTGGCCCTGCTCGAGTTTGGCGCTCAATCCAAAGAGGGGTCGAACATGGTTTTGAAGCAGTAGTCTCTCGTGCAAGACAAATTTGTGGAAGATTGTCCAAGGAGTAACGCCGATAGCCTGTTGGACAACAAATGGATCGAATAATTACGGGCTCGATCGAAAGATGATTCATCGCGGTCCGGACGTCAGCGGGGATTGGAACGGCACGGGAAGTGGTGTCCATTGCCACCATTCCAATGATAACCCCAAGGACTTTCAGCACTCGATGGCTCGCATCTCGGCTAAGGCCACATATGAGATGGAGCCATGCCGCAAGCGTGCATGCAACAAAGATCAGTTGCCGACGGGCATGTAGAGGCGTGTCCACTGCTACAATTGACAGATGAAACCTAGGATGAATAACAGGAGGGTAATCAAATACCTTCTGTATCCTCGGGTACCCGGGATGAAATCCCTGCTACTCCGAACGAGTTGACTTGCGCGGTGGTCACTGAAGGGGTGGTGGATCTCTTTTGCCGCTTTCACCGTTGCTCAACTGGACAAAAATCATGTTAAGCGCCGGGATAAAAACTCTTTTATTGAACAAACCTTCGAATTCAGTAAATCCTCCCTCTTGAGCTGTATATCCTTATCGGAATGCTTCGACTCGGTATTCCGATGGACCCATTTGCCGCTATGGAAGTGTCCATCCTTCCCCTCCCATGTTTGACCTCCGCAGTCCTGGGAGCGACACAGACAGAGTTTGTAGCCCGGTTTGTCTTCTTTTAGGTCGGGAGCCATACTACAAAGACAGACTTGAGAGCGCACGATAAGCCCTAGTCGGGACTGATAAGAGATCGATCGCATGATCGTCACAAAGTTTGTTCCGTGCACCGCCTGGCTCGGGTGTTTGCGGCCCGGTGGCACGGCCTGATTCTTGATCGTCGGCTTTGTCCGGGAAAGTAAATCGGTTCGACGACGGTTCGCTAGTTCAAAGCGTCGCAAAAGCCACAAGAGACCAAAAAAGGAAAACCAGATGGTGGCTTCAGAGGACAAAAGAAAAAGGAAAATGACAGTACGGGTGACAAAACAAGTGACGGTACCAGTGACTGCACATCCCCAAACGGAAAATGACAAGTGATTGTCCGCCGTGTGACAGTTGATCCCCGCGCACGCCACCGTCAACTCCTCTGTTTCAGTGTACAGGTGAATGGCACCTGTACCTCCTCTTTACTCTTGTTGTTGATAATGCGTAGTCCATTGTTTCCAGGCCCTCCAGCCTTATTATTCAGACCACCAGATATTTTGGTTAAGTCCCTCGTTTTGCCCTTCTTTTGACATCCCGCCCCTCCGTAACACGTATCCCACGCGTTTTCACGGCTGCAAAATTGCCCCGCTCATCATCGCTCAAGTCCTTTCGGATGGGTTGGCCCATGGCACATCAAGAATACACCATAATTGTTACGCCCATGGGTGTATTACAGACAGGTGCAAGCCCTACTCCTAGCATTGATTCATCCCCAGATGCCTGCAGTCCATGTCTGCAGTGATGATGAGCTGTGGCACTGGTTCCTAGATGCAATAATTCACTACAACAAATCTCGAATTGACCTTGTCCTCCCTGCCTCTTGCCTTCCCTATGTTTCTGGTCTGAGCCCTTTCCAGATCAATGGGGACGGTCACAAAAAATACTTGAGCAACATTTCTTGCTACCAGTGGAGTCATGTTATCCTCAATGCTGAAACACTTTGTGTGGCGCACAAATTCGGGCTTTTCCTGCCTCATGCTGTCATTCAGTGCAATGGATGAGCACAAGGTCCGGTTTTATTTTTTATTATTATATTATCAATGCCCAACTCATACACTGGTTATTCATAGTTGCATTGCATGCTCTTCCAGCTGTTCCCTCGGTCAAAACTGAGCTTCATGCTGATCACCAGCAGGCTGTGGTCAAGATTCCGAGCTTGGCCATAACCATCTCTGATGACAAGAAGGAACTTGTCACCTATTCACCCTTCACAGTGCAGGCCGGTCCAAAAATACCCCTAGGACCTTCAAGATTCTACAAGAATTGACTCTTGAGTGAATGACCAAAAATTGGCATCAACTTGTTCCAAGGTGCGAGCGACCATCATTGGATATTCTGTATCCTATCCCCTTGACTAACCAAAATCTGCTTTCATGAAGCTTTTATACCTGACTTCAAGTGCAGCCCTGATCACATGAATTCCATACAAAGCGACTCTATTTAGTCAATTACTTCCAAGAATCTACAAGATTCAAGCTACTCTGCATATTTCTAACAATACCAAACATACTTTGCACATGCTACAAGGCCCTTCTTGCCACCACTGGCCCCTGTGAGCTTATAATATGTCTGAGGCTTTCTGGAAGCTATCACAGCCCCAGTGAATTGTAGTTGAGTCAAAATCCAAAAACCTTGTGTCATTACAGAGCATACTTCACAAGTGCTACAAACACTGCACAAACAAATGTTCATGAGCCCCTCCTTGCCACTACCAACCCTCCTGGGTTGATAACATTTCTGAGGCTTTTTAGACAAGCACTGCACAAACAAATGTTCACAAGCCCCTCCTTGCCCCTCCTAAGCTGATAATATTTCTGAGGCTTTCCGGGAGTTATTACAGCCCCTGTGAATTGTATTTGAGTCGAAATCCAAAAACACTGGATCATTACAGAGCATACTTTGCACATGCTACAAACACCGCACAAACAAATGTTCATGAGCTCGTTGCCACCACCCACCTTCTGGAGCTGAGGATATTTCTGATGCTTCCTGGCACCTATCAAAGTCCCTGTAAATTGAATCTGTAGTGAAATCCAAGGAATCTGGGGCACATGCTACAAACAGATGTTTACAAGTTCTGTGGCTGAGGATATTTCTGATGATTCCATATTTAATGAGAATCGGTACCAAATGCATACACAAGATCTACCGCTGGCGAGGGAGCAGAACACCAATTTCAGGTGTTGCAATCTGGAGTTCTTCACACAGTTATTGTCCTTCGACAATGTCGTGCCCATGAAGGCTGTGACCTTAAGGCAGTGACCATAATCCTCCCACACCCTCTGCAGTGGCCCTTGGGGAGGATAAACACATTGTGGATGGTGGCAACATCATTGGAGTATCAATTGTGTATCTTGACTGGTCTACTCAGCTTCTATGGCATGGCTTACTATGATACAAGACCGCATGAGTGACTAGACACACCGCCCTTGTCTCAAGACTCTGTGAATATTGTTGCAGAGCACCTTTCGACAAATGTGACCCCATTGCACAACTGTATGAGTGACTTGACATGCTGCTCTTGACTTAAGACACTCTGTAAGTGTCTCAGCACCGCTAAAATCTCACGATATGCCATAGATGAAATGGTTTACAGCCAGTGAGCACCATGTTTCCACTGTGTGAGTTGGGAGGGTTTGATTTGTTCCCTCGTAGATCTACTAAGTTTGCTAATTAATGCACTAATTATGGTTCCGGATTAAAATAATTAAGTGCGAGTTTCCTGCTGGGCCACGCCACGGCCCACACCCCCCAAGTGGAATCAGACCATTATATCAAGTTTTTTTTTTGTCTCTGCAAAATTTTCAAAAAAAAAAAAAAATTGAGATAATGGTCTGACTAGGGAGACTAACATAGACGCAGAGTGGAAGGTGCCGTGCCCGTCAGCCTCTCAGAGACTCCAAAGTTTCAGCATAGTCCAAGTCAACTACGACATAAGTAGAGCTAGTGTGAAGGCCACTGGATCTAAAGCTTACAGCTTAAAGTTTAGTGTCTTCAACAGGCTAATGACTGCCAAGCTGACACAGAATGAGTTACTTACATTTATAGAAGAGACGTCCTCGGTGTGTCCGTTATGAAGAATTGGGCCTAGTTTTCACTGGGGAGGCATGATTTATTTCGAAGGAGTAAAGAGAGGCAGACCGAGACTGGCTATCATTGTCTGTCTCGGTAACCCAGACGTTCGGTGTGATCCGGCGGAGTTTGAATAAATGATAAGAAAAAGATGGATCCGGATCACACCAGAACGTCTGGGGCATTTGGTATACAAACACCCCCCATCGAGTCACACTCCCATGTCACACTTGGGTCGGCATTGTCTCTTGTATGTTCCAGCACCCTCAAAACCTTCCCTAAAGTATTCCATCTCAGATATACAATGCATCTTAGTATTTGAGCAATTTTTTCTGGCTGTATGGAGGTCAATAGAAGGTTAAGTTGCACCAAGCCATGTCATTTCCCAAATGCTACCAGCTGGGCCAAAAAGCAAGTAATAAAATTAGGGAAAGCTGCCAAATCCAGCCTAGGATGTATACGAATGTATCGAAACAGCCCAGAGGCCAAAAGTTTGGCAGGAGGAGGACAAGACGAGGGGTGTGACGCAATGGGGGGTGTTACATACCAAATGCCCCAGACGTTCTAGTAGCATTTGCGTCCATCATTTCTTAGCCGAACTCGCATGGCCCGGATCATTCCGGGCCGATGCTACCAGAACGTCTGGGTTACCGAGACAGATCATCGTTGCATGTCGCGGTTTGGCAATTGTTTGCTCAATCAGTGGCCTTGTGTGGTCAGCACGTGCAAACAACCTTCACATACGGCGACACATCGTCACTGTGTACTCAAAAGCTCCTGCGCCGGGAGCATGAGCTCCATTTCATCCTGACCCTGGATTTGTGGCTGAGAGTTCTCAAATTTCTTCCAATTGGCCCCGAATTTGCCAGACCTCAACAGGTGTCACTTTCATGATTTCCAATCTCTCATCCCTTCTCCAAGAGTTTGTGTCCACATCATTCAACTGTCCTTGTTATTATGCCTGACCTGACTTCACGACGTCTCTGTGCTCTGCCCGCTGGATATGTAACCAGTGGCACAAATTCGGACTCCCCAGTTTTCACACTCCCTTGCCGAGACCGCTCAATGTGCTTGAGGCAAAGACATCTCCACTTGTTACAGTCTGAAAAGTATTGGACAACTATCCTGATTGACTTGAATGTGGCCCTCACATTGTGCACCATGAGCCATGAGGTTTTTGTTGCTGTGGAATCTTCACATAGTCCGCATGAGCCTCAGCAGAGGGTGAAAGGATTGAAATCGGTATGTCAATGAAACCTTTTATCCAAAAGGTTCAACCAACTAAAACCAAATTCAAAGTCTTTGTAGTGTGTTTGGGGTTTCGTGTGGCAGGAAACCACGATGTGAAGATGAAATAGTGGTGATGTGGGTGGTTTCAAATCCAATAGCTAGTGTTCCTTCCAATATAATCCAAAGTTCAACCAAATCCGTCCCATTCCGTTCCGTAAGTTCCTTCGATCTGTAAATTCCTTCGATAATCCCGTAGTGTTCCGTGTTCTGTTCTGTGTTCTGTTTCCGAAAGCGAGAGAGAGAGAGAGAGAGAGATCACAGATGTGGGTTCCTGGGCGTAGTATTTTCTATCTAGTACATTTCGCGGTCCTTTTATACCCCTAGTGTTTGTAGCTACCAAATAAAATACTACAACTATAAACTATGGACTGAAACCCCTTGTCTCCAGGTTTCAGTCCCCCATTTGGCCACGTATCCGTCCCATCTTAACTATGTTTCCACCAACCACCTATTCCTGTGTGTTCCTATGCCAATTCCCTTGGTTTCAGGGCTGTACATAGTACCCTGACACCTCCTTTTTCCACAGGCTATCTGTTGACGCGTTACGACGTGTTGAAACTCGACTACTGTCGCTTCTGGGACGCGTTTGATCCCGAGATGTCAGAGCTTGAACGGTCACGTGCCCGCTAGCACTGCCTTTCCTGACAGTTGATCCCCGCTACGCCACTGTCACCCGTCGTTCTTGTACAGGTGTGTTGTTTTTGTTTTTTTGTTTTTTATTGTGTGTGTCCATTATTCACAGCACAGGACGGATTACCGTTCTATGTTCCAGTTTCTAGGCAAATTGCCGCCATTGTTTTGTATTTCTTACACAAGCTATCCTAGTCATGGGTGGAATTCCCCAGCCGTTGCGGTATTGCGAATGTTTCCAACGCTTTTCACTAGCGCAAAATTGCCCCGCCCGTCATCTCCCCTTTTCATAACTCTGGACTGTCCTCAGTCCACCAGTAATAATTGTTCTTGTTTTTCCGAGGCGAGCTCATGCACAATCTCCATGCCATCAATCTCCTCGGTTGGTCCTGACAGGCCTATTTCCGTCGAAATTCTTCCCATCTAGAAGCTTTGGTGGGTGCAGTCCCCTCCTTTATCTCCTTGCTTCTTCAGTTGGTTGGAGCGAAACCTTATCAAATTGCAAATCCTTGCCCTGATAAGGTTCCGGCTCGTCTTCTAGTTCGTCCAACGCTTCCCGTGACACGTCGATGAGCTCTTCAATGTGTGGTCCAATGGTGAGTTTCTGCCTCTGCTGATAGGGTATAACTCTGAATTTTCCAATCTTCTTCTGCCAGACCGCCCCGTTAAATTCACAGACAATGTAGGCGCCTCCTCTAGTCCTTCTGACCACAATCAGAGGTCCCCACCAACGGTCCCGATTCCTCCCGCTCAGTGAACCCTCGTCGACCGTATTCCTTACAAGTACGACGTCCCCTGGTTTAAACTTGTAATCCTTTATGACGTGCTTGTACTTTTCGGCATAGTCTTCTGCACCCTTAGTTTTAATTGTAGCCATCTGGCTTCGCATTTCCTCGACGTGAACCATGTGTTTGGCTAGTGCACGAGCACGCAAGCCAATGAGTTCGTCTGTCGACACCAAGTGATCTGGGTACTCTGCCATCCAAGTTGCTTCCGCAATATCCAGTGGCAAAACCGGGTGTGCACCACAAACCGCAAAGTACGGTGAGCATCCCATCCCTCTACGAATGGTTATCCTATCTGCCCATAGCACCTGGTGTAGAAAATAAAACCATTGATGTAAATTTCCACCTGTGGCCTTGTAAAGAGATTGCCGCAGGTCCCAGTGCCCCCTTTCAATCACCCCATTAGATTGCGAATGGTACGGAAATTGCCCCGCCCGTCAAGGGTTTAGCCATTGTGAAATTCTTTGAACTTTTCCAGCATAGCTTCTTAACAACTGTGCACTGCCTCTCGAGTTCTACCGTGGCCAGGATGCGAACTCGAGTCACGGAAGTAGCAGAGACTACAATTTGGTCAGTAAATGACTGCCTGTGTGTCTTGTTGAATTGCGCACCTTTATTATCTTTATCAATTCCCATTCTCACTGACTCACATCTGTTCTTCCTTCCGGACACCAGGGGTCGGCTTATATGTGGTGCACTTTCTTTAAGGCGCTTCAGGAAGCTCAGCTACCCATACTTCTGGAATGGATCAAAGCCGAACGGGGTCTGCTGGCCGGGGAGGTTGTTCGGGATGTCGCTGCCAAAGGAAAATGTGGGTGTCATGCTGTTTATAACAGTGAGCTTTCCCCGTGCCTCTTTTTCGATTTCTGCAATGTGTCTTCCTTTCTGGCTTCAGTATGCGCATTGTTGTCTGCGAGATTGTTGAAATATTTGGAAATAAATGTGTTGCTCTGAATTGATGTCCCTTTGCTAAGGAACTAGGGCTGATCACCGTCCTGTCAACAGGGACGGTCAATTTTCGACGCTGAGACAGGTACGGCCCAGAGCCGTACCTGCGATCTTTTTTATCGTCAGGGCTCTGTGACAGTGCGGGACGGCAAAAAGACGTCTGTCAACCGTTAAATTACGGGGACAGCACCTTGCTTTGTAAAATCCATTATTGGCGCTGAATTTTGAGTTCCAAAATGAGCAGAAACTCATTGAAGACCAAGGGTATATTCAATAAGTTCCTCCTGGTCAATTTTGTGAAATAAATGAGGTGATGCATGCTGTCACAAGAATTTCTCTCATTGAATATTTAACAATCCAGCATCTGAGGCCACAAGCGAGGTGTGATTATTTAACACCCCAAGTGGATCCATTTCTTCGATGAATGGACCCCGATTCCATCTAAATCAGGCCTTTGGGGGCACAAACTAGCCCTAAAATGCCCCCGACCCCTATATGGCTATCAACAGCCGCGCTCAGTTGACGGGCCGGACGGCAATTTTGCCGCCCATCTATTTCGAATTCCGAGAAGCTCGACAGGACGGGACGGGCTGCCTTTAACGGCACCCGTCACACCGGGATGGTGATCAGCCCTGGAGGCAACACAAAAGGATTACACCCATCTCCATATTTCCCTTCAAAGAGTACAATCTGTTGGTTTTTAGTCCAACGGTTAGCTTGACACTCTGCAATGTTAGGTGACTGGGTTAAACCTCGTAGGGAGGTAGGGACTAACAACTACAGCTTATATACCTATTAGCTATTTATCTAGAATATACTACAATGTTTTGAGTCCTTCATCATGATCTGCTGTGCTGAGTGAGAAACCTCGGGCTTAGTGATGTCGGCCGATCGGACTCATTAGTCATCATTCTCCAACACACTCACATTTGGCCCCCAGTTAGCGCCCAGCGCCTGTTTAGTGCTCGTTAAGTCCCTGTTTAAGCGCCCAATGTGGAGAAGCAATAGTGACTGATATCGATCACATTGGCTTGGAAGCGTTAGCCAAACACCGCACAGCCTTTGGGATATCTCTTGCTCAAGGTTTCTTTGTTTCCCCTGATCACTGGACTGCCTCCTCACCACTTCAAGTTGCATTCCCGAAACCCCTGCTTCTATTGCACCCCAGAGAAGGTGTCTCTTATTGTCACTTCGCCGTCTTTCGCTTTCAGCGCCTTCCCAAGCGCCCGCGCAACGTTTGACTTGATTGCAAGCCTGATGAGGAACCGTTCGATTGGTCTAATTAGATTTCCCCGAAAGGGAACCACGTGATGTTTGCACTGCCCCTCCGGCGCAGCTTCCGGAGCGCCATCAAGTGCGCCTCCCGCTCGTAACCAAGTTCGGTGATGGCGCGTTTGGGGCTCACCATATGAATCTTATACGCTGCATGAAGACTGTTCTCTTCCCTAATTTATGCATGCTTTCTGGTCAGAATTTATTTCTCCACTCCCTGAGGGCCGGTCAGTTCTTTTATTGTCGGTATTCAACACGATTCGCCACAACACCGTTTTGAACTCCGCACGGCACATATTTCTGGCAGGTATCACAACGGCACCTGCATTCAACTCAAGAAGATGTCAAAGTACGACACATAGTGTATGGTTTTTTTCCTCTATCTCCGACCCCCAAAAATAAAAATAAAAAGAATAGGTGAGTTTGCCATCATTTGGACCAGCATCCGCGTAACTCGTTCAGAGGCATCTATTCCCCATCATTGAGGATAAGTAGGAATGTGTCCCATAAATTCTAGACTACCAACATATCTGTTCTGGAAGATTAGGCATGTTTGCGCCGACCGAACTTCAACTGTTGGTGGTCGGCTGCGCTCTGTTATTGATTCGGCAGGACAACGGCCGACAGCGGCATGAAGGGAGACGTGGGAACCGCCGGAGGCACACCGATGATCCTGCTGACACACGCCGGAGGTATGGGATCTAATTAGACTATGACTCCAAGCCTGATTGCGGTCTGGCAATCAGGATACCAGGCACGAACGAGTCACGCTGATCGGTCGCGACGAGCCGCTGAAGGATTTCCTCCGAGCGACGCTGAGTTCTTTGCACCTATCGTCACGGCATTCCGCACTGCGCAGCTGAGCCTGCAATAGCTCAGCGCCCTAGTCTCCCAGTCTGGTCCAGAACCAAGAGCTTCCGTAGCCGCTCACGCTTCTTCAACTGAGCCTCCTTTTCGCACCGAGTATCGCACCGCACAGCCACCTCCGCACTATTTAAGCCTGCTCGACGTTGAGCCAGCACCGCCATGGCTGCTCCCTTTGTATATGTTCCAGAGGCCTCACCCTCTACTCCCTACCACCAGCCTTACCCATACCATAACCCCTACTATTCGACCCCACAAGGCGCGCCATCGCCTTTCCTCCCGCCAGGAATACTTTATCCTTCGTCACCGTATCTCGGTCCTTCGAATGCCCCCGGCTCCACGCCGAATACCCCAGAATTCAACGCCAACAGCGTGTTATGGCCAGACAACGCGCCGCGGTATGCTTCTCCGTACTCCGCGGCATGGGGTCCACTGCCCACTCGCCAGCGAACGACATCATGGCACGGCCCGGCGCCGGCGCTTGACTCTCCCTTCCTCAAGCCAACGGTGCCCGCCTATCTTCATACACAATCCCAGCCGTATTTCGCGCCAGGTCATAAACGCGCGCGGTCATGGGGAAACAGCGATGCCCCGCCTCCGCCCTCTTGGCTGAAAAACTCAAACCCATACCTGAACAACAGCGTGCTGCTCGCTCCGCAGGAGCCCATGCAGATCCACCCGTGGCTCAACGGTGATTCCCCATCGCCCATATTCCACTTCAATCTCGCACCGGCAACGTTCAGGCCGCTGCGCCTCGTCGCGGCGAACCCCCCGCAGAGCGCGGTCCTCGGGCAGGCAGAGATCCGCGAGCCCGCGTTCCACCCGCCGCTCACGTCGCTGCGCATCCTGCACCCGAAGCTCCCCTTCTGGCCGGTTGACCTCGCCCTGCCCACGGACGCGCAAGCTGCGCCCCCCATCTCGCTCGGTGACGTGCTCGTCGCGATGCACCGCTCGCTGCACCAACGCATCTCCCACGCGGACTGGGCGACGCTGAGCACGGAGGACGAGGAAGCGGTGAAGCGTGCGTTCACGCGACGGTGCCGCGCGGAGGCGGTGGCCAGCGGGGTGCCGCCTGCGAGGCTGCGGGACAGGGAGGTGGCGGAACGCAACCAGGGCGTGAAGCGTGTTGACTTCCTGCTCGGGAATACTGTGTTCAAGGGCCTCGTCCGAGCGCCAGACGATCCGGAGGGATGCGTGCGCATGGTGACTGCCAGTGCGTAGGACTGTATTCGTCTTTTTGCTTTGAAGTCAAAAGTAATCTTCGTCGCATAACTAATTGCGCCTCATTGGACGCTTCTTATCCACTGCATGTATGCCTTTTGTATGGTTATCACTTTCGTATCGAACTTGTGCGCGCCTAACCATCTTAAGCTCGTGGCCATCCTAAAATCTGTCTCCTTAAACCGAATGCACTGCTCAGTGCTCGCGGGGCCTTGGTAAATATCTTACAGACTACAAGACTAGCATTGGTTCCGATACGAGCATCATGTTTACAACACTATAGCGGTAGCTACATTTTCCTTCTTTTCCTCAAGACGTTCTTGGTACATGCCAAGCTTGGGATCCACCCGCGCAACCTCTCTTGAGGTTGCCACTTGTTCTTCCGTTTCCTGGAGCTTTTCTTGCTGAGCTTGGAGTTCATGGAACATCCTTCGCCAGTGCGGACCGCACATAGGAGGTCAAACTAAATATCAGGGATGAAACGGGAGCTGAACGCCACACGTAAGTTGTGTTCGACTGAGCAGTTATATTGTACATGATTACAGCCTCGACTTTGCGGTAGCTCTCCTTAACGGCGCATATTGCGCCGCGCGGTGCGCCACCGTCGCGCGCATGCTCTCTGTAACGTCCTGAGAACGGAAATCGGTCAGCGCCGAGAACAACCAATCAGATTATACGCACATCAGTCTGCAGGGCAGCGGCATTCCAGATGGCCGTATACTCCAAGTTCTCCTGAACGCTGTGTAGCGTTTGCATGAGCGTTAAATTTCCACATGAGACAGAATCAATAGCTGACCTATGATCCCGTGCATGTACCAAGATCCGCTTTGTCCCCGAGACTGCGATCGGGCTCTTGCTGGCAATCAACGCGGCAAGTTCCAGTGCTGCTTTCACGACATCTGCTGGGGACCCGGGAACAACGCGCGAAACAAGGCCTAGTTTCTCCGCTTCGGCGGCGGAGAAGAAACGGGCGGAATACGCAAGCTCGTTCATAAGGGAGTGGTTTCCAGTGATTTTCGGCAGGTATGCGAGGGTACCGATGTCCGCAGCAATTCCAACGTCGACCTCCTGCGTAAGGTAGTGAGAGAGAAGCAGACGGATTCAGAATCCCATTTAGAGCCGGTGAATGCGAGGAATCGTCTACCTTGATGCTGAACTTTGTCCCTTCGGCGGCGTAACGGATATCGCAAGCTGAGATTATGTCGATGCCCAGTCCCAGAACTAGGCCATGCACGGCAGCAATAACCGGGAAGGGACACCGCTCAGGCGCGCCAATTGCGTACTGGAATTCTTTCACGTCGCGCAGCGCTGCTAATGAGATTCGCGCGGAATCAGCGCCGGTGCTTCTCGTTATACCACCACTGTTTATTTTTGCTGCATCAGCCACTTGGAGCAACCGTCTTTAAATCAGCTAGAACAGGGGCGTTATAGTGGACGTACAGTCGATTCCCGCCGTGAAAAGCTTCGGTATAGCTGACGAGAGCACCAAGGCGCGGACGTCCCTGCCTTCGCCAATAATCCGGTCGAACAAAGCCCCGTACTCCCGCCAGAATCTCAATTTCCCTGCATGTGAGTCGTGACACAAGACGTATACTAGTTCTAACGCTCACTCAATCGAGAACGCATTTACGGGTTTCCTGTGCATGTGTAACATGAAGCGGGATGTGCGGGGTCGGCCGCAAAGACTCGTACCTCGAGAGCTCTACATGAAGGACGTGTGGCACCAGCGATGAGACTACCAGCCATTTCGAGGAGAGGTCCGTTGCTAATGACATGGAGGAGCAAAAGATGGTGGGCTGATTCACATGTCTCCCGCAGTTTGCCGAAGTCCGATCAGAGTTGCACGTGGTAATCACCAAACCTCACTGTTCTAAATTCAACAAAAAAAATGTCGCTGCGGTCTAGAAAATCGGGGGCCCGGTTTTTATGTTATTCTATATGCGAGTTTTTCTCCTGCGTGGTTACTACTGTATTTTTTCGTTCAATTCGACAGTCAAGCATCACAGGGGTGAGCTTTGGTCGGTCTCACGCGTCACAAAGGTGGTCGCCACAGCGGGAAATTCGGCGCCCGAAACCACATCTCATGTCCGGGATGACAGCTTGAATTTCGTTGTGAAAGTTGTCCCTAAGAGTCAACTTTGTACTGTGAGTAGGTAGAAACAACACATGCCAGCATATGACCGCTCCTCCGAAACAGTGACCCGTTTGAATTAGAAACGGGGCAAGTGAACGCCACGTAGGAGCTGAGAGTTGCGACCGAGACAGCGAGGATTAAGAGTCTCATGACTAAGTTCGACGACTGATCATGAAATTGTGGGGGTGGGGGCCAGCTCGAAGGTAGGATCATTGCTGCAGCCCTCGATATATTATGTCGGCTATGCACGCGTTGTTGATCGTATCGAGCTGAATCTTCTGCCTGAAAATATTACTTACATCATGATTGAGATTTGAGGTCATTCTGAAAACCGCGTTGGCGATACCGAGATTATGAGAAGACTAAAGCATTTTGAATGAAGTAGAAAATCCAAAATGCAAGCGCGGCACAGAGTGAATACAAATGCGGAAAATCTACCCCTAAGGCGCTCCAGACAAGTGAGATCTAGACGTTGTAATCTATGCAGAGACTCAGAGGGTGATAATCCCAGGCAGACTGAGACTGAGACAGTGAACGATCACCCGGCATGCGTGCCATAATATAGAACAGCCCGGGTGCGCTGCTAGTCCAATAGCTATCCTGGATGTGGCGCCAGCCGTTAGTGGCCACTGAACTAGTCAAGGTGCAACTTGACAAGCTGACAAGCAACCTTGGTAGCAACCACTGTCAACCAGCGGGGCAGCAGTTTGGCCGCAACTCTGAGTTTCTTGTGCATCGAGAGGTATCAATATTTTGGATCCACTTCTGGTTTTCCTATAGCATGTGCGCCCAGCTGTGTCTTCAGAGGGGCATGAAGACGAACAGAGACGGAACGAAAAAGATCATCTGGAACTTGAAGAACCGCCAAGGTACAAATACGAACACACAAGATTCACACGTGGCTTCAACTACCCTTAACGTTATCGCGATTCACAACGCGATTCATTCTTAGCTCCACAACCGTCACTCGACACTTGGATATCCCACTTCTGTCACGTCCTTGGGCTAGCGGCTACACATGGCTCCTCGGAAACCGACATGGGACTGGAAGGCCCG
Organism: Mycena sp. CBHHK59/15; assembly: GCA_029204085.1. Taxonomy (NCBI): domain Eukaryota; kingdom Fungi; phylum Basidiomycota; class Agaricomycetes; order Agaricales; family Mycenaceae; genus Mycena; species Mycena sp. CBHHK59/15. The sequence continues at coordinate 81,527 of JARGXW010000165.1, read as the reverse complement.
CAACTGCGCGGAATTCAAGCACTTCACCGTCGCATTTGCAGTCAAAGAATACGTGCAGAACGTTGTTGGGCAAGCTCTGAAGGACCTTCAAACTAGAGAATGGTCAGAATGGGAAAGAGAAGACATGAGGGTTCGTGTTGTTATAATTACTCTTTCTCTGCCTCAACTTTTGATCTCCCAAACAGGATGTACCCGTAAAGCAGAGAGAACTCCGGAAGCAGTCTCTTGTTGATGCCTATCCTGGTCTGCTTACCGGCCCCCATGGTGCCGCTTTGAAGCGCACAAAAGCTTGGTTACCATGGTATATCCTGTCTGCGAGGATCCCTCGAACACGCCTCATGCCCACCGTCATGACAACTGATCTACGAATTGCTCTTGTTGTATGGCGTCATACTGGCACAGACGTGAACGCATTTTCTGTTTATAATAACCATCTCGATTCCAGAGCTACATTCTCGAGCTTCACTGTTGATGGTTCGTCAACCAGCAGGGATAACCTGTGGGCTGTGGGAGAGAAGGGTAAAGGATTCATCCTCGCTACCCAATTTCTATTCGAATATGTTGAAAAACATGCTTACGATCTGAAAATCAAGGCCTCAGACCCTTCACTATTCAAGAATTTGAAGGCCGGCGTGTATTTCGCGTTGGCCATCAAATTGGTACCCTCAGATGGAAGAAATCCCACAATAAAGACGAGGACAAGTTACTTCAGGTCGTCCTCGATGATCTGACCCCCCGAACCGTGCAGGAATATATTGACAAACGCGGTAACATCATATATTCCGATGTTGGACTTGACCTGACAGTTCTGCTAGCTGCTGAGATCCGGTTCAAAACCCGAGATCCTAGTGACGAGGAGGACAACGACGATGACTCCAGTTCCTCCGATGACATGCCCCCCACTCCAGAAAATCCACAATTGCGAAAAGAGGCGGAAGCTGTCTTGAAAAAGGTATATACTCAGCGAGTAACTCAGCAGCTAGACTGCAAGGCAGATCATGACGTACCACGCCACTCTCTCGTCTCTTCCGATGAGGTTTCCATAACCATCATCGGCCTTGATGGATCGCTCGAACCGGAATATCTGTTTTCTGCGATCTATGGTATCATCCCACCTCCTCTGGCGTGGCGCGTGCCCAATACCCCTGTCCAATTCTTCGTGGCGGTAGATGGTGCTAGCTCTGCAGACCGAGATGTCCCGCAGGCCAGGTTCTACCACCGCGATCAGTACGTTCCTTATGGTCTCCATCTCCACAAACTGTCTATCAACTATCATGGTGATTTGTCGATCACGTCCGACCGTGTCGCAATCCTTCGTAACTGGAAAACAACCCAATATCAATTCGATGTATCCCACAGTGCAGACCAGGCCTTCAGGACCATCCCAGAACTAGCCGAACTCCTCGCGCTCGACATTCTCTCGGACGAGCACTCGGAGGGCCTTGCACACCATGTCCGGCCCACAAACAAGGATGGGGCCGACACCTACCGCGCCGCCTTCGAGGCGGCTATGCGGAAGACACATCCTGAGATCTCGGAGGACGCTCGTATCTATCCAGCCCCCGATGGCGATACGATCCTCTTTGGGGAATTGGGATTAATACCCGTCAAAGTTTCTCCCAATGCGTGGAAAATTATGGAGACGTCGGGTGCGTACGTCGAAATTACTGACTACGCTCGCGAAGTTCTGTTATCCTCGCCTCCTGTTGCCGAATTCAAGGGCCTCAGCAGACTCCGCGTCGCTCTCTCGGTCGTGGCCCCGGACGTGCCGTCGGAGAACGTGACTATTCGGCAATACGACAAGTCGTCGCCTACGGTCGCGTGGGACAAGGAGAACAGTATCTTTGCTTTCTCGCTGCCTCGGCAGTGCGAAGAGCATCCCGAGGGCAAGTGCCTTTGCTGGGTTGGTCCGTTTCTCCACAAGGCTGCGAGGGCTTATGAGGGGGGGCAACTGGAAACGAAGACGCTGTTCCGGGCGTATTTACTTTGCATGGAGGGCACCAAGAGCATGAAAGAAGACGTTTCAGAGGCTGACAATGCAGGGATGGATATCGGTGCGTGACTTAGTATTCGATGACCCATTTGCTTCATTGCACCCGCCTCATGCCAGATTCCCTGTTCGAAGACAACGAGGATAGGGGCGAAAAGACGCCTTCATTTTCCGACCCGACTTCCTCGGGAACGAACTCAGAATCTGATCTTAGCGATGGAGATTACATCGATGATGACTCCGATAATGAGCCAATAAGCCCTGCACACGATGAAGTTCTCGGTAAGTCACCGTGTTTCGTTTTCAAGCAGCAGCGCTCACTACATCGTAGCTTCAGATGATCGAGACTCTGAACAAACTGTGCGATCCAGACCCACTCGATCCACATGTGCGGCTGCACGGCGCAAGAAACGCCAGACCCAAACGTGGTCCCCCTCGCCTGCACCCGTCGAGTCCGCTGCACTTTCAAAAGCTTCGACCGACCCGCAGTGGCGCGCAAGGCCTCGAAGCCAATCCTGCCCACCTGCGACGCGGATGCGACACTCAACGCAGTCTCTTCCCTCGTCGCCCAGTACAAAGAGAAGAAATCAGCTCTTGACGATGCTACCGCCATTGTGGATACGTTGAAGGACGAAATAAACGCCGCGAAAATTGTTAGGAATACCCTGGAGACACAGGTGGATGTGCTGAAGATCGACTGCGCCGCGCATGAGAGACGCATTGCGGAATTGGCGCGGATGGGTGGCGAGAAGGATGTGAAGTTATCTGAATTGGAGAAAGAAGTTAAGAGGTTGAGTGAGCAGATTGAGGAGGTATATGCGGGGATCGAGGCGCTGAATAGGCTGAAGCTTCCGAAACGACCCCGTCCAGAATGATATCGAAATTGCATTGTGCTATATGCGCGAAAATAATGTTCATTGCTTCATCTGCCGAGAATAAGAAGCATCCGAGTGAATTTGGCAATGTTCATATCTGTTTGCTGCCAACTGCAACTGGGGCGTATGATCGAAATATCTAAATAACGTCAGACTTAGTCTCTCCTAGACAGGCGCTTCAACAAGAGACTCGTACCTCGTTTGTTGAAGTCTGTTAGTAAGGGCGGGGGTCCGATCAGAGTAAAATGTAACCATCAACCGCGATATGTCCAACATCCTTTCGACTTCGGACATTATTTGGCTGATCTGTCGTGGTTGTATCACTTGATGTATGGCTGTTCCATTGATTTTTCCAGGCCCCATTGAGCGCGTTTTTCGAGAGTTCGCGTCCAGGTTAAGATGTCACATGACCTCGTTGAGTGTCCTATATCGCGGATCAAGCACGGTATGCGGAATTTCTGAAGAGACAGATCCTCGCAAACTGCTACTAAGAGTGAGTATGGATGCAGAAATAATGAAAAAACACGTCGTACGTCAACCACACTTGCGAAGGCAATTGAAACCCCGAGATTATGTATTATGTAACAAGATTTTACTTGAGCGGACCACCATGCTCACAACAGGGCTACGTCAGACTTCAGAGAGCGAATTTTGCGGTTTTGACCTACTTAGACGCGTCATGCTCGATAGAGGCTGTCAAGCTCTGCTGTGAATTTGGGGCGTAAACGCGTAAACATTCGTTGGAACATACAAACACACCTAGGTGACCTACCTGACAAGTCAACAACTTGCAATCGTTTATCTCGGCACATGAATGCGTAATGCGGCGGCTGGTCGCCGCCGGAAATCCCGAAAGTTGCTTACACAACCTATAAATACAGGTCTTGTTCTCGGCCATCGCTCAACGTCACGATGCCGAATCACTCGACCGCAGCCGCTTACAACGCCACGTTCAACCCCAACTACATCCCCGTCGCAATCTTCGCGGGCGGCACATCCGGGGTCGGGCAGGCGATGGCGATGGCGGAGGCCCCGCTACACAGGCGGCAGAGTACACATTATCCTCATTGGGGGGAACGCCGACGCCGCACACCAAATACTGTCTAAATTCCCAAAACCGCATGACGCTACTGGCTGGAAACACGAATTTGTGTACTGCGATGCGATACTCACGGTGGACGTGCGCGTCACATGCGCGGGCCTTCTCGTGTGACTTTCGCGGGTAAATTTTCTGGTGATGAGCGCGGGGTCCAATTCGATGGTCAAGACAAGCGAGACGAGTGAGGGGCTGGATCATCAACTATCCCTTCGGTGAGTCCCCGTGAAGCAAATTATACGCCTCTGTTTTCAAATACAATTCCATCACAGGTACTATTCGCACTACGTATGGACAAAAGAACTGCTTCCACTACTTAAAAACGCCCGGAAACTGCGACAAGATGCGCGGGTGATGTCTGTTCTGGGCGCCGGATTCGGATTTCGCATATCGACTGACGACAGTGGGCTGGACAAAGCACGCGCTAGTACCATCAAGCCTCTGAGCGGCGTTATGCTTGTCCGTCCATTTTTCTCCCGTTCACATTTCTCGCTGACACGTCTCATCCAGTCATTCGCCGCGGTGCAAGGTATGCTCCTCAGCCCAGGCTACAACGACGCAATGGTGGCCGTCAGTGCATCCTGTGCATCTCAAGGCGTTCTAATTCTAATCCACCCCGACAGTATTTCGCAGCTCAAAACCCCGAGATCGCGTTCACGCACATTCATCCGGGGCTCGTGAATACTTCGGCGGTCCACCTCGACTTTGGGTGGCTGCTTGCCCCGCTTGCGTGGTTCCTCCAGTTCATCTTCTTGTTCCGGGCCATTTCGCATGTATTTTCCCGCCGATGTTGATTCAATTCACCCAATATCTGAACATGTCCATCATGCAGGATCAGTGTGTAGAATACGTGCTCTACGCGCCTTTCAGCGGCGAGCGCGACGTGTTCTTGCGCAAACCCCATGGCGACGTTGTAAGCTCGTATGCCTTTGACTCGCCCGCAAACTTCGATGATACATCGCCGATAGCTCACAAGAAATGAAATACGCTATAAAACAAGTCCAACCGCTTCCACTAACAATATTGATATTCTTTCTACACCGGCGGGCTGGGTGTCACCAGCAGGCGCAAATCATCAAGCTCAAGGGCCTTCTCGGCATTTGCGGCCTTCTTCGAGTTTTTCACCTTTTTGGGGAACTCGCTGTCGGGGCCAACGAGCACCTGCCCGGGATGGAATATGTTCCATAGAAGAAGCGCGACGAACATGGGAAGCGCCTCCAGGCAGTAGAACGGCGCCTCGTGCATCGTGATGGGGGAGAAGATGCCCGATGAGAACTCGATGAGGCGGAAGATGATGCGGATCTACGGGGCGTGGGAAAGATAAGTGAATCGAGATACATGAGAGACCGGAAAAGTGCGCACGGTGATGAGGCCGAGGGACGCGTACATGACGTACAGCGGGCGCTTCCACTCGGTCGGGCCGTCGATGCGCTTCATCTTGTAGTGGAAGCGGACGACGAGTGCGATGAATCCGAGGATGAAGAATTGCTGCAGGCCGATACCACCCATGTAGATGTGGATCCCCATAAGAGCGATCCGCGCCTCGTCGCTGTCGATTAGCGAGCCGCCTCCCGCCTGCATTAGGAACGCCCTGCAAAACGAAATAAATGTGAGCAACAGCGGGAGTGGAGACGGATGAGAGCGTGCACGTTATATCGAGCAACACAAAGCATAGAGACAGCCGCCGCGCGCTGATGCCCAGGACGTGTTTTTCTGGGACGAAGAAGTAGACGACGCGGCTCATGAGGACGTAGAGAAAGGCGTTGATCCACAGAGGAGCGAGGAGTATGAGGAGCTGTGACGGCGTCCCAAATGTGGCGGAGGTGGTGTTCAACACAGAGAAGACACGTAGGACTAGGCCACCGGTTTCCCAGATCCCGGCCATGATGACGACCCAGCAGAATTTCTTGCGATAATGGATGGCTTGGGCGATGTGCGCGAGGGTGGTTAACCCAAAGAGGGCGGAGAATAGTACGGCTGCGGGGAAGGAGGGACAGTACAGGAAGTTGTAGTTCTCGTTACTCTGCGGATCTGCAAGTCGGCCACTGGTTAGTAGTGTATGGTCGCGATGAAGAATGCGCGAGGTCTTACCCAGGCATTGTACTTGAACCATATTTCAAGGATAAGGAAAAAAGGCGATTGAAGAAGTGAATTAAAGGCAGACGGAGAATGTGGAATGATACCTTGACATGGATCTGCGAGTCTCTTATATACTGACAACCTGAGCCTGGATGTCGTACTCCGCAGCCAAAATACGAGCCGGAAATGATATTCCTGCTACCTACCTACCTACCTACCTGATGGGCTGTGTACTGTTGACACGACGAGTGCAAAATCGGAGTGCGGTAAGCGTGTCCGGCGTCCGCTACCTTACGGACTTCATCGCATCGTTATTGATTGCACTTGACGGCAATAGGAACGCGCCGCAGCCGCAGCTGTTGCCCATCAAGGATCGCAGCAAACGACAGAAGAGCTGGGAGTGTGTGAGTGGACTCGCGGGCACCGCTGTCTGGCAAGAACGTGAACTTGTCGTGGTGCGCAATAGCAAAGTGCGATCAATCCATCAGTTTTTTCTGATGTGGCTGTAAAGTTTGAGCAGTTTAGTCAAAGTTTAGAGAGCTCGCGAACACTCCGTAACTGGACAACTACTTCTCTCAGATGTCCCCCAGATGGTCGAACATCTGCCGTGAGCTCTGGGCCAAACCACAGGCCGAAAAATAACAAATTACTAGGTTCTCAAGTTATGCGACAGCCGAAGAATGGACCCCTATCTATATGCTATTTGGATTGCAGTATCGGATTCCTTTACCTCACGTATATAGCCCGTTGAGTGTCTCACAGTTCAGGGAAGGTGATCATCGCCCAGTTTCAGTTTTCTATACACGTTCCATTTGTGGGGTGGGGTAGAGTATTTTTTTCTTGATATGCCGCCAGCTACAATCTACAATGCATTGGAACTATATGGACTTTGGACTATCCGAGTGTGCCATGCGCTAGGGAACACACAAAGATCCATCATACCAAAAATCTACGCCCCTCGGGGCACTGGAACCAATGTTAGAGGTGATCCGCAAAGAAATACTGCAAAAACTGTGTACATGTGCCAGAAAATCGCACCAGGGACCCCGGAAAAATTCCGAGGAGACCATGCGCTGCGTATTTGAAGGCGAATCGAATGGGCCATGTCCCGAGGTAATCCGACCCGAACTGAGGCCGGAACACGCGATCTACGCAAAACGATCAAAAAACGCCCAAAATGGAAAAAAAATCGTCCGCGCCCTAAGTTTAACAATTTAACAATGTGATATTTGTCTACGTATTTAATACTTAGGTACAGGTACCTCGACGAACCCAAGTGAAAAGAGTTTATGAAAGAAAAGGTGCCTATGCTAATTCGGTCGACAACTTAGTCAGAACGGAGTTAGAAAAGGCGCATAATCGGACGGATTAAACCGGCCAGTGCGCGTGATATCCGGGTGTTTCCGTGCAGTTGATCCCATTACATTCTGCAAAGAGCTGTAATAGCTTAGTATGTTTTTCGGTTGGGATTGCCTGGTGGTAAAGTAGAAGGTTGTTACGCACATGGGGATGAGTGGCAGTTCTAACCCGAACCGAAACTGACTTGAACCCCTTCCCAACAGCCAGATGCGAAAATCGCAGCCCCCAGCCCAACTAGAATCTGATTCGTTTTTGACGGCACTAATAAATGCCGGAGGCATATAAATATTAAACAAAGCAAGACATGCCTTTGCTTCGCACCGGCCAACCTTCTACTTACTCACATATGAAAATTGTTTAAATGCTTGGGATGAGAGCCTCAAGTTGTCAGCGGAACAAATCGCTACATAAATATCCCTCGAGTAAATGAACAACGAAAGAAGTACACGAAATAGAGCAAAAGTTGAACAGAGCCTCCAGAGTCCAAAATCTCCGGATCCTCCAGAAGATGAGAAAAACGAATGAAAATTCCGATCCATGCTTCAGTTCGTTGAATTCCGGAGGCGTCGCAAGGGAAATCCTGAGGTTATAATGCAACCCGAAAGCACAGAATTGAGGGCCCTCAGCGAGACTTAAGCCAACAGCGCGCCAATGAACCAAGATCGCTAGGCATAAAGAAAAAGTTTTGAGGTGATCCAGGCGAGCGCGGTCGACTCAAAGGAGAGAGAAACCGAGCCTTTAATGTGATTGGGGACCCCTTGGGAAGATTGCATGGCCGCAGCATCGGGAAAGGCCTTCTTTTTGCGGGCGCAGTATAGGATGTGGCAGTGGAACTGCACATTTCTGCGGCAAAGTCGACTTGGAACTGCGTGGAAGCCGCAATTCAACAACGGGATTAGTCGAAATTTCCAAAATTGGACAATTGGGCTTCAAGAAGGGCCAAGATGCTGTAGATGGTGTGAAAAAAAGTACAGATGGAGGTTAAAACCAAAGAGATTCAAACAAAATGTTGGGTCATGAGGTTTTTCTAGCTGGTTCTCTGACTGTGCCGGGCCGAAAAAGGAGCTCCGCATGTCGCACACAGTAGGAGATTGAATAGAAACTGCGGCAGAGCTGTGGATGCTGTAAAAATAGGTGAAGTCCGTGCATTGAAGTGTAGTCCGTCGGAGCCCAAATGGAGCGGCAGAAGACCACACGAAGGGCGAGGGAAGAGGGAAGACAGTGGAGATACGACTACATGGGGTAAAAACATCAATAGGTGTAAACAAACGAGGAGCATCTCGTTAAAGAACGGTTAATATAAGATACTGAAGCACGCGAAGCCGAACGAAAAGAAGCGAATGAAGAATAACGGAACGGAACGAACGAACACAACACACAAAAACCTCACTAGGACAGCGGAAACCTCACATCCACATTCCCATGCTGAATCACATCCGCGGATAACCCGTCCAAGGCATCCTTGTCCATGTCCTGCTCGTTCCCCGGGGACACAGGGACCACTATCTGGAGGCGTATCTCGGGGGACATGCCGGCGAACGGCCCCCGAACGCGAGGAACCGGCGTGCATCGTACACCACGTCGAAGTGCAATCGGAAAACTTTGAGGTTCGTGTACGGCCCCAGGAGACGCGGCAGTATCAGCTCGTCTGTCCGAGGAATGCATTGTTCACAATGGCAGAATTGATTGATATGTAAATGGAAGTACCGACCGAGCGGGGTCCCAAAGACTGCGGGATCCAACATCTCGAGTGCCGTGCGTAGCACGGCAACGTACGATGTGAGGTAGTCCAGATCCCGGGCGACGAGGTCGTCGATGGAGAGGTTTTGTGCGGTGCGACGAGGGCCAGCCAGCCGAAGAACGCGATCGAGGAGCCACGGATCGTGAGGGTGTGCAGATGCGCCAGCGGCGCGTCGCCGAATGCTCCGTGCGGATGACCGTGGTACGGGATGACGGTTACGCCCTCGACTGTGAGGTGCGTGATCCGCGGCAGGGCCGCACCGATGTCCAGCAGGCACGGGCCCGCGCAGAGGCGCGTCAGCGTGAGGTGCTCCACATTTTTGAGCCCGTCGAGGAGGGGCCACGGGAGGTCCGAGAGCGCGAGCGCGCGGACGTGCTGGAGCTGCGTGACGCGTGGGACAAGCGCGAGCAGCGTTTTGAGGTGCACCTGGTCCGTGTCGGGGTGCCGTATCTGCATGGGCGCGAGTGTGTCGGGGAAGTTGAGCACGCGCACTGCGGGCGCGATGGTCCCGTGGGGGCTCGCGAGCAGGGCGTTCAGGCGTGCGGCCCTGGATTTTTGGGAGAGGGAGAGCGCCTCGAAGGAGTGGAACCGGCTGGCGGGGACCCAGGTGCGGCAGACGAGCACACAGAGGCGCAGGGCGGCTGTGCAGGTGGTCGATAATGGATCCCAGAGCTCGCTGGGGAGGGCGACCCGGGACAGCGACATAGGAACGCAGGGAAATGATGCTGAGACGACGCGCGGCCTATTTATTGCGCTGATATAGTACGCCCATTGTCCTGTCTTTATTCCACGTGTGAACAATGCGCAAGCGCCATCGGATGATGACTCGAACGAATACTGTCGTGAGATCGATCGCAGAATCACCCAGAATAGCTAACGAGACAGAGGAAGTAACAGCTGGAGGTAAGTCGTCGGCGTCCACCAATCCGGGCATAAAAGGTCCTGAACCAGGGAAAGCATTGCGGCGAGCCTCGCTGCTTCGATATCCCGCGCTTGGACCGCCAAAAAAGTGTGAAAGGATCGCGATCAATGACTCACCGATCGTCTGTTTTTGGGAGTCTGTTTGACATCGGGCGCAAAACCAAATGTCGGCTATCTTCAAACTCCGCTTCCCCCTTCCTCTCAACTCTCATGTACGCCGTGCTCCCTTGAGCTGGGAAGTAAATTTGCTCTATCCCAAAGATCAACAGTACCTCTTCGGACATGCTGTCTGCCTCCACGCCATTGCTGACCGGAAGAAATTTGCGGAGTTTTCCCTAGACCAAATTGTTCCATGAAACCCTCCCTGAGTCGACGCAATGGACTCAGAAAACTGCTAAGCGGATGTTATCTCTTGCTCGTCGCACCTTCAATGTCTATCTCCCTCGTCAAGCAATTCTGAACCCACCAATATACTTTGGGCTTCTCTGCACTGGTTCCGCTTGCCCTACTTATCTTCTGGAACAACTCTGTACCCATTGGCGGTGACTGCGTCGATTTATAACCCATTGATCAGAGATTCTCCTGCTGAGTAACCCTCCCAAAAATTCACATTAAATCCCATCCTTGATCGTCGACTGTTATGGAACGATGACCATCTCGCATTGCCCGTCGAACGATTCAATTCAAGTTCGCGGATGCCAGTTTCAGATTTGGCCGGGGCTTTGAGCGTTTAAACTCATGAACATCACAAGAGATCCGTACCATCATCCCTGAAGCAAGAAAGTCTACAGAAACGGAAGCGATCAAGCAAGTCAATTGATCAACACTGCCACCGCTCTCTAGTTTCACCCGCTTCCAACTTCTCCTTTCGAGTCTAACTTCTCCTTTACCTTCACCACCCAAGCTAGTGCAGGAACTTGCTCGTGTTCTGCAATGACCAACTCTGAGGCGCAAACCGGTATCCAGCGCAGCAACGATTTGTGGTTTTCCGACGGCGACCTCATAATTCAGGTCGCCAACACCTCCTTCCGCGTATACGCCCGGATTCTCGCCGCAAGATCCACGGTTTTGGCGGACATGCTTGCATTTCCCCCGCCCATCGATGACGTTACCAATAGCAACGACACGGCGGACGGAATTCCTCCGGTACGCCTGTTCGATACCGATGCCGATGCGGAGTTGTTCTTCAGGGCCATCTTCGACTCCAAGTGCGTCTTGATTCTGTCTTTGTTGTATTCTTCATCTGACCCCTGTATGTTTCGCAGTTTCTTCATGCCCCCGCCCTCGCCGACAGATCTCCTCCTCGTGCTCGAGGTTCTGCGCCTGAGCAGTAAATACGACGCCCAGGATCTCTTCAGACGTGCGCTTCTTCATCTAGAGGCAGTCTACCCCACCTCCCTCCTCAAATTCCTTGCCGTGCCCCACAAATCCCACATCAACTATGCCGATGGTGCGCTGGCAGGCCATTTTTCTGCACTCACAGCAGCGATGGCGTTCGACGCCCGATGGCTCCTCCCCGCCGTGTACTACGAAATTTCCTGCTATCCGATCCGCGAGATCCTCGCCGCCGGCGAGGCGTGGGATTCCCTCGCCGCCTCCCAGGGGCACATCCTATCGACGCACAGCCGGCGCCTGGACTTCCTCCGCGCGGTCAATACGTTCAGGTTTTATACGGTTGTCGAATCATGGTGCGACGATCGCGACCTATGCCACCATAACAGCCTGTACTGCGCCGAGAAGCTCGTCAACTTCATTGCGCGCGACGACAGCATGGAGCCTCTGCGCTACTGGACCGACGAGACGGTCGACGCGTATAAGTACATGCGTTGTGACGCCTGTAGGGAGGAAGTCGAGGAGGACATTGAGCGTGCCCAGCAGGAAGTTTGGAAGGGCTTGCCAGGCGCCTTTGGAGTCGCCGGGTTGCCTGAACTGCAGAAGATGAAGCAGGCGGTGATGGGTAGCGGATAACTGAGACCACAAAGTTGCTGCTGCGCTGAACCGGCTACTCCACGTTAGATTATATTCTCCGGGGTAGACTATGTATGGTGATGAATTGGAGAGCGAATATATCATGTGCTTGGGATTAACCCGCGCGAAAATATCAAGGTGGTTGATGTGGTAGGAACGGAAATTCGAGGTTTTATGTGCTTCATTGGCCTGCGGTCCTGGCCGTAGATATTTCTCGTGGGCCGATGTTTATCCCGCCGCTTGTGATGTCTGAACCAATCTGTCATTCAAACCCAAAATCCTAGACTTCGATTGACCCACGGCATAAAATATTCCACTTTTGATCCAGCTCAACCTTTCGCGCCGTAGGATTTATTCCAAATTTATTCGCCCCATCCAAAATCTTGAAACTCCGCCGGTGATCGCCTGAACGTCAGACAGACGTTCGCGTGGGAACGTGACAGCTGTCTCTGCGGACGAAGTGGACTTCGCTCGAGCTAACACTCATCGATTCTATCCCCCGTCGACACCCCGAGCAACAGCAATAATGTGAGGAAAGCTATCAAGCGCAAGGTGAAATCCGCTCTCTGCTCTAGTGTTGCCGGGGTTCGGCTAAGTTCGGTTTTGTCCAAAATTTTCCGAACCCCGAACCCCACTACGGGTTCGGTTCAGCGCTTTCGTCGAACCCCGAACTGAGCCTTGTGTTCAGTTCTAGAGGGAAAACTCGAGTCTATTTTTGCTGGCGACCTGTGTGATGGATGGCGGCATTGAAGATGACAGCGAGACTTGAGACTTGCCCCTGGCGGAGAGGATCGGAAGTCAGATTACTTTCACGTGGCCGTAGATTTCCGGATCTATCTGAGCCTTAAACGCTGAGCGATGATCGGGATTGCCCTTGTGTAAGTCCCTAGAGGTCGGTGTAGGTCCTTGTAAGCCCCGGAACTACAAGGTTGTCCGGTCTGCCAAGTCGTCGGTTACCTATGTATACGAAATCTCTTTGTTCTTAAATAGTGCTACTGTTGTTTTTTTGGTCGGAGTCGCAGGGCGCCTATATCTCGACAACGCATTTAACCAGAACGATGATACATGTCCAAACGACCCCACCCCCAGAGATGCACAGCTATCGATTCGTAATGAAAGCGAGGCAGTCCGTGAAAATCGAAAAGTCCACAACAAAGCCCCCAAACAACACGCAGGCCGAGGTCGTATGCCGCGACATGCGAGGCGAGGCGGATATGGAGAGCGTGGGACAGGCCGTGCGCTGCATCGCAATACTGGGCTTCTGGAAATGTTTAAGGTGGCGACGTCGAAAAGTGACGGGTGTGCTTACCTTGCAATCTACAGTGCAACTTGGCTGAGATGTGCGGGGCGTGGAGTGTGCGTACCGCAGATGTCTGGGCCTTCATTGGGTATCGGAGTCCCGCAGACCAAGCACTCTTTCACCCAGCGCGCGCCGATTCGGCGTATCACCTCCTGCGCGGGCGTCGTCAAGCAAAAGACTTCTACGGCGTAGAGCGGGCGGGTTGGTTACGGGTGGTATGCGAAGCCGCTGGACAGGCGGACTGGGTCGAGGCGGGCGACGGAGTTAATCAGGCCTTCAGGACGGTGTCTGGCCCAATTGGGAATGGACGTGAGGGATCGTCATATATCGGGGCAGGGATTTCGAAGACTCCGAGCAGGAAGTCACCTTGGGATAGGTAAGAAAATATTTGACGAAAAAGGCGCATCACTGACCCGATGCGACAAGCCAGGAAGCGGACGCCACATGAGTGCGCCCGCCGAACGTCAGGGTGACCAGGTACTCCCAAAGCGCACCGTCGTCGTCAATCCCGTGAAAAGTCTCGGAGAGGAAGAACAGGGGAAACCCGTACGGAAGCGGGTCGATCAGATGAGGAAAGTCCTCGCCGAACACGAAGTATGCCGTCCAGGTCTGCCGCAGATCCTCTAGCCAGCGAAGGACACGCGCACGAAGCTCATCCACAACAGAGTCGGAGGAGGGTGCGGGCGCAGAGTCCATGTAAAGCGGGTCACAGCGGCGCGGGAGGAGGTTTATAAGTGACACGGTCGTGCTTGGACCTCCATGCCCAGGGCAGAGTCGGAGACAGGCGCGAATCCGGCAGACCACCACTGCAATGTGAAGTATGTGACACGACCGAGGGTCTACTGTCAAAGCGAATTACCTCCCAAAGGATGTGGCGGACGCCGTTTTGGATCGAAGGAGTAGCCAGGCGGGTCATCTGGCGGAGTGCCATTGCAGCGGGTTGCGTGCACAATATTGAGCTGTCCCGAGCGCGGTAGGATGTGGGCGGGATATCGACCACAGCGACGCAAAGACCAATTTCTGGACGGGCTCACCCTCTCGAGTAGTCACACTGTGTTGGCACGTTTTTTTCAATATGATATCAGAGGAAAACGGGAGATTACAGAGCCTCTAGGAAAAACGACAGTTGTCCGAGGGTGTGTCGCCTCGAGCCTATTAGTTCCGCAGCGACACCGGAAACAAACGCGGTGAAGGAACATCGGTAAGCAGGTGGGGGCGATACGCGGCGGGCGCAGCGGCCTGATGCGAGCGACCTTGTTCCAGAACGGGAAGGTATAAATTCACGGCATTTTTGGCACATCTCCATTGCTAGGAGGCCCATCAGATGTTTCCGGAGAAAGAGGCACTAGGTTATGCACCACATTCGTTATCTGAGACAGAGGAGACGTGTCACCGCGGATCCGGAAAGCGTTGGTCCGAACACATCGTTAAAACAATTTTCTGACAGTACAGCTGTGTCGACCCTGAGCCCCGAGGCCCTCCCCGACGAAGAATGGAAGAGGGGCTCCAGGAAGTGCAGACCGCTGTTGCCCCCTTAGGTTGGAGTCGCATGTGCCGTTACCACAGCCTAGAGGAGCGAGAAAATCCAGAAAAATGCGCCTGTTATCACAGCCATTCTGAGAAGACCCTAACGTCAACAATTGGGACGGCAGAATCGCAAAGGGAAGCTCCGTCGAGTCTTGGATGATTCAAACGACTCGCGAATGTGTGCAGTACTGACGCCAGACAGATCACTGAGACTCAGCGCTCAGCCCGTATTCCAAGAGTCATGAGACATTTCAACGAGCGGATCACAAGCACAGTCTATGTGGTCACAACGGCAGAGAGATAGCCTGAAGACGCAAGAGGAAGGGGCAGTTCGTGCAGTGTTCGCCCATAAGGCCTTAAATCGAGGTTTGAAAACCTTTAAGGCCTTAATAAGGGTAAGGCCTTAAACGTAAGGGCAATTTAAGGCCTTAAATATATTTTCCCACGCTCATATGCATAGCCGAAATCCCAGTACATTACGGCTGGAACTCATCGTCTGAATCAATCTCTATGGCGCCATCATCCAGGACCCCATTCTCCTCCGCCTCTGCCAATGCCTGCATCAACAGCTCCTCCTGCTCCATCGCCCGTGCCGCCGGCTTCCGTGCACGAGACTTCTCCGCCCCTCTGAATAAAACCGCCAGTGTCATCTGCTTCCACACCGGGAGACAGTTAGGCAGACGAGAAGCGAGGTCATTATCACTCTCGTCTCCACCATCCATTGCTTCTGCCTGCTCTGTTCTTTAAATTCTTCCGAGCTTTGGGCGAGGTCAGCAGTCGTCGTTCTGGCACCGTCGAGACGATGCGCCACACAGGCTTTGCAGTATGTGTGATACATGGACGAATTCTGCTTCTCTCCACGCCAGAAATATTCCTTGAGCGGGGTCGATGCCATGGCTGGCATTGTCGTCGACGTCGAGGAGAAAAATTACATAATCTACGAGCACGTGCAGATTTAAGGCCTTAATAAGGCTTGGATGCTCGGCCGAAAATCTTTAAGGCCTTATTTAAGGCCTTGTTTAAGGCTTAAAGATTCAAGGCCTTACCCTTAAGGAGAACACTGAGTTCGTGAGGGCGAAGGACTCGGATAATATAAGCAAAGGACAACAAATCCGCACAGCTCATCTTGATGGTGATACGGAAGTCGGGCTGTACTCCGACGAGTCGAGTATCAGGATGAAGAACGCGCCTTGACGAGAAGAAGAATTAACCGGAATCAAGACTCATTATTCTGCCTTTCGGACGAAGCGCAAGCAGGAGCGCAAAGCCGCGGCTTGAACTATCAACGCCAAACGCATGCGTGGCGATTCGTCATTTATGGAGTAGAATACTCTGCAAAAAATCACTGGACTTAGGATCATGCAATCTGTAGAATTTCCGCAGCCTAGATGGATGAATGACTGATAAAATAAAAAAGAAGGAATTGATACGAGAAACACCCAACCGATATGCATCGATCCAAATCTATGTACGTTATGCCCCACGTAAGCTGAGGATTCAGAAAACTGCCTGTTCAGTAGAAGAACGCGCGGGGCAGCGATATCTGTGCAACTCCCATGCAGCCGGCCCGGGGTTTAAGTAGATTCCAGTGCGAGGCGAGTAAGGTGGCGAGCCGAAAGAACCTAAACACGCTCGATACGCGCAGCCTCTCGTCCATCCCAAGTGGCGTCCTCGAAACCGCAGAATCAGCAGCGGAGACGCGCGCAAGATGAAATGTGAGCGAGGTACGAACGAACGGAAGCACAGCTGCGAGATCAACCACTCGGGGCCTCTTTATGCTCGCCCGAGCCTTGCCCGAGGGGGTGTATGGCTCAGGATGGGCACGCGCCCACTCGGCGTTATAGGTGGCCCAACCCACTAACCCACCCTCCACCCCACAGTATTATCTCCCGAGCATGGAGACGCACGAGAAGGCACCCGCCACCGACGACATCGTCGTGTGCGCCTTCCGCCCAGCGGACACAGCGCAGGTGCACGCGTTGCTCCTCGAGGGGCTCGTCTAGTAGTAGCAGTGGCATACGCGCATTCCCACATCAGTCGATCCACGAGCCCCGCTGATGCGCTGCTCCCAGCAGACTCCCCGCACAACGCCACCTCCTGCACCCCGTATTTTGCGCAGCGTACTCCGCGTTCGGGTTCAGTCTGGGGCTCCTCATCATCTCTTCGAGCCGCCCCACCGCCTCAATCCACGCGCTCGCCATCTAATGCGCCAGCGCTGCCCTCGCGGTCGGTGGCGCGGCGCTCGTCCTCCACGTGCGGCACTCCATCACTGCCAGCTTCCTTGGCGTCTGCGCGACCGCCTGCGCGACCGACCTCGCCGACATTGGCGCGCACTACACTCCCGCTCCCGTCGCGTTCTGGGTTGCTGCGCGCGGCGCGGAGCTCGTCGGATTCCTGGGGCTCGGTGCGTATTTCTTCTCGTTCTCATTCTCGTTCTTTTGGTTTCATCCTAGCTTCCTCCGCACGTACTGGCCCGCAGGCAGACCACCACGCCCCCGCAACGGGCGAGTTGCGGCGCATGATCGTCGCACCTCGCCACCGGTGGCGCGGGATCGGCACGCGCCTGCTCGCCGCGGCGCTCGCGCACACACGCGCGCACTCGTCGCCGCCGATGGTCCTCGAGCTCGAGACGTCGGAGTTCCAGCCTGGCGCCCAGAGGCTGTACAAGCGCGCCGGGTGGGTGCCCATGGGCACGGGCGCGGTGCGCTTCGGGTGCGTGGTGAGGGTGCCGGTGGCAAGTTATTCGAGGCGCGTGGATGCAGAGTGAAGATGGTCAATATTTTTGGGGTACTTGTGCGGGCGGTTGCGGCGCGGATTGCGGTGGTATGATAGCAAAAACCGTACAAGACCGGTTATACTCTTCGGCCAAGACATGCGAAGACAAGATCCTCAGTGATACAATAGCAAGAAACTCCCGTCGTTTGACCCGCGTTCATGCGTACGAATCAGAGACTGTTGTCAGACATCATGACGCGAAGGCTATGAATTTCTGTCGTGAGCCATGCCGCACAGAAAATTGAGTGGAGTCCTTGCTTGAGTGTCTCGGGATACACGTCGAGGCCAGGTTGTTGGTGAGCGCGGCGCAGATAAGGCGTGACTCCTGGAGACAAAGACAAGGACACCCACGAATTTTCATGCGGCGACGATTGAGCGCCGATGCAGCGTTGTACGGAGACTTTTAGAGTGTCCCGAAGACACGATGAGAAGCAAGTTTTGATACTGCCACAACCGAGCACTGGTGGAAGATGGAGTGGCCGAGAAGGTAATTACTTACTTATTTCCAGCGACAGCTAAGGATCGGGGGATCCGGAGTACAAGCAAGGCTGAAACTGAGACATGGGCGGCAAATTGGCAAGAAACTTGATAATTATAAGTACTGTATGGCCAAGCGACGGGGTTACGGCTGTGTTCCAGAGAGACGAAGACGAGAAAACACCGAGAGAGAAGAAGCTCAGAAAGCTGGGCAAAATTTCGGCACCATGTCTGTCCGTGTCCTGCATGTGAAGCCTATAGCTCTTAGCAGATTGGCTAAGTTGAGAGTGGTGAAAGCAAGGCGAAAGCTTCGGATGTGGCTGTGGCGAGGCACGATCATTTACCTGGGTTTGATGCGCACGGCCTTGCGGTGCAAACAATAGCAATGTTCTGTCCCAACTTGATCCCGAAAACATGGCTGACTCACTGATGAGCACGCGCCGAGTTAAAAGGACCGCGTCTTCGAGCGGGAGTCATTCAAGAGCATGTCCACATCCCTGGAAAAGGCCCCCGTACCAATCATCGTACCCCGCCCCACCAACGACATCGTCGTGCGTCAATTCCGACCCGAGGATGCGGAGCAGATCCATACCATGCTCGTCGAGGGTCTCGTATACGGACGTGCGTCCAGCCTTCGGATTACCTTCCCCGTTCTATATTAATTTTACGCGCAGACGACTCCCCGTGCAACACCGCCCGCCAGCGCTACCTCTTCCGCCCCGTCTCCTACGCAGCGTACACCGCGATTGCGCTGGGTGCCCTCCTCTTCGCACACACACTCCCTGCAGTTCCCAACGCCACGCTCAAAGCGGTCGGCGCCCTCCTCGCCCTCAGCGGTGCAGCGCTCATCCTCTACATTCGGAGCTCCGCGACCGCCGGCTTCCTCGCTTTCTGCGCGACCGCGCGCGCGACGGACATGGCCGACATCAACGCGAGCTACGGCGTACCACGCCTGGGTGAGCCCCCCGAGACGCAGGGCCCCGCAGGGTTCTGGGTCGCCGCGATCGGGACGGAGGTCGTCGGCTACTTAGGTCTCGGTGCGTTCTTTCGTTCCGTTTTCTCCTCCGCCCTCTTCCTTGAATTCCCCGTGTTATATCCCTTCGCCTTTTTGCCCCTGCCAACGTGCCAACGCGTCACCTTGTCACCTATCCTGTCGACTGTATCAGTACCCTTTCAAGTACCCCAACTCACCACGCCCCACAGACTACACGGCCTCCCCCGACCCCGCCTCCGGCGAGCTCCGCCGCATGATCGTCTCGACGCGCCACCGGCGGCGCGGAATCGGCACGCTCCTCATCGCCGCCGCAGTCGCGCACGCACGCACGCACTCGCCCCCATTACGCGAACTCGACCTCGAGACGACGGAGTTCCAGCCCGGCGCGCAGACGCTGTACGCGGGAATGGGGTGGGCGCGCATTGGCGAGCGCTGGATCATCATGGGGAAGGTGGTAAGGGTGCGTGTATTCAGGTATCGGAGGAGGGTGGATGTGGAGTGAGGGTGTTGTTTTCTGGTAGGCTTTCTCTGCCGCGGAACATCCCATCCTAGTGCTGACTCGATCGTTGACAGAACACCGTCGTAATAAAAAATCATCACCATAGAGGCATCATAGATAGTTCCACCCAAGATCCCAAAATTCCCCACACCTAGATTTCCCTAGTATTATTTTAGACCATCCGGTCCAACGCGTAAAAGTAGAATCATCATCTCAAGTACCAGTACGGTATGGAATGTATAATACTCCAATTTAATACCGCTTCTCTTGCACCTCTGCACGAACGCTCAGGATTTCGGGATGCGCTCGCGATCGAATCCGAATTTCAACCCATCCCCACTCTCCTACATAAAGCTGTTGAGTGATGCCCTTGCGGGGTGTAGGGAAGACCAGGGCAGCTGATGGGTGCCTGATCGGCCTATTTTTTTTTTTGGTTGGGTCTCTTAGGCATTATGAAATTTCCCCATTACTGCTGTTTGCATAATTCCGTGAAAACACGAAATTGGGGACGCGTGGTTGAGCGGGTGGCCACACGTCCTAGCCGGAAGTTCCCGGCTGACGTAAACCTGACAAGTTGACGTTCGAGGGTTCAAATCCCACAGAACCGCCAGGTTCCTACCCAGCCGCGGTTCCGAGGTTCACAATCTCAGTAGGAGGTTTTTAATTGAATACAGAATTGGTGGCACGGAAATATCGGACCGTGTGACAAACGTAACGTGATGTGATTAAGTGACAGAAAGTTGGGGCCACAGCGGCTGGCGGATAACATCTGTAAACAACATAGCCACAATTTCGCGAAATCACTCGAACGTCTCTTGGGTAGCTCAGTCACTTCAAAATAAAATAGTGGCTAAGCTTTATCCACTCAAAAATGACTATGTGATACCATTTATCCGCTTCGTGGATTTTACTATGATGGGCTACATCATCTTGGAGTGAATTACAGTGGAAAAGGGTGGTTTCTCCAACAAACTCACAACAGCACCCAAAATAAAAATTTAAGACTCGTACTACACTTTTATAAAAGCCACTATGTGGTTTTGGATGCATCAGATTATTTTATTTTGAAGTGACTGAACTATCCAAAAGACGTTCGAATGATTTCGCGAAATTGTGGCTATGTTGTTTACAGATGTTATCCGCCAGCCGGTCCACCCAGGACCCATGATTATGGCTTTGGAGGTTAGATCCCAAAATTAGCCATGTTGAAAATTTTGTCCGGACTTTTGGCCACCCAGGGTTCAAAAATGTTGTCCGGATACTGTATCTAAGCTGCTCTCGGCCAAAATTTTGTCCGGACTTCGGATCTGACTTCAAATTTGACAAAAAAAGGGCCAGAAGTCTTTAAAAATCGCAAAAAAAACTCTATCTGCATTAAATAAATTGGTATTTACCTTGCCTTTAAATTTTTTGGGCTCTGGCTCAGCTGGTGGCAAGCCCTGTCTCAGCCATAAGCACCCCCAGGTCTTTTAAAAGGACATGTTACAAATAAAGGCATTGGTTGAACATTTCAAGTTTTGCACTGAAAATTTTGGTGAAAAATGTTTTGAATTTTACAGTAATTTTTCTAAAAGTAGGTGAAAAACTTGAAACATTTTGGTGACCTTTTTGAACCTTGTGAAAAATTTCTGAAAAAGTGCTGAAAAAGTTTTGAAGTTCAAAAAATTCATGAAGAAGTTACAAGTTTTTCACTTGGTTTTTCACTGAAAAATTGCTGTAAAATTCAAAACATTTTTCACTAGTTTTTTCACCAAAAAACTTGAAATGTTCAACCAGTGGGAAGGCTAAAGTCTTGTGCTAGTTAAGAATTTCCTGTGTCTGCTTGAATGATAGTTAGTTGGTTAATGTGATACTTATGGTACATCTGATGGGGGTCCAGAGTTCCCAATAATATTGTTTCACACTACTGGTACATGGCGAAATCGTCTCCACTCGTGTAGGAAGCACTAGGTCGCCCCTTAAGACCTGTATCCTTCACTGGATATGTTGATACAATTCTGGGGCCTTCTTGGAAGGTGGACAGTGAATTATGTTCTACAGGTGGAGCTGTTAAAAAGCCTCTGTTGTGATGTCGGTTCACTTCGTAAGCCTCCAAGGATGTGTAGTTTTTATGGGATTAATGGAATGGACACTGTCTGCTTTGAAAGCAAGTGGAAGAATGATGTCCACAGGCCTCTGATCGCCTTCCACAGCACCGCGAATGGTTAAACGTAGAAGGCGGATGCTTCAACAGGCTAATGAAGGATGTGGATGGCTCCTCAGAGGGTCTGCATGCTTCGAAATGCTAATATTGTCGATAGGTTAAGAAGCGGAGAATGGATCTGGGTAATTGATTTGTTTATGCTCAGTTGGTTGGTGTCAGAATGGATCTGTAGCAAGGACTGGCACTGTACCGGAGCTCTTCTGGAGCTTTACGGTATAAAATCTGTTGGTGGGCAGTGCCCCTCAGGACCTGGAGAGGACTGAAGAGTTGTGAAGTGCCTAAAGGACAACACTTCCGAGGATTATTCTTGTTCAGAATGGAGGATGAGTAAAGAAGAGAGCCCCTGGTGACCAGTGAACTCTATAGATTGGCAGGTTCCCACTATTCTGCTCTAGTCTAGGACTGTATCAGAAAGCAGGGGAGCTCGGAGATGCTTTTTCCAGTTACAGTGGGTGGTGGTATTTATACTGTTTCTAAAAGTTCATGTGATTTTCCCTCATTCATCTTTCCGATGATTGGGAGCAAGTCCCCCTCTTCCTGTCTCCTTCCTAGTCATGCGGAATCATTGTATGAGCTCGCAGACTGAGTTCCTAGTAGGTGGAATGACTCTGTGAGCCAGTGGACTGCATAAATCTTTGTCGGACAGGTCGGAAGCAGTTGCGGAATATGTTTCTTGTAGATGGAGTGACTCGGCAGGTGCATGGACTGTGCAATTTCTGGACAGACTTAGTCTTAGATGATCGCAGACTGAGGCAGAGCGACTTTAAAGCCAGTGGACTGTGTAATTGTTGGTCAGACTTGGTCATAGATGGTCGCAGAGCGTTGCAGAGTGATTCTGGAGCCAAAAAAGTGTGTAATTCTTGGTCGGACTTGGTTGTAGACAATGCAGAATGTGGCAGAGTCACTCTGAAGCAAGTGGACAGCGTAATTGTTAGTCAGACTTGGTTGTAGACGGTTGCAGACTGAGACAGAGCGATTCAGGAACCAGCAGAGCATGTAATTCTTGGTCAGACTTGGTCGTAGACGATCGCAGAGTATGGCAGAGTGATTCTGAAGCCAGTGGACTGTGTATTCCTTGGTCGGACTTGCTTGTAGACGTTATGATCTTGTGCTTGCAAAGTGAGCTACTGTGCGGTGGACTAAATGTTGGCGTCTTGTATATGTTTGCAACGGTGGGCAAACATAGTGCAGCCTCACAGCAAGTTTGCCAACATTAATATGGATCTGAGATTTGGCTTGGAGGCATTGCTGAGATAACAACTGCGATGGCAGGAGCCAATTGGGAGATCCGAGATGCCATTCATGAAGGAGTGACGAAGTTGGTGCAGTTTGGTAAGTGCACACAGGCTGGGGGTAGAAATCAGATATGATGTGATTCACGTTGATTGTAGCTGTAAAATATCAACTTTTCTGGTATGGCATTACTGACAAGGATTGCAGCCAATATTTGTGGTTACCTCAGTGTCTCTGGCGTACAACATCATCTCCCTGCCCTTCTTCTAGACACCAATCTCCATATACCATCTGCTTCTACCCACATATTTGCACACCTTGTAATCCAAGGCAAGTTGCCACCCTCAACACCGTGCCTCCTCCTGCATTTACCTCACATCTAGGTCATCTCAGGGAAATTATTGTCAAGACCCTCACCCTCACCCTCAACTCGCTTTATTCTCATGATCCCAACCACCACACACGAGGTGTATCTATCATTGGAGTCTTGGCAGAATATCATAGATGGGCATCCTTTCACTCTGTTGAAACATTGCTGACTTATTGGCAGCCATGTTCGGGCCTATTCTGTATGAAATATGGTCCATTTATTCATTCACCCAGCATTTCCTGGCTACTACTATCTCATTGGAGCAGACTAAGTCTTAGATGGAGTTTCGTGGAGTCCTCAAAACATTGTAGTCTGTGCACTTTATCAGTGCATCATTGATTTCGAAATCTATGTCCCTTTTAAGCCCATTGTAACCCATAGTACCAACACTCACTATTCCTTCCTCCATCTTAGGCAGAGATACTAGTGAAATTCATCGCTCAGTAATCAACATCGGCATCCAAGAATGGTGATGATCACTCGCAATTGAATTGCAAGCCACATTTCAGGACGACTCTAAAGACACCACTATACTGCTTCATCTATTACCAGCGTGCAGGTGTGGTCTGCCCGCAGCTAGTGCGTGTTAGCTATCGTACTTGAGACAGCAGACTTGACACATTTACCTGGAGAATGTTGCCAAGCAGTGGAAGTCCCCATGGTCCCGGAAGCTTTGTTCGCGCAGGAGAAAGACACGCACATTGTAGAGCTAGACTCATGATAAAGACAAGAAAAAGTGAAATCCAGGCAACATTGTCTGTGCTGAAATCAAGTGGTAGAGCCATACTAGAAGGGCCGAAGGCAGCTCTCAAGCAGCGGAAGGTAGACACAATGAGACTGGGAGAACCTGAAAAGTGAAGGAACAGAGAAGGGTTTAAATAATACCACACCTGAGAATCGTGGAGTCACCATATACAATAGGCTCTTCACATGAAAGCTTGATTTCACCCCAAAAGATTGCCGAGGGTTTTTAATTTTAATTGGTCTTACAATCGATTTCCAATCGGAGGTTGCCCCATTCCTCGCACGGCTCTTGACAGTTTACTAGAACTCTGTGCAATGGGTAAAACTTCCTGGGCCAAGGATCTAATTAATGCTGCATCAAGACTACCATTCCACTGTCCCATGCTTGTTCTGACAGGTGTGACCTCAATCCAGGACGTCAAGAACTACGGCAAAATGGTGAACATGCTCATGCAGGAATGGTTGCAGGAGTCTATCGACAAGCACAATAAGCTCTACTTACTTCACAGACGACTTGAACCTCAGAAGGACAAACCACCAGCTCATGTCACTTCAAAATGCGGCACTACCTAACAATGGTGAACACTCAGGTGCATCAAGAGGCCCTGACCTCTCTACTGCTCTCGACTCACTGATTGGCCATTGAAGTTCTGCACTATGTGGACCACACACATCAGCCCATGCCTAGGTCAGAACCACTTTGTAGGTTCTGCAAGATGGAAGTTGAAACACCGGAACACGCACTAATTACTTGCAAATCCTCGGATGCATTAATTGAACTGCGCTCCACATTTATGGCCCAACTATTTCACAATGCTCCACACCTCCAAATTCTCATGGTCCAACTCTCTAATACAAGTTTTTGAAGGCCATGATTTACTCCCGACCGAACATCACACTTGTGGCAAAATTTGTGTATAATGTCCTTGAGTTATTGTTCCTGTCTTACGTCCATGAGCTTGTTTTTGAGGTCCTTATGTTTCTACTAATTGCTTCTCTGTTTATCCTTTAGTTCTACTGCGGCGAGTCGAAAGATTGCGACTGTGAGCTCGGCTACGGGGTGATGGAGGAGTCCAGGGACCATAGTGTACAACAGTGCCTGTACACTTAGATAATTCCTGGGCCCTGGCATTCCTAAGCAGGACCGGCCGTGTAATTCTACCTACCTACCTACCTACTTACCTACAATGAAATACCTCGCTTTTATTTGATTTCCCTCTCCACACAGGACTATCCCCATCTTCTTGCCTCTTCTGTCGTTCTTTGTAAGCTTGCTTCAAGCCTCTCTTCGACGTGTCATCTCCTCTCTCCGTGGACAACTACGGACTACAGCCGTACCCACATAGGAGCTATGATTCCTGCCATGATTTTGCTACCTCCAACTGCAATTGCCCGACCCGAACCATGCAGGAGCTGTCAACAGCGGTGAAAGGCTGTTGCACCCGAACCCATGCCAAGCCGAAACAAGCGCAGGCATACCTTGATTTGATTCAAAAATCGTGTGATGGCTGATTTATGTAAGCAGATGTAAGCCGACTGTGGAAGATATAGCCAGATTTGGGCAAACCTGGGCAGAGCCGATTTTCATTGGGGGAGCGCAGCGACACCATGCCCACTAACTTTAGGTAGTGGGTCCTGTAGTGCCCTATTTCAAGTATGCATTTTTCCCATGACAAACACGACCAAGCAGTGTCATTCCTGTACAAACATTGTCATCTACGCAAGTTCAACATGCGTGTCCGTTTGGCCACTATCCTGTGGACCCTTACTTGATGTTGCAGACCGTCCGACAATGCCTCATTTTGCAGAAATCCGAATGAGCCCCAGCGGCATTTTTTAATTCTTTTTCCGCTTTCAGATGACGGCCCGACAGGTCCGACTTCCCGGGATGACAAATTTTGCTTGACTCAGTAAATCACGTGTCTCCCTCTATTATCTGCACTCTAGACAACCCACACGACAACCATTGATCTCGTCAATCCTATTGATTTGGAGAGCGGTGAACTGTGAATGGGTCCCCTTTCCATATACACATTTGTTTACTGTTGGCAGACGATGGCGGCACTCCCCATCTCTCTTCCTCTCATCTGCCACTGGTGTCCTAGTGCTCACAAGGGGGATCTAAATTCTAATCTCCTCCCCTACTACGCATAGGGAAAATGTTGGCTACTCCCAACAGTGTGTCGCCTTGCCCCCTTTTTCTTGGTATGATTTCATGTCTGAATTTCATCCTCAAGCTCTGCCTCAAATGTATCTTGTGTACCACAACTTCCACTTCACTGCCCAAGTGCAGGAGGTGCCTTTGGAAGAAGAACGGTTGGGGAAGTCCTCCTTTGCCTGTGGTCGTGCTGGCCAACATTATGCCCAGCTAATGCTCAGCACTCCTCCGATGACTTACTAGGCATCTGGAGAGTGTGTGGTGTTCCATAGCTTCTCCTCCTTATTCCCATGCTTGTTTCTGTTCCTGTTCCCGTTTCCTACCCTCTCCCTACACCATTATAGTATTTTCCCCCACATCTCCTGAATACCCCACATCATACTTCTTTTCCCTCTCACTTCATCCTGATTATTCCCAAAGCGCATCTGTTGCCTCCTCTCCCAGGCAGTATTTAGCATCTCTCATGACATGATCTCTGCTGCAGGCACAGTGCCAGAGGGACACATGGAGGGGGAGGACCGTGCTGGATCATTCTGTGGCCCATTGGCAGGTGCATCGGGATCAGTATGTACACTTGCACTGGCGTCTTTGAGACGAGGAAATGAGGCACACATTCACAGTTCCACGTTCCCCGTGTCCACACCTCCATCCCCTTCATCCACTCAACCATTAATTCATCTACCCATCTGTTCATTGACGCATTTTCTCATGCATGCATGCATCCGTCTCCTCTCCCCTCCCACCTGGCTTCCCTTCCTCATCCCACCTCTCCTCTTATGTCCGCTAACGGATCTTCTCCCTACAGCGGCCTCAGCTCCTGGCCAAGTTGGCCTTTTGAAACTTGCCCCAGTGTAAGTGTACAGCACTTCGTGGGGACACGTCTTCATTGTGCACAAGTAGCAGGGTACAGCGCACAGCAGTGTGGCTTGCAGTGCATTCGTCGCTGCGCTCAATGTGGGGTATGATGCACACCTCGTAGTATGGCATACTCGGCGCTGCGTATGCAGTGTGCACCCTTTGTAGCGGGGTTTGACCCCTTGTTAGCAATGACTGTCAGGAACAGCAGCTCTGATGGGGAGACATGGCAAGGCCCATGCTTCCAATTGAGGAGCTTGCTTGCTCTCCCTGGGGCTCTCCTGTGCATAGGAGAAGACTGGGGTATGTGCACAATGCTTGTCTGCATCGTCCTTGTGCTAGCGTGGGGATGCACTGTCAGTGTGCTGCTGGAGAAGTGCTCGCACTGGCATGTCGTGTGCATGGGGAGAGTGCCTGTCGCCATGTTCTGAGATTATGTGCGCCGCATGGTGTGCCTTCATCGTGTGCGTCTCATGTAATGTTTGGTACACAGCCACCTTTTTTTCTTTTTCTCTGGTCTCTGGGATGGCACAGCTACACACACACAATGGGGATCACCAGCAAACGGGTTTGGCAAGCGACCTGCTGCCGTGTGCCTCGCTGGGCGAAGCACAGGCATGCTGGCTACAGACATAGGGGTGGCAGTGTGATGAAGCCTGGAGGTACAATGCATCGGCTCTGCAGGATGATCCCTCGCAATTGTGTTGTTGTCATGTGTTGGTGGTGGGAATGTCCACTGGGGCGAGCAGGCTTGCAGTTGCAGTCAAGGCGGAGTTATGGTGGGGTGGGGCTCATGGGAGGTGCATGGCCATGCTGTGGGACGTGATGAGCAATGCACAGGGTACATCATGCCACAGTATTGCAGCCATGTCTGGTCCATCATTCTCCCCTTCAGTTCCCTTCTCGTGCATGTGCCCTGTTGCCCTTACAATGATAATATTCATCAATAAATAAATCTGCATTCAAATTTACATCTTGCACCCTAGGAATCATCTCATGTTTCCATCCGTACTGATATGGAAATGTGATAGCAATTGCGAGACTCACACACTGGGATTCAATGAGATGGGAGGAATGGAAAGGCAAGAGCAAGTAACTTAATCCTGGTTTTGAAGCTGTTTTCCCAGAATTTGGGTGGTGTAACGGCAAATTGAAAAGGTCCCACTGTTGTACATTACAACCAGTAAATTTTGAAACAAAAGGACCCCCCCGTTATGTGTTATGTTTCACCCCTACAAATTGCTACAGTAACTGAGACTCTGAGACTCATCTACCATCACAGGCATCTTGCTATCATCAACTTGAAACATATTTCGCCGACTGCTCGCCCGAGTTGATGGTCAGAATGCGCAACGAGCCTGTCCAACATACTCGCGGGTTTACCTTCTACTCCTTTGAGACAACACCCGCATTGCCATGGTTCTGGATGGCGCTGACTGGCCTCCGGAAGCGCACGACGCCTGCGGAAATCAAGGAGGCCTTCATGGCACGCATCCTTAATCACGCTGAGGCGGTTGGGCTGATTGAGAGGAGCCACGACTTCATCCCCGGAGACTACAACACCGAGTTTATTTTGAAGGTGGCCCTTCATTTCACCGTCATTAATACATGCGCTGTCCACCCGATGCAGAACTCGGCCCCACAGACGCCTTCCGCATCTATATGCCCCCGCTCACCAAAGACCTGGACAAAAACCGCACGTTGACGGAACACATTGCCTCTCGCGACTTCTCCTTCAATGTCCCCGGCCATGGCCTCGCTCAACCCTGGCTCGGAAATCCGAATGCCCCCAACGCTCGGCCTATGGTGTGCACAGGATGTTGCGGCATTGACCACTACAAACAGGACTGCCCCATTCTTAACTCGGCCAGCTATCGCTCCGCTCATGACATTGTCGATGTCGATATGAATGCCCAATCTGAGGTGGCGACGACACTGTCACTCGTAACAACCGACCCATCAAACGCAGCCCCAACTAGTAGCGACACTGGTGGATGGCAGACAGTCCGTGGCGGCTATCGTGGAAATCCTTACGTGGGGTTGGACGCAACTATCGTGGAGGTTATAATCGTGGCGGCGATATGGCGGATATGGCCGTGGTGGCCGCGGTTTCTAATTGTACCGCGCACATGAAATCTTTCTCCGTCCTAGTCTACCTTACCCTGTATAATATGCATGCACCCCTCTTCTCTGTCGATGTAAAATAGTCATGTCTCTGCCTCCATTCCCTATATATGAACTCATAACAAAATGGTGGTCTTACTGTCCCATCGTGTATGGAGGCAACCGCCGAGGAAGTGTTACACAAAAAAAAACTTCCCGCTCGGTTGCTATTATGCTGAATGCAAATTTATACCATTGGTGCCTGAACTGGGTATTGAAAGTGCAGCATTATTGTGAGTTGGAATGAATCCGAATGATGATGGTTGCAAGGACAAACATGGCCAAATGCAATTTGCGCAATTGCACACGCTGACTAATATTATCGCCCAAAAAATATTTTTAAATTCTGGATCCATGCTAGCAACTAGCCCTCCGTTACGCGTTACTATGGTGGATTTAGGCAACTTTTACGGGCACCTTACGCGTTACGGTGGCCTCCGTACACACGGGACAGTATTCTATCGATGTTTATTATCCTGCAAGTTCGCTGTGTATCAAAATGTTCAATGGTGGATGAGAGGCCTGACACCTTTTATATGAGTGCAATTCACAACTGTGCAAGGATACCTATGGAAGACACGGACAATATTCAATATTGGTACGCGAGAGATCCACATGATTACCCCTCGACCGAGATTAGTCAGCCATCCCTGGTGGAAGAGGTAGATTGGTTGCAAATCCAGCCATCGCGTGCTGCCCTCGACGTAAATTCATTACTGTACGACATTCAATTTGCTGTGTCTCATACCAATGTAAAACATCTGTATTCTATGTCCCAGAATGAGGCATGACTAAGTTGTGGTTGAATACTATCTCCTGCGGGAGACGGCCGTAGTCCTTGCTATTTTTAAATTGACTCTTTTACCAGCATAAATGCCATGATTAAAACGTGCCCACAATCCACTGAGTCCCTCGGAATATTCTTGAAGAGTATGGGTGTGGTACTGCCGGGGGACTCACCTTGCTACTGCTTCACGGAACACCAGCAATTACACAGCCACTGATCGGCTACTTTGAGTTAAACTTTTTGTCGACCACGGATTTCCGGGCGCTCGTATACACCATGACTTGATACCTTAAAAGCTATTCCCTTCATGGCACTTGA
The DNA here is from genome assembly GCA_029204085.1 of Mycena sp. CBHHK59/15. Classification (NCBI taxonomy): domain Eukaryota; kingdom Fungi; phylum Basidiomycota; class Agaricomycetes; order Agaricales; family Mycenaceae; genus Mycena; species Mycena sp. CBHHK59/15. The sequence continues at coordinate 51,095 of JARGXW010000165.1, read as the reverse complement.
ATTTGCCATACCCCCCCAAACCCGTGACGGCGGTCCTTAAACACACCTTAATATGCCTGTACACCCAAACGAAGCCGAATTTAATACCGTAGGCCCTCCTGGATCACGGGAGGGTTCCGGGAAGTGGTATCTCCCTCTCGCGAGTGCTTGCTGGCTGCGAGTTCAGAATGCGAAATCAGCAGGAGTCAGGGTACCCAGGGGTCTATCCCTGGCTACCACACAAGTGGCCCCTTCTGTAACGGATCTGTTGCTCTGACTGTTGCAGATCCAAGCAAAGAGCAGCGGGTCAATACCTTCCCCAGTATTCGTACTTCGACTGGGCATTTGCCTCCTAGCAGGGGGGTATTTCTCCAGCCGGAGATGCTTCAACCTACAAATATTGTTGAAGGTATGGACCAACGGTCTGATGTACATATGGGCGATGTCGAGGTGGTGAACGGTCCGAGTTTAAACAATTTTAACACAGAAGCGAATTCAACTAACAACACGGACTCTGACATATGTATATCAGACAATTCAACGAATCAACATTCGCAACCTAGCGCCTCAGATAGCGCACCTCAGAATCCTGAGATTCCCACCTGGGAAAATGACAATATAGATATACAACGGAGACACAAACCTCCCCGCATCCTGAAGTCGGGAAAATTCACACGTGCAAATTTAACGATTGGTTCATTGAACATCGCCGGCCGTGACTCGGGCATCTCAATGCACAACAGTAACCACAAGTTCAAATTCCTCAAGGAAACGATTGACACGAACAATCTCGGTGTCCTTGGATTACAGGAGACTCACTTTGATACTGAATCAGCTACACAATTTAACAACATCTTCGGGCGATGGTTCAGACTCTACCACTCGGCCCATCCAGAGAAGCCATGCTCACTGCAGGGGTGGCCTTTGTTCTGAATAAGAAATTTGTCGACACAGACAACGTGCGGGAACATGAACTGATTCCCGGGCGGGCATATATGATAGTTATTCCGTGGAATAATGGTGAATCATTGAACATTTTAAATATATATGCGCCCAACCGCCCAGAGGAGAGGGACAGAATGTGGAAAGAACTTTGGACAATGTGGGCTGAGGACCCACCTCTCCCGTTCCCAACGATTGCATTGGGCGATTGGAATTTTGTGGAGGACCCCCTGGATCGAAACTCAGGGATTGCTGAGGTGGTCCGTGAAAGTTTTAAGAGACTGAAAAATTTATTCCGTTGGCAAGATGGATGGCGCGCAACCTTCCCAGATATACAAGACTATACCTGTGTCCAACATCGGACAAATAAAGAGACTCAGGAGACATATGACTCCTACTCGCGGCTTGACCGATTTAATGTTGACAACCAGCGATTCAAACACTTCCGTGGTTGGGAAATTAAACACTGCCCTGTGAAGAGTGATCACCGACTGGTGATAACCCCAATTAACAGGGAGAAGAGAGGAGAAACCTGGGCCCGGCAGGTGGTCAATGCCATTGTATTTACTGAAGACTCCGAAATTTATGTGTCGTGTTCAGGCACTGGCAGCACAGTTGGTTAGTGACCTTGAGAACCTGGAAAAGTTACAACGTGACCCTGGAAATAATATACAGACCTTGTGGGCGAAATTCAAGCTAGATATAACGACGTATGCGAAGCACTGTTCACGCTTCATCACCGATGATTCAACCCGAAAAATACGAACCTGGAAGGCCCAATTGAATATTGTGCTGCATGATCAGGATATGCCGCCTGAGGACCGGTCGTTGGCTGCCTATATGCTGGAACAGAAAATTGCAGAGCAGATACGTGAAGACTCAGAACGTAAAAAAGCGGTCTCTGAGGGACGCTACGATGTCGAGGGCGAGAATTTGCGAACAAAATCGTGGACGACGTCTGCCAAAGGCTACCATGTCAAGGAATCAATACTCGAGTTCAAAGCTGAAGGAGCCACGAATTCAGATCTTCCACGCTACGAAACAAGGCCGAAACGAATGGCAAAGATGGTGCGTGACTACCACGACTCAATTCAATCCCGAGACCTACCCGATGAATATGGGAGACTTATGGCAACTGAAATCACACTCGAAAAGTGTGATGCACACCTCTCAGAGTCCGAATTCAATGAATTGGACAAATATTTGACAAGTGAAGATATCGGCGCTGCACTGAGACTCTCAAACAACGGAACGGCTCCCAGAATCGATGGCATTCCCTTTGAATTCTACAAACTGCTTGACATACTATACCAGCAAGGCAAGGCAAACAGCCTAAACCTGTTCGACGTGCTAGGCTTTCTCTCAAAGCTATATCCAGATATTGAGGATCATGGCATGGTTAAACACTGTAAATTTAATGCCGGGTGGCTTTGCCCAATTTTTAAGAAGGGAGACAAATCTTTAATCAGCAACTATCGTCCGGTCACGCTGCTCAATTGCGACTACAAACTGATGACGAAGGGATACTCTTTACGGTTGATGAATGTGGCACCTTCGCTGGTACATCCTGACCAAGCTGGATTCATGAAGGGTAGGAAGATTGAAAACCAGGTTAAACTTGCAAAATTCCTCTTGAACTACGCGGATGCCGCAGAAGAGGATGGGGTCATAGTGTCCCTGGACCAGGAGAAGGCCTACGACCGGATTAACCACTCCTATTTACTACGTATACTACAGAAGATGGGCTTCCCCAAAAAGTTCTGTAACACAATCAAGAACCTTTATACCAACGCAGAAACAGTAGTCATCATCAACGGTGAAACCAGTAAACCATTCATGGTCACTCGTGGCGTGAGACAAGGGGATCCACTGTCCTGTTTATTATTCAATCTCGCTATTGAACCCCTGGCCTGCTTAATACGAACTTCAGATCTCAAGGGAGTCAGACTACCAGGAACCAACCAAAACCTGGTAGTGTCGTTGTTTGCGGACGATACCTCGATATACCTTTCATCCCAGGACTCATTAAAGACGCTCTGGGAAATTCTGAGCCTGTGGTGTGCTGCCTCAACGGCAAAATTCAACCAAAATAAAACGGTAATTCTACCTTTCGGGAGTGCTCGGTATCGAGCAAAGGTGTTACACGAAAGACGGATCAACAGCCAGGACCACATTGGTGGAATCTCGGAGTCCATCAAAATCTTGCCGGATGGACAGACATGCCGAATATTAGGAGCATGGATTGGGAACGGGGTCCCATACATTACACCCTGGCCAACAGTGGTCGAAAAAATTGCCAGTGGCCTTGAAGGATGGAGAGTTACAACACCAAGTCTTGAGGGCAAACACCACATCATAAACATGGTCATCGGAGGTCGAACCCAGTACCTGACGAGAGTACAGGGCATGCCCAAGGAGATTGAAGAGACACTGATACGAATGGAACACGTCTTCCTATGGGAAGGAAAGCCCGCTCGGGTGGCGCATGAAACCATGAGTCTCGACCTCCTTGAGGGCGGGAAGAAAATTCTAGACATTCCGGCCAGAAATGAAGCAATTGATCTTTGGATGCTACAAGCTTATCTCACACAGGGAGACGACCGTCCATTGTGGTGTTATCTTGTGGACTATATCCTGGCAAACTTCCTGGAAAAGAGCTACTTGAACATTAGACCCGGTGAAATTCTCAATGTGTTTCTACAGGAGATCCACATCCCGATATCGAACAGAACACCTCTACCCGACGAAATTAAACGAATGATTCTGACAGCACGAAAGTACAACCTGAAATTTACAGGGCTGTCAATAGCCAACAAAGTCAAACTCAACATGCCAATTTGGAGACATCCAGCGTCGAAGAAGCATGAATACCAGCGGGCCAAGCGGCGGGAGTCGGCCAGATGCCTGAGATTGAACCATAAAGTCAGAACGGTTCAAGATTATGGTCGGCGGGAGGGCCGAGGTCAAATTTTTGATGTGATCGTGGCTGGCCATTGTTCTCGGGCCGGCTACCACCGGTCTCTTCTCCCACCACGTACATCCTTAGTGAGCGAGTGTACTCGGAGCACACCGACAACGAGGACGACCAACAAGCCTTCAGCACCGCTGCGCCGAAGTCCCTCGGGCACCTGCGCACGATCGTGGAGGACCGCGACGAGCTGCGGCACACGGTCGCAAAAGTGCCGGAAGAGCTGAGCCTGTGCAAACTCCAGCTCGACGTGGCGCAGAACGAGGCCTTCCGGGCGCAGAAGATTGTCGATGATGTTGACAAGGTGCGTGTGGAGGCCGAGGAGCAGGCCGTCAAGGACCGGACGCTCGCGCGGCAGCTTGCTTCGGAGCGTGCGGTATGGGTCGCGAGGGAAGAAGGGCGCAGTGAAGGCTTCAAGGAGGGTTTACGACAAGGGCGCCGCTGGGCATACGAGGCCGCTCGCAAGCACTCACGCACGGACAAACTTACCATCAACAGAGAGTCAGAGACGTACGAGCCGTCTGCCCACCGGTCCAGTCGCAGGCACTGGTTATCTCCATCGCGGCAAGTAGCTGGTTTATTTGTAGACGGTGTATGACTCACAGAAAGATTGTTTTGCTCTTAGGTCAGTTCACTCGACCCTGCCCGCCACAGCGTCGTACGCGTCAACACTCCCTATGCACGCGATGTCCCCACCAGACATGACGAACACACTACCAGCGCAGTCCCACCAGCCTCTGCCTCCCCCTCAGCCCTAGGCTCAGGATTATCTCGACGACCCAACCCCCGCACGCCCGCGCTCCGCCATCACATGGATCAAGTCTTGCTTCAACCGCTCGGTCTCCTCGTCCAGTGTGCCAGATATCCAGATCGAGCCACCAGTACGTTTGCTTGTTTCCTGTTGCCCACTCCTCGTCAGGCCCAGCTAATGCTAGCCCGCGATGGTCACAGTCAAACCCCGCATTGAACCGCTCCACCAACTATATACCGTACAACATGCTCCTCACGCCCGAGGATGTGGGCACCACGACGAGTTCGTTCCCGACTCGCGGGGGTCCAGCTTGCGCCGTTTTGCAGCCCGACGCTGGTGCCGCCGCCGGTGCTGGGATTGGGATTGGGCTGGGGAACGGGACTGGGACTTGGAGCGGAAACATGATCGTACTCCCAGACAACCAGCTCCTGCGCGGGTTCATCCCCCTCAGCCCCATTCTACTCAACCTGCACATCGTGCCGCCTGTCTCCGCCTCCGCCGACCCTGCGAGTAGAAGTGCCGGTGCCAGTGCCAGTGTGCGACCCGCGCTGACACCGTCCCCAAGCCCGAACCCGCCCCCCGCGTACACCTCACGCGACATCTCCGCGTGCGAGCTCCCGCACCCACGTCCTGCCACCGCCGCTGGGACTAAGCGCCCTGCCACGGCCACTGGCACTCGCACGAGGAGTCCACCAGCGGCGCACTTCGAATCCGAATCGAAGGGTTGGGCATGGTGGGCAGCAGCACGGTGGGGCGCGCGCGTGGAGCGAGCGTCGGGTCTGCGATGCTGGCGTCTCCTGCCCTGCTGAATCACCCGATTTTGATTTTCTCGGAGACATGAGCGCTACTACTGCGGTGAGAACACCGACATGAAGGAGAAGATAGATATCAAGACTTCTATGTACCTAGAAACCAAATAAATAATATTGTCTTCACCCCAAAACTCATACAGTGAACTCGGATGAGTGTGCAATGTGCATATCATACATATTCATGGAATGGGACGAAAATCGGAGCACAAGTTTCTGATATCTAGCACTCATCGTCCGACTCTTCCGTATCTACATCCTCCTTGTCCAACCCCAGAAGATGGCAGACACGACTACACTCATGAGCCTTGACAACAGACTTGACGCCCCTGGGTCCCTGGTCCAATGAGAACTTACGCGGCTCCGCTCTGTCCCGGTTTGAATACAAGTGAAAGTCGAGAGAAGCCAAACACTTACTTCTGGTCATTTTGGTAAACAACGTCAATGATGAGCTTTCCAAGGTCCTTGGTAGGAAGCTTCCCCACGACAGCTAGATGAGGTATCAGTAAGAAAAATGTTAAAGTAGAGAAGTCTTATGCCACCCACTTTGGAAATGCGACAGAACGTGGAGTTCCGAGTTTGTAGCCGCAGCGGACTTCGCAATCAGGCTTGCCGAATTATGAGATATCGCTGCCACCGTTGATCCAATTTTGTTTTGAGTGCTGGGGAGCTTGGCAGAATCGATGAGGTTCCAACGCTGGCACGAAGTAGCCGTGCGTCGCTGGATAAGCCACCAGGGTGCGACGATATCTTGACCGTCTTCCAACTCGTCCTCAGCCAGTTTCAGCTGATCGTCGAGCAAGCCGGAAGCCACCGAAGGAATGCTTGTGTCGCCAAGAACTTCAGCAGCGAGGAAGGTGTCATGTACAGCAAGATCTAACAGGATTGATTAGCGTGGTAAAAAGGCTCGAAGAAAGTTCAGAATACTCACTTGGGTCAACGTCGCCAATTATATCGGCCGACTCGACAGCTTCGTAAAAGTTGCTGAGCATGTATTTGGTGTTCCACAGGGCGTATACATTTGCGGATAAAAGACGGTATGCGGCGGCGAAGGAAGCAGCATCTGTTGGCAAATCGACACAACGTTTGGCGACAAACAGTTCACCCGCAATCTCCAGCTGGATATGCAAGTCAGACCGTGCTGATGTATTGGAGGACATTTCGTACCTCGAAGACAACCTTGTCCTTGCCGGTATGTAATGGTTCGTCGTATAGGCGGGCTTGAACTGTCGATGGCCCAGACCACGGAAAAACGGGGGTGCTGTCGGCAGTCTTGATGTTCTCAAATTCAAGGGTCACATCGCACGCCGGTCGGGTTCTGGCAGGCACTTTGATTCCCATGAAGTTTGATGTCAACGCCAGAGTCACAGATTCCAAGCCTAAGCACCGTGAGTTTCCAAACCAGATGTAATAAAATAGAGCGACCCACCACGTCGCTTGGGCATTGGCTCTTCATCGTCGTCAAGTTCGGCATTGCGGCGGCGTTTCACCATTGTGGTTCTGGTACCCTTGGTCCCGGTACGTTTCTGAAACTGGTTGACAGAAAAGGACTCAGCGTTAGGATATCCCAGGAGCATTTGACTCACGGCCTCAATGTCGATCAAGAAGTTGAGCATAACCGCCGGGCTCTTGACTAATCCCTTGTACTTCTTCGGAATGGTGAGGAACACCTCACTGTTGTAGAGTTGGGAATGAATGTCGTAGAATTCACCGAGGGTCCCATCCATGCTATGTTCATGAACGTTGAGATTATTGCGCCAAACGATGAAGATTTCCGAGCTGTACAGATAATCAGGTGACGGCTCTGCAGCATACATATAAAGAACTCACCGCTGTAAGCTCGCATTATGAGACGAGTCCCACGGAGCTGCCCAAACTTTCATTATATCTTCGACCATGGCTGTAGAAGAGAGTCAGTGGATCGAAAGGATTGAAGATCTCCACGCTAGCCTTCGAATGAAAGTGTCTCTTTGTAGGCACGGGAAGCACCACCGAGTTTGGTGTATTCATGTTTCTTCACGAAGGGCAGGGCATGCACGTTGATATGGCGCATGGTCGATCCCTCACGAGACTGAAGGCTACTGCGAATGTCAAAGTGCAATGTGTACCACAAGCGAAAAGACTTACCTGCGCGACTGCTGTGAACCCGCAACTGCTTGAGAACCACCCCCTGAGCGCATCTGCCATGCTTGGCTGCGAACTTGAATGGCAGTAGTCTTCGCCCTCTCGGCATTTTCACGGGCCTGTAATTCGGTGTCTTCAACCCCTGATCAGTACGGTAAAGGAAGAATAGATATACAAACAGACCTTGGCGAGCACAAGTAACACATCTTGCGGGATTGAGATTTTTGCCAAACTTGCCACAGAGTACGCATTGCGCCACTTCCTTGTATGGCTTCAGTCACACAGTCTGAAGGATTAAAAGATGCCACTGACTTGGAGCTTGTCTGCTGCCTCGGGGTTTGGGGCATTCTTGATAGCAGCACAGCGGGAACAAAGTCCAGGAGATGTTTTTCTTGGGAAGGTTCCGCCACAACCTTCAACAGGGTCGCACAACTGGGTTTCTTCAGACATGAGGTCAGATGTAGATGAGTGTAGAAAGAGATGGCATAGCATCCAGATTTCAGATTATATAGTGGTTGGCCCTCCATTGTCGGGGCTGTTTCGACAGAAAAGGAAAACCTGTGGAGCTAGATTCTTGTTTGGGAAAGCGTTGCTTTGGCGTTGCTTTGGTGTTACTTTGGTAGGACTCCTGGGATTCACTCGTCTCGGTGACCAAATTTACTTGAGATGCTTCTTGCCTTGTTAGAAATGGGAAGACATGGTACAGTCACCGTAAAAGTCCCGAAAACATGCGGATATGAGTTATTGGGCTGTAGAAGCAAAGAAAAAATAAGTCAATATCAATATCGAGCATGAATTTGGCAGCCACGCAGTAGATCTCTGCTCTCAATCAGACGGACCCGTATTGTGTTGTAACAGACGCGTATCGTGTCGTCCTTTGTCACGCTGCACGTGCTGTGTGACAGGGCGCGGTCGAAAATCCGTCACTCCCGGTTTGCTCCCGGCCTAACTCAATTGCCTGACTGAACAGGTCGCGACCTGAAGCTTGCCCCGGTTGCATTGTCCGTTTATAAGGGTGCACCTCAAAAAACAGCGCAGTTGGAGGGTACAAACTTGAAGGACTGGGATAAAAAACGATAATGAAAGGTATATACCTCTGTTTGTTCCGTGTTTCGCAATCCTGCGCTCAGAATTTCGGGGTTGTTCTGCTCTTTTTGTCTTAAAAAGGTGCCAGCTTTGCCCAAGAAGACTCGAGAGCAGTGGAAGCGGTGAGGGGGAGAAGCAAGAGAGGCAAGCCAAAATTTCCTTTTCGGGACACTAGCAGTTTTCGATGAGCCGCAAACTGTGTTCTCAACGCATCTCAGGCTTATTCCAAAAGGTACAACAATGTTCATCGTCATTTCAAGCCAGTAACTAGCGAAAGGCATTTATAATTCATATCTAATGCTAATGTACCCAGCATTGATTTCGTCATTTGGGCTCGCATTGAACAGGTGTATGTAACACAAAAAAATGCCTATGTCCTCTTTAGAAGCACGCGACGCTTTTTTACTGTCGCTTTCTGCCCCTCAACTATGTTCTCCTCGCCAATATTTAGTGAGCGGCACATCCGGTCACATATATGATCAGACAAAATAGCCTGAATACCATCTTGGCCATGATCTCCAACGCCGCTGGCTCTGTTGGACGGTGTGGATCAGATATTGTGAAGGAGACCAGGACAGAAAGGAACTCACCCCTCTGAAGTGTGGGTCATGATGTCACACAAGATCCACCCCGAGTTTCCGCCTCGTGAGACGCCCTTGGATCCTGAGGTCGGACACTGTCAGTAAGATTCGATGTCAAACAACAGTAGTATTACCCTGGATGTCTGCAAACACAAGGGTTTGGCGGCTATACACGTACGAGAAATGCATAAACGCATCAATCGTTTGTCCTGGCTTGTTCTCGTGGTTTGGATGCCGCAGCGTCCCACTCCAGCGCTCAATGGCAGAACCGCGTGAGGGCTCCAGTAGCCATACAATAGACGTATCGGGATTGCGGTCTATCGAGTCCAGGAAAGCTTGCATGCTGACACCTGATGCGGGCGAACGACCAGTACCTTCAATAATTTCTCGCACCAGGAAGCCGCGGGAGAACATGAAATCTAATGAATGTTAGCACACATGCCACCGGTAAAGTAGCGAACACACTATTTGATACTTCAGTCTCAGTTTCAACCGCTCGCGCATAGAACTGATCCAAGGACCACTGCCCCTGGTTCAAACGGATGAATTCATTTTCCAGCTGACTGGAATTCTCGTCAAGCGAGACAGATTCTGGCCCGTTACCCACTTCAAAAAAATGTTTAGCAACGTAGGGCTTTCCATCAAGAAGTAACTGCAGTCCAATTAAGTGATTTTCCTGCCCAGATTTCGCCTAAATGTCACTCACCCGATAAACTTTCTTGGTCTTCCCCTTTGCAAACGGCGTATTATCAAGCAAAGCCTCGCGAATGTCCTCTGTGCCCCATGAAACTTTGACCTGTCCGGTCCCGATATCAACATTCACCGACGCGATGTACAGGGAGACTTCTGTGGCAAGCGGTTTCGGAGCGGCAGGAGGACCATGGTTTTGTGGCTGCTGTAGTCCGCGACCATTCGGGTCCTCTGCGGATGCGGACGAGGGATCTACCGTATGCCGATGAGTGCTCAAATACGTCTCCAAATGAAAGTGCTCATACACTGCATTCGGAGGCGCTTGAATTTACCCATCTTTCCATTCACCTCAGATGGGTCTTCTGGTCTCTCGCGCTTTCCTCGAGCTTGAGGTGGCGCCAAAGTGAGCTCGCGAGCTTCAAACTATCCGTAGAACACTTAGCAGGCAGCATCATTTAGAATTGAAACAGCTTGCCTGATCGACATCAATGTACAGCTCGAAGCACATGCACTCGCCCCGCAAATGTGACCATTTTTCGGGAACATTCTTGAAAAACATGTCTGCGCTCGGATCTGCATGATGGATGTCAAACAGCTGGGCCACCGTTCCGTCCATGGAGCCTGGGATTAGATTTCTGTTCATGTGCCACCGGAGATCTACATCTTCGCTGTACTTCCAAGATCAGAAATCGATAGAATTGTAGAAAGGAAAGAGACTCACCGTCTCAAACTGCAAGGTGAGCCGCCTTCCCATACAGCATTCAGGACCTGAAGATATTCTTCGATGATGTCTAACAGTTTCAAATTAGATGAAATAAATGTGACTCGAAGTAGTCACTTGCCCTCCATTTTGGTGTCGCAATGGTAATAATCAGAGTGGCATGGAAGCCAACCGGAGCTGGTTCCCCCAATCATCGCAGTAATACTGACCGTTAACATCCTTCCCAGAGTTCCGTTCCGACTTTTACGCAGATTATCGAGATTCTCAGTTGTCATTGCGTGAGAGGGAACACCAGAATTGATGTCCCTCCAGGACATGGGGGCCAGTGGAGTAGGGTTCCTCCAGGCAGAGGCAGTCGTCAACTGATCTTTCTTTCGCTGTTTTCCGGCATTCATTCTGGCTTGAAACTCAAGGCCACGTTGACGTTCGGCGATGACCAGTGTGTCGTCCTCCTCGCCGATAGACCTCTTGTCTGGAGTGTTGCGCTCAGAGCGTACAGAGGCAGGAATAAGGATGGGGAACGTACAAATCTTCTCACATCTACCGCATCTGGCACCTCTGAGGTTGCGCGCTGCAGTGCCGCAATCTTCGCATTGTGGGTATTTCTGTCTGGAGTCAGGATTTGGGCGAGGAGTAATCTGTCGAGAACTAACTGCCCGAATTTCGCGCTCCAGGGGGTCGTGTTCATAGCTTTCAAGCATTATGCACCGTGCGCAAAGTCCTTCATGGTCTTTGTTCTGAAAATCCCCTTGGCAGCCGTCTCCTGGCTCAGCTCCAACACATTGAGTGATAGGGGCAGCCAGCAACACTTGTGATAACTCGGGCATAGTGCAAGATTTCACTCCAATAGCAGCAGAGAGGCAGTCCAGTGGCGAAGAAAGTTAACGTACGCAGCAAGAGAGTTTACGAAAAAGGAAATTCTTCGATGCCATTGTTGTCCTGAAATGGATGCCGAAACTTTGAGGATGGAAACAGAAAAATACCAGCGAACTTGTCGCAAAAAGCAGTGTAAAAAGCAGAATAGCTGACAGGAGTTGCGTTGCGATTCTATCTGCAAATTTGAACGGCTGTATCTCTAAATCAGACCGTACACAAAGTTGCAAGTCAGAAAAATCCTCACTTCATTGTGCGAACCAACACTCGACTTTTTCGATGCTATGTGAGCTTGAAGAAGGCGGTATAAATCAAAAGAAGTATTCACAGCTTGTTTCATACTTTTATTCAGCAAATTGCGCTTGAGAGGATGAACGCGAATGAAGGAGGTTATCCGGTCACATGGTCATTTCTTGTCAATAGTGTATTGACAAGAAATGAGCATGTGTCGGCTGGTGGTAACTCTCCAACTCTTCTTCCTTCGTCTGCGGAAAACCGGACGTGTCCCACTGACTGTGGGCCCAAAGTATGGACTATCCTGGTCCAATTTCTCCAACCACTCAGGATTCGGACTGCGATGTGAAACGATAGAAATCTTGTAGAAACCGAAACACACTCCATTCAAGTTCACTTCATGAAATTGGTCTCAAAAGGCGAGACCATAGCCATAGTCAGGCTCGTCTCAGCCTCTCTAGTCTATCGAAAAACTCATATCTCATTCGGAATATCAGGCTGTCCACAGATCTCGGGCCACACGTCTTGTCGGAGACTCCACGCGGTTCATGACCGTCGCATTCACCAAACAGATCCGCGAAACCAATTTGAGAAAGTGGTTGCAGGACATCACCGAGCCGGGCAAATCCATTACTTACGATGAACATGAGTATCTATTGAAACCTGATCTAGCCTTGATTTCTTAAAACCAACTTCCAGATATGTATTCCTTGGCTTCACTGAGAACAATCTGAAATCGGGACATCTCCTTTTCTTTCGTGAGGGACCGGTTTTCTCTGTCTCCAAGTTGAAGGAGCACTTCGGCAGCTATCTCCAGGCGGTTTACGAAGTGTTTGGCTATAGTAAATATGCGGCCAGGCTAGGACTGTCCTTCTCGTCAACTGTCGCGATGCAAGAGGTATGTTTAGAGCATTCAAGTCTAAAATAACTCACAGTGCATCGGATCGAGCTTGAGGAAAAACACTTGCTGCAAGATCTCAAAGCCAACGATGGTTCTCTCACCACCGCCGGCTGTGGCCTTATTCACGACTCCTTTGCTCAAGATATTTCAGCGCGTCTCGGTGTTCCCTTTGACACTGCGGGTAAGGCCTCATTATCCGGGAAGTGATCATCATCGCTAACTTAGATTAGTTTTCCAAATGCGCCTCGGAGGTATCAAGGGTACTCTCACCCACTGTCCCGATGAATTGTTACAAGATTTGCGGATGTCGAGGCAAAAGATCGCGTATCGTAGGTCAATGGTCAAGTATAACAACGGACCACATGTTTTGGAAAAATCCGGCCGTCTGAACAAGCAGTTCATTGTACTGCTGCTCACTCTTGAGATCCCTCTTCTCCAGATGCAGCTCGATGAGATCGAAAGATGACGACGGATGGCCAGAAGGCCTTTGACTGCATCGATGGGGAAGTTGTTGCCGAAGGTGAGTCGGACTTGACGGCTTCTACTAAGAGCGTATGTAGCCCGACTTCTTGCCTGTCACCCACTACTGATGCTTCCACTGCAGTCTACAAGATGCTTCTCGCTGGTCATGACATGAACGAGCCATACCTCGCCAGTCAGCTTCCCCGCTTCCAGAATATATCTCGAGATGCTCTCCGCAAGAAGCTCGATATCTCTGTCAAGGTAGATCTTACATATCTGGTTACCGGGGACTTTTGAAAGCGCTCTCCTACCTCTTGGGTGTCATGGATCACTGCGGTGTTCTCAAAGAGGGGGAGGTCTACAGTAACTTGCCGACCAAAAGTGGACCGCAGGTTGGTCTAGTCGCTGTGATGAGGAATCCGGGCTTCGATCCTGATGGTATGTCTTCGCCCCTTGTGGTTCTCCGTCCTTTTCAATGTTCTCTGTTAGGCATATGAGTTCTTGAGGCGGTGAACCGACCTGAACTAGAGCACTTGACAAATTATATGGGTGAATATTTGTCTCCGATGTTTTTTGTTTTCAGATTCACACATCGTATCAGTTTTCGCTGCATCGGGCGTTCGCTGCAAGCCAGACCGCATGGGCGTCAGGTGAGTAATCATTCAACACGATTAGTCTTATTGTGCTGAATTATTTGAATGGATCTCAACGGCGACCAGTACTTTGTTCTCTTCGACCCATCGCTCATACCCGAACACCGGACACCTAAGAGCCGCACCACAGCTGTCAGTAAACCTCTTACGCGCAGCAAGGCCATCGCAATTGGTGGACGCACCCAGACCATCGCGCGTACTCCCAGCCTGAGGCACAAGGACATGCGGACAGCCGTACACTTCGGAATGCAATTTATCTAGCACCGAATATACTGGATTTTGGAGTGCACTCATGTGTGTAAGACAGTAAAGCAATCAACGAAGTCATGCATTAATCCTAGTAAAACTCTTCTAATCGCTCTGCCATCTGTGCAAAAATCTCCCAACCCCGCGACGCCTCCAGCTTCGGGCTTCCCAGTTCCTTGTAAACCTCCCAAGCAGTAACATCGAAGTGATCAGGTACCCAACGCAACGCCTCTTCACGAGAGCAAGGCAGGTTCGCCCGAAGGGCTTCGACGGCCTCTCGCTCCACCGGGGTGCTCATGCGCGCCAACCCATAGGTCTCTGGGTGTTGAAATATTTCGAGCGGAGCCACACCCAACGGGAGATCCTTCTTGGCGTTTTTGCGTGTCTTGTGATAGTTCCAGTAGTCTTTGAAAGCATCCAAGGCTTTCTGAACGATCTTGGACCAGAGCCAGTGGAAGAGATCCCTTTGAAATCCTGTCAGTTGATGCACAGTGGAGGTGGCATGATGAGGACTTACACATGAATCTGGTTTCCGGAATTGAAAATCCCGTTCGTTTTTCCATCCTCAATCCACTCCCGCAAAGAGCGACCCAGAACCTGGCGGAGCCACTTCCACAGATTCTCGATGGGGATGCTGTTCATGCTCTTGAGGGCAACAACAGGAGGGAATTTTAGCGGGTCGATATCTGGAGTAAACGTGTCGCTAGATTTGGATGAGATACATAATTAAATTTATCACTTTGTGAAACCACATACCGCAGTCCAATGTGCGCAGCAAACATGTCGCCCGTTTCCGAGCCCCCGTCAACTGTCACCTGAAGAGGGATAACTACGCGGTCATATTAGCCAAATAAATTTATCGGAAAACTGGTATCCCTCACCTCCGCATTCAAGAACAAGGTCAAGGTATAGATGACCAACGATCACAGAATGCCGGGCATCCGGGACGCAGCTCAGACTACATGCGACACCGCTGGCCTGGTCCCTGGAGCCGTATATGGCAAGACCTACCGGGCCCATCTGAAGTGCCGCACTAGAGAGCTTCTCATGGCCGTCGAAATGAAGTTCCTGGAATACGCCCAGTGCCCTGAGGTTTTTGCGCGGGATCTTATCCTTGTTCCCGGGATATCTCCTCTTGGCAGCACCGGGAGCGTTGTCCTTCATAATCTCGCGAATAGTATCCCTGAAAATGGCACGCTCGAAGAAGTATTTCAGAATGGGAAGAGCAACTTACCGAGGAATTTGATACCCATCCAGGGCCAGAAATGTCTTGACTGCTTGTGGGCCCATGCCTTGCATGACGTCGTTATCAAGTTTGTCTAAGACGAGTCCCGTGGCGACCGGAAGTGGGGGTGGCTTGCGTACGGTGGGAGTCAAGAATTGTGTATTCAATTCCTTCAACTTCGTTTTCCTAGGTGGCATGAATATCATATTGGGAGCGAGGAAAATAAATGAACACACTTTATGTGGTAATTGTGATCTGACGCCAGAGCCGCCAGTTTTGCTTTAACGGACAGTCCGAGTCCTGCATAGCGTTTCAGAGACGCCTCCAGGACGTCGTCCGGAGGACCTGAATTAAAATTCAGAAAAATGTAAGAGCCGGTGGCAAGAGTCGGGATGCCACTTACGCTCGCCGTTGTAGTGCCCGTTATTTCCTGCGGGATTATTGTTCTTCATGGGAATGCTGTGTGGGTGTTAAAGGGAAGATGCAGGGATACCAAAGATGCGCACATAATTATTTAGCTGTAATGATGGTCGAGGAGAGAAAGAGAAATGATGTTGTTTATATTTGTCGCACAGACGAGGAAATTCTGATTAGATCGGCTCATCGTCTCAAAGTGCAGATGGACTATCAAGAGATGAGCAAAGGAATGTACTGTATTTGAACTCCAAGTATAAGATACAGGTACTTTTACATTGGCAGAAGGAAGAGAGGGCAATGGCGCAGAATGGATGGGAAGAAAAGTGAGTGAATGCAGCGCACAAAAAGTGGGAACCCGCATGGTCTTGAAAGTGTCGTCCTCGTGCTGCAGACAGAGAAGCCAGTTCAGCGATCATCGCTTCATGCGTGGAGTTGTGGGTACCAGCGTCGGTGTTATGCCACAGGCGCCTATCCGTCAAGGGCTCGATGACGCATTAGGCCAACCTTCCAGGCTCAAGAGTGGTGAGCGGAGGAGCTAGAACATGGCGGCGAGGCAGCGGCGCCAGCAGTCTGGGTACATGGCGGATGGCGTCGAGGATGGCTTGAAGGCACAGATGAGAAACTGCATCGATGGTATTGGGAAAGAGGCGGGAGACAAAAAATGGACACACCTCCTTGCGCTGGTAAGAGAGCGCAAAAGAAAGGGCACATGGCCGCTGCTGGAGCCCGCGCTTGAAATTGTGGATGTGTCGCAACCCGCAGGGGCGGGCGCAGAGTTCGTGGCAGCGAGACATTGGCGAGCCAATGGGGTGTCACGGTATACACGCTCCGCATGGCTGCGTGCTTCAGTGCTCTTGCGCAGAACACTGTGCAAACAAGAGGGGGGAGAGGAAGTTGATGGACTGCGCGGGGGAGAAGAGAAGAGACTTTAGCGTCGAGGAAAGGGAAAGAGATAAGAAAGAAGCACCTCATTTCTACCTCTAATAACTCCCGAAGGTCCACAGCTGAAGAATAACGGTGTTCAGAAAGTTCGGGTAAAGCGCCCGCCCCTCATGCTCCACATGCCCGTGTCTGTACAAGTGAGCATGCGCATGCCTGCGACCAGCACCCGCTGAGGCCCCGGCCCCATGTGTCCCCGCATGCGCATGGTGCAGTTGATGCAGCACCGCTGCCAACGCCGATGTCGCCGCCCAGGTCCCAGGGCTCCCCGAACGCACTGCGGTCAAGGTCGAGGCTGAGGGCATCTTGCTGTTGCTGCTGGGGTTGCTGCACCTGCTGCTTCTGCTGATCCTTGGAAAGATGGGTGCAGGTCGCTCATAGGAGACCAATTGGTCTCCCGCGCCTCGGCCTTGAACAGTGCTGACATGTGCCGGTACAACGACACCTGCGCCGTTGAAGCGCGAGGGGAAGCCTCCAGATGCTGAAGGGTCAAGACAGTCCGTTGCAGCAGCGGCTGACTGGTTTTGAGCATGGTGTCAGGTCACAAGAGGCCATTGGAGGTGTGTGCTGAAGGAATGTTCGTCGTTGTCGTTGTCGGCGTGCTCAGAGTACACTCGCTCACTAAGGATGTACGTGGTGGGAGAAGAGACCGGTGGTAGCCGGCCCGAGAACAATGGCCAGCCACGATCACATCAAAAATTTGACCTCGGCCCTCCCGCCGACCATATCAAGATGCCCTTAAAATCGCAAGTCGAAGAACAATAAACCTGAGGAAACCTCACCAGATAAATCCTTCAGGAATAGGCCGGAAAAACTGTGGCTGCCCACTATGCCTTCGAGATCGAACAGTACTCGATTGCGACCATCCTGGGCAATGTGTTGAAACTGCGAAGATGTTGATCGACAGTATTACACCGAAATGGAACCACACCGTACCCAATCTTGACTTCGGTGACAAGCTTACCCTGACGGATGAGGAGGTACAACTCAATGAAATGGCAATAGAGCCAGACCGGGTCATGACGTTCGATCCAAAATTCAGTTTGGTTGACATCGAGAGCGGATTCCGCATCTTTGCCTCTGAGGAATCACTTAATGAGGTCCCAGCTAGAAGGTATCAAATTCCTGGAGAAACACCGAGCACGGTGACATATTTTTTACACCCAATTATTCTCAATGCCGGTGAATTTGGGCCGAGGATTGAGTTGAAGATAATGAGGGTATCCAACGGTGCACAAGCCAGTATGAAACTGTCCCTCACGTTTGATAGGGCCGAAACTCCGTTGACATTTTCAACTGCACTCTTGGGCAGCCTGCTGCTGATATTGCAGAATAGCGAGCGAAACATTCCCCTTCTCATCTGCACCTCATCCGAATACTTAGCACGAGTCTTGGTGAACATTACGAGAATGACCTCCTGGACGCTAACTTCCGAGTTTTGAAGGCCGTTGTGGCCATGTTGAATGAGAGAGTTGCGAGAACTCAATTCAAGAAGGTTTCCGAAAATCCAGCCAAGATTCTATCCCAAGAAATAGTACATCCAGTCGAGATAGACAATGGGGTAGACCTAATGTTTGAAAACCCGGGAATGATGTTGTCCCGGGGATCTCAAAGAGTGTTCACAAATATTATATGCCCCCTACGGGCGAAACCTTACCGAAAATTCACTTTTGTGAATCTCGACCGTATTCGATGCACTGTAGACGAGATATGCAGCTATACACCATCTGATTCAATGATTTGGAAATCGATACGATCCACCACTCTGCAACGACGCTCACGGGAGTTTTACTGGAAATGTATTCATAACACCTTCAGAGTGGGAAGTTTCTGGTCCCATGTTGAGCACCTGGAGCGAAATGGGACCTGCCAGGTGTGCGACGCGATCGAGAGCTTAGAGCACATTGCACTGGAGTGCAACTCACCGGAACAGAAGTTAATTTGGGCCCTCTCGAAACAGCTATGGTTGAAAAAATATGATACTTGGCCAACCCTGAACTGGGGATTGATCTTGGGCTGCAACCTGGTGAAATTTAGGTCTCCGAGGGGCCGTGCGTTACCTGAAAAAGGGAGACTGTTTGCAATTTTAGTATCAGTGGGTTGGCATCTCATTTGGAACCTCTGCGTGAATCGTGTCATGAAAAATCAAGGTGCAACCCAGAGTCCAGCAAGCATCCACAACCAATGGCTTACCGCCGTGAATTCGGCCTTACGACGCGACCGCATTCTCACGAACAAAGTTAAATTTGGCCCACTCGCATTGAAGAAAGACATGGTGCTGAACACCTGGAGTGGTCTGCTTATGGATGAGGACGCTCTGCCGGATGATTGGACACTCACAGAGGGGTTTTAGTGGGTATGTGGCCAATGAATGGTATAGGATAAATATTCTTGAAGGCCAGAGTCCCACACTGGTAAAAATCGTGTGTAACGGCATTTCCTCCTGGACAAAACTCACCGGCATGACTGGCCCAAAACCAGCAACACAAGCGGACAGACTCAGAATGCTTCTGCAGACTTTGATCTCGTTATCCCAAACACTCCAAAAAAAAAAAACAAAAAACAAAAAACTTGAAACATATTTAATATTTATTAGAAAGTTTGCAAGCAACTTGAAACTTCTCCGTGAAGATTTGGAGGAGATTATGGAGAAATTCGAGTGCCCAGTTAGTGGGCTCTGCGCAGAGCGCGCTACAATTGTTATTTGATCAAGGGGGTCCCAAAAGCAGATGGCTGTGCAAAATGTGGGTTTGCCAGTATTTGTTTGATGGTCGCGCCGTGGGACTTTGATGGTCTTGCCGTGGGAACATGTCCATCGGCCCAACATAAGCTACGCCGAGTCTTAGGGCAAGAATATGGTAGGAGTATGCAAATATTGAGCACATTTATATCCACTGTTTAAGCATACCTCCATGCCTTACATTGGATATCCAGGAAAGGTTTGCTGCAAGTCCGGATAAGGCCGGCTGAGTTTGAATTTGATCAAACTCCATTCTGACAGATCAATCCACAGAACATTTGACACTTCGAATTCTCACCGAAGGTGTCTGGGCCAGTCAAGCCGGCACCAGGGGCAGGTCGGTAGGTCTGGCCATCAGGTTGGAAAAAAAAATGGGTACCCTCAGAACTTGGGTTGGAAACAGTCCCAATACTACCTGGAACCTTTGGACAGCTATTTAAATGCATGTCCAAGGCTTAACCAAGTTTCCAAGGTGTTCTTTGGGCAACCTACTACCTCTTGGCTATGTCACTCGGTTTTAAGAGCCCGACTCAACAAGGGAACATCAGAGTAAATTAAATTAAATTTGCATTCAGGTGAATTACTCCGGTATCAACTCTGTAAAATATTGATTGACATACTGAAAAGATCACTGGCCATCAATAACTTGAATGTAATTGCATAATATGCAAGTTGCTTACTTGCATAGAGTAAGAGAAAAATACAGGCAGCTAATTGGCTATGTAATAATTAATTTCAGGGTGTTGGGTTACTCTTCAGAGAGGTTTTTCGACCAGAGGGAACGACCACAGCCAAACCAGGACCAAAATGGAGAGACCTTTGGCAAATTCTGAACATCTGCACATGAAATATTACCCGATCTGAACTGTGGTGCAGCAGGCAAAGTAAGAGCAGGCGAGCGAAGCAGACCTAAACAAGGAGGGTGGTGTGTAGGAGCTAGAATGAGAGTCCAGCCATATCACTTGAGATAAGTCTCGTCGGTCTAGAGGCGGGCCATGGAGAGACGAGGCCCGATTGTCCTCGCAATCACGCACGGGAGCCCTGCGATGGTGTTTGGAGCGAAAGATGTCAAAACGGCAAGTCAGCCAAGGTGGCAGAACATGAATGGCTTGTGTTTCGTCGCAAGGGAGGAAGGAAGACAAGAAACCGGCTAGGCCGGATACTGTCTGGATTCCGCGTTTCAAGAGCCAACAGCAGCGCACAGATCCATCTAGGTATGGTTTTTGAAGATGGTTTGTACGTCGAAACTGGTCGAAGTGGCAAGCATCCAGTGCAAAAACAGTGCGAGGGCTATGTCGTTTCAAGTTGGCAGCGCATCGGGCCGGACAGGCACAGCCATCTTTGGCTAGCCGACGCCACGCTGCTGCCTTCTTGTCCTCGCTTCCACTACTAGTAGCAATCGCGACGCTCGCTTTTGTTCTCTGAGAGTCTCTTGTTCTCGTTCTCGCTCTCAGCTTTATCTTTCTTCTCGTCCTCGCGCCAGCCGCCCTTCTTTCCCTTGCTCCAAAGTTTTCCTTCACCTACTCCAAACTCTACCACCATGCGCACCAGCTCCACAGCCTCCACGCTCCTCCTCCTCGCCGCCCTCGCACACGCTGTCCCCCAGCTACAGCGGCGCGCCGACATCCAATGCCCCGCAACCGACAAGGATGGAACCGCGCTCACAGGCTCCGCGCCGTCGGGCGACTTTGTAACGTGCACATACGTCGACGCAGGGCCGTGCACGTATTTTCCCGCAGTGAGTCTGCTATAAATCCCCGTTGAAATGAGTTTTAACGCACGGTGATGCTCGAAGGACGGCTCCTTCTCGAGCGGCTCGTCGACATGCCCTAAGGGCATCGCGCAGGATCCAAGCGCCACGTGCGTCCTTTCTGTCCATGTCTTGCTCTTTCTTGCCTCACATACTCCTGCCCCCACAGCACGGATGTCCCCTCCTCCGCCGGCGCCGCGCCCACCGACCCCGCATCCTCAACGCCCATCGACACGCCGTCCTCCACACCCGCGACGAGCACGCCCGCCGACACGCCATCATCCACGCCCGCGACATCCTCGCCCGCCGCGAGCACCGCCTCTCAGCAATCGCAGACACTCACGCAGAGCGAGCCTACATCATCCGCAAGCGCCGGGGCCCCGGCCGCGAGCGCGAGCGCGAGTGGACGCCCGAACTCTGCTCTGAGCGCGCGGACGGGTGGGGCGCGCATGCTGTGTGCCATGATCGGGCTTGCGGCGGCGTGGGCGCTGCTTTGATTTCCTTTGGGCACGGGATGTCTGGATTGGACGATTTATGGCCTCGTACGGGAAGTACGCACTGGTACATTACGAACGGACTGGGGTATTCTATTGTGTTTGTTGTATCTATTGTGTATCGAGTGCACTCTAATCTTCTTCCTCTATATTCGACTTGCACTTGTTCCTGTGAAAGCTCGCTTGCAATTGCATGTGCTCTGGTCCGATCCACGACCGCACATGGTCATTCGCGAATACGCAATGACAGGGCAAAATAATCGTGGCGATCGAGAGGCTAGTTCGGCAAGCGCCGAACACCGAAATTGATGCGAAGATGCGAAGATTTCTCACACTTGTCCCTCTCCCTCATGTACGACCGGAACTCGTTCGGGGTAGGGCGCCGACGAATAGGACGCCATGCGTGGTTATCGCACTGCTAATTCAAGAGCGGACTGATCGCTTCGATCTTCTCTCGTGATACGTTTCAGTGCGCATGGCATTCTACCTCAATTAATTCCAACAATACACTGATTATAGGCCGAAAGGTAAGTACCCGTCGAGCAAATGGCACTTTTTGCCACAGCTTACCCACGGCAAGATGCAATGCACAGACCGACTCGGTGAGATCTGGAAATATGGGAGGATCGGAATTGGCGTCTGCATTGCGAAAGAAGTCACCATAGAACTCTTCCGTGATCTTAGGTCTGTCGGGGTCCTCCATTGTCTTATGAATAGTGAGTGAGGTTCACATGAAGGAATTGAATAAAGTGGGCGGGTCGTGCGCACCACTTTCGAAACCCCGAAAACAACGGCGTTACCGCAAGATGCATCGCTTCATCTGGCAATCTGTCGTCGCCCATCGCGTCTCGCGGGAGCCGAGGAAGACCAGTCCTCTTCGTACAGGCTCATTGATTCCAGGCGCGTTAGGTGAGACCCCCGACTTCTCCATGACCTGTGAGACCTTTAATTGACTGTCGCCAATCAGGAGCACTAACAAGTGGGTTGCGAGGATCTTGGCTGCCGTGGCAAGCTAAAGGGAGAATAGACTAATTTTGAAGGTGAGTTAGAATGTTGTCGCCCGAGGCAGGTGAGTCCGAAGTGCCGAAACTTGTCAGCCATGTCGTTGGAATCTTTGTCTCCATCTGGCGCAACTCATCTGTAGTGAAAGGCAATGGCTATTTACCAGGTGTCGTGGGCTGTATGATTGCAGTTACTCTGAACGAATTTGTGACGGATGACGAGAGGAAGAGGGAGGAGTCAGGGCAGTCAGGGCAGGGGTGAACAAGGAGACGACATAGTCAGGGACTGAGTCGGAGATGTCCCTCCTGTATATTCCTGCAGCATGGATCGAGAGGAAGGCGAATGCTCCAGTGGGGCACCACCATAGCCGGGGTGGAGAGTCAGATTTCTAAGCGGAAGGATGAGAACAGCGAAGTTTCAGCAGAAGATTGAAATTACTGACTTGCAGGCTAACACATCGACGAGATTGGTGAGGCAGAGAGAATGATATGGGTGCAACGGGGGATGAAGGATTAGAGCTTCTCGTCCAAGCTTGAAGGCCTCATCGATATCCACTGAGTTTCGTTGCTGCTTGAACCGAGCATGAAGCGCAACAGCGAGATTGACAGTGGAAATGTCATGGTCAGGATGTGGTGGGTGATTATGGGCCAGACTATCTCGATACAGTTGAACAGCCTCGTCAATCTCTGCCGCGTTCCCTAGTTTAACGAACCGGGCAACTATTGCAGTGGCAAGTTCACCCATGAACATGCCACGCTCAGGATGAGGTGAAGGATGAAGTGCCAGAGCTACTCTATGCAGCTGAACTGTTTTGTCAAGTTCCCCGGGATTCCCCCGCCGCCGCAATAGTCCTGTAATAGTAAAAGCAGGGACCGGACTAGATCTCCCTCCATCTAACATGGTACTGTGGACTGAAAGCTAGAACGGAGACTTTTCTTGCTGCTTACTCTGCGGGTCGGGATAAAATACACACTGCCACACTAATAACCACAGTGGGCCATATTAACGAATTGACTGGCTAACGAGATTAACGAATGAGTAAGCATCGTCCCGCGCTCTGGGTATAAAATTATCATTTGGATTCGAAAATGTGACGCTAAACGGACAAGAGATCACAAACGCGTTTCGATTTCTTGCCTACACACACTAGCGAATAAACACCACCTCCGCAGGGTACAGTCAGTGTGGTGCGATGCTGTAGAGTTACAAGTGCTGATCCGAAGATGTCTATCGTAGATGAATGGGACCACAAAACAGCCGAGATGAAGATACACTCAAAGGACCTTCCTCCACGTGTATACAGCGTGACGGAATGAGAGATTGGTGCGAATTTTGGTGAGGCCCTAGGGTCGTTCACAACAGGAAATTCAAGGATCGCCATTCGTGCAATCCACTATGTGCAAAGCCGCAGACAGCTCCTGTAGATCCAAGCAGAATTTTCTCTTCGATAATATTCTCCTAACCTGAAGCTCGCTGCGCATCTGTGCAACGTGCCCAAGGACGACTGGCAGGACAGATGTCAGAAGGTCTATTGTTGGCGTCGGGGGATACCAATCAATATTAATGGCGCCAGGAGATTCGCGACAGAGAAGGGTATCGGTTGTGGGCACGGATGGTACCGATCCGGGATAGTACATCCAGAAATTTAAGCAGCAGCGCGCGCTTTCTCAGGAAGGAAGACGCTGCGTGAGGATTTGCGGTTCCGGGAACAGAAGACAGGAATAATTTGCTACATCGAGATCGCAGAAAGCTCAGGCGCTATTTTCCATGCGCCGAGCCTCCTGACCCTCATAGAAACCTCCGCTTTCCGAACTGAGTCGAAATGCCAGTGTCGATGCACACGAATCCACGAGTAAATGACGGAAAACAAGACGCGAAACACAAGCTGCCAGTGGCCATGACGCCAGAGAGCACAAAGCATCGGATGGGACGAAACAATTCCACTTTGTGCGACGAGCTCTTGTGTTTAATTGTCTAAGATGAGGACTCGCCGCCGCCGTGTATGCGTGGCGGAAGCGGAGCTTGGTCGTGGTGGATTGAATTGAAGATATAGTTGTTGCTGTTTGGCAATCACGGCTTTGGTCGTGTTGTCTTGGTTAAGCCCAGCCTGAGCCTCATGCGCCTAGCCTCGTTCCGGCGCAGCGCTCGACTTTGGAGCCGTTCGCCAACTGGTCTCACGTGTTAGACTTTCTGTGTGGTTCTCACTCCCACCAATGCACGCCCTTATGCACACCCTCTGTGGCACCCTGAAGGCCTCAAGCAAGGCCACAAGTCCGACGACGAGTGTTCTGGCCCTTCTGGGATTCCTGCGTATTTGTTTGGGAAATCGGATTTGCGGTTTACATCGATGCGCTTGCGATCTCTTTAGAATTCTGTCTGGTGCTAGGCCCTTCGCCGCGGTCCGGTCGACCCGTCACCGATCCTCTCTGACCGCGTTTTTCTACGTCTACTCGGCCGCGCGTCTGCTTTCCCCCAACTTCTCCCTTCTTCTTGAATTTCTCCATGTGCACGTGTCCTGTGTTGGCTTCATCGTCAACACCCTCTCAAACAGTCCCCATCCAATACCTCCGCCACAACATCCAATCGTATCTCCGCTTCCCGCATTCCAGCGCCAAGGGTTCATTTGCGACGGTGAATTGTGTGGACCCAGCTGGCCTATTTTTCCATCTACATAATGCTATGGTTGTTTCACGGACGACTTCTGCAAGCCTTCTGAGACTTGGTGGCCCTACCAACACGGCCATTCCAGAGCATTCCTTGGCATTCCCTGAATACACATGAAATACAGTCTCGGAAACGAGCGCGACGAAACCAAACCAGAGAACCATGCCCTATCCTTTCGGCACAATTACGTGTCGAGGAACGTCTGACCAGGAGTCGACTTTCCGCCGCCGACAGAGGTTGCATGAAGTAGTGATGGACCGCCCGCACGACTTCCGCGACCGTTATGTACGGTTTCCGGTAACGAGGAAAGACCCGGATACACCCCAAGAGTTTCTGGTACATCTCGAGTCCCCGGATATGCGCGATGTGAATACTCAGATAGGTGACATTTCGCAGTCCGCTGCCTAAGACATGAAAATCCTGGCATGATCCAGGGTCCATGGGTATGCTTTTGAGCAAGGTACGTCCGAGGAGCACAGCCATCGGCCACGGCGTGGAGCAGACACGACCGCAAGCCAAGGAAATCCCGACAGGCAGGAGTGCAGATACCTTGGCAGATCCGGCTTTCGTTGACATTGGACGAGACTCTGTAGGGTGTATGATGGAATGAAATTAGGCACAATTGAAGATAAGGCGCCCCTTATAAGCACCGCGCCTCCTGTGTGACGCGTGTGGGCGTCTGTGAGCGGGAAAGAAAGGATTGAAAGCTGAACGACAGATGATACCCAGCTAGATGTCCACCAGGAACCCTAAAACATCAATTGGCAAAGGGGGATTTTCCCAATGAAAATGTGCAACGCATGCGCTTAACCTCGGCGTTAAGTGAACAAATCAGAGGCTCAGGTTTCATTATTGCTGTTTGCAAAATAGTTGGCGGTCACGCGGTTTACATCACAAATCGCCGCTTTAGAACGCTGATCTCGCGAGCGCTCTAACTCAGCCGCGACGCGTCAAAACACCAAAGTCTCTTGATGAAAGTTGGAGTATTCGTCAAGGGCTAGGTCGCCCCGCCATTTTCGAGGTAATTAGTATACTTTTAAAAATGATGTTTGCGGGGACTTTGTGATGCTTGTCGAAACATGAGCGGGCTGTAGCTGTTCTGTACTTCAATAGACATTGTAATGTCAAGATTTTGGAAGAAAACAAATACTAGATGGTAGACGCTCCGCGTCGAGGCGTCCTCGCGCATTGACTTATGGACAAACATCGTCCGTGTTCTTTCCAAGCCTCCGTTGGAAAGATTCTATGGCGGAACGCAACACCCGGCGACTGAGATTCAGTCCTCCGCCGTTTTCTCAGCAGTCCGCGACCATCTGCAATAGAGGTCTCTTATTTCCATTGATATCGTCTCGGTCCATTAACAGACGACGTTTTCTTGAATCCTGACCTTTACACTGTTCGATCCAGCACCCTCCGGCCCCTCTTAGCCTTCAACAACCTACTCTCCGTCAGAGTGGAACCGCCCTTTCGTATTTGCCTCGACGACGACTTTGTCGAGGCAATGGCCATGGCATGGCCGTGCGTTGCGGACATCACATTCGACAGCAAATACGTCGAGGGCGAGCCTTCTCCGCCGCCATCCGTCTCCCTTACGGACTTTTCCGCGTTTGCGCGCCACTGCCCCGACCTGCACACCCTCCGAATGCCCATTAACGCGACAAATATTCCCGCGCCGCCGAGCACCGTGTCCTGGCCCACCCAGACGAGTTTCAATTACCTGCACGTCAGCGATTCACCCATCGACTCCGCCTTCGCAGCGGCCGCGTTCCTGTCCTCCGTCTTCCCGGCGCTCGTGGAAATACTGACATCCCGTCAATCGGGTATCATCGAAAACGGGGATGAGCCCGAGCTTGAGCCTGCAGACGCAGAGGCGCACGCGAAGTGGAAAGAGGTAGAGAAGCTGGTCCCGATGTTTGCCAAGATACGCGAGGAGGACGAGATGCGCTGACGCGAGCGACTGGGGAGTTCAGAATCTGATTCCTCTGCCGATATCAGTATGTAGCTGAAAATGAATCCAATAGCAACTCACCGCAGAGCTCCAGGTTCGCTCGTGAGCCCGGGCAATGTATTCGCGTAATATCATCAAATTGAGATCCGTGCTCGTTGCCCATTAGGTTCCTCTGGAAGGTGATTCAAGACACATCAAGAAAGCCTGCAGTGTGAGGCGTCCGAATTTAACGCAAACTGGAGGTCATTTGTTCTACGAAAACGGGAGGAAGATACAGTAGCGCAGATAATGTCCTAAGACAGAGTCGTAGGGTGGAGACGATCTACCGAAATACTACAAAAAAAACACATGCGACCCATCAACGCCAAACGCCGAAAAAGGAAATAAATCGGCACCGCCACTCATCCCACCACCACAGCGACAACGAGGCAGTCGCAAGAAGACAGGGGAGGGGAACGGGGAGAGGCGGCGGAGTGGAAAGGTGAATCGATCCCGCAGCCCCCGCCCCGCATGGATACTGATCCGCACCCTCTTGCGACGGGAGTGTGAGGAAGACGCAGCCGCCGCCTTCAGTCGTGGCGAACGTGAGGAGTAGCTCCCGCGTGGAGTCGCGGACGCACGGCCCCTGTGTCCAGGACCGTTCGCCACGGCGCAGTACCAGCCCAGAGACATACGCCGGAGGATCGCACCGCGCGAAGGACGGTGAAAAGAGGGCGAAGGGGTGCGCGTGGGAGGAGCTCGCTGTGGACAAGGAGAAGGTGCTCGTCATCTCGTCAAAAAGTCTCCGTGTTCCGCTCCGCTCCTCCTCGAACGGTCAAAAGATGTACCGGCGGCAGGGATCCAGTTATCCATTCGAAGGAATGTCCGGTCGATGATAAATAGGGAGCGACGCGTCGGACGCAGTCGAGGGCACGGGACGCGCGGGGCAGAACACGCTGCATCCGCAGAAGGCGTAAATCTGGGCGTCCATGAGCGAACAGCGTGCAGGAAAGGAAGGAGAGACGCACCTCGCGTTTCTCCTCTCTGATCTCGCTGAGGAGGGCCCCCAGACGCGTGTCTTCGCCACACCTTGTCCCGCTTCTCCTTCAAAAGCGGTCGAGATCCCGCCGTGGTATGCGTAGACCCTCCGCCACGCCCACCGACCACTTTCTCTCCTCCTATGTCCCTCTGGAGGCCCGTCCTCCGCCACGCCTCGCACTATCGCCGTGCGTGCTCACGTACAACACGCACAACGGGATCTGGTAGCAGCGGGAGTCGAATGCGCCAGGGCTATCGGATTCCCAGATACCCTCGTGTCAGACGACAGCGGGGGGATGGGGCGGACGTGATCGTGGGTCCGCCGAAACGAGCTCCTCGCGGGGACGCGCATCCCGTCGAAGTCCGACCCAGCCTCTTCTCCTCCATCCACGCTGCTCTCGCTGGAGCGCGAGATTCGACGGATTCGAGTCCCCCACCCCGTCTCACTCGATATCGATAGCGTTTTCCCACATAACCATCCCCGACCGCGCTTCAGTCTCTCTCGCGCGCCGCCGCTACAGCCCGTCCTCCCTCACCCTCCATGCACGATGGCCGTGTGCGCGCCGCCCGAAGAACGGCGGTATCCCAGAGACGCCCTCCTCCACGGCCCCTGATGTGCCCGGACAGAGAATAGCGCGCCACAGCGGGCGAAGTTTTCCGGTCGCCCCTCGTGGAAAGATGCACCGGCAGGCTGAGCGGCGCCAATGAGGCAAGAAACCAGACCCCCCCCCAGTTGATACTGTATCGGACCCCACCCAAGGGGTCGAGACGCGTAATACCACACCGCGTCCGAAGAGGTCGGGAATCTGGGGATCGATGAGCACATATTGCGCAGAAAGAGAAGTGTTAACCCACCGCGTCCTTCTCCTCCATCCACCGCTGATCTGCTGTAAGACTAAGACCCATTGGGCGACAGGCGGCCTCCCCACCCCGTCTCGCTCCTCCTCGATATCGACCTGCGTTCCCCACTGACCGCACCCCAGCCTCTGTTCTCCGCCGCCGCTACAGCCCGTCTTCCACGACCCGCCGTTCCGACCCGCCTTCCACACCCGATCGCGCGTGCGGTACGGTTCTGATTCGCCGGCTATGGGCTCGTACAATGTGCATGAGGTGCACCAATTCACGCCTATGATTCCCGGCCCCGATGCCCTGGTGGGACGATAGCGCGACACGCCCACGAGAAGCCTCCGCGTGAGGGCGCGTGCGCAAGCTACATCTCGCCGACGTCTTCGAGGCCCTCCTCGTACCGGCAGGGCGACGAGGCGAGGTATCCGTCAGGGTGAGGACATCGAGCCCGAGGTGAGGCGATGGCGTGCCACGAGGGCTAGGGGTGGACGAGGACGAGAGGAGGGACGCGGTGGGGGCGCAGCGATGCATTGCGCGTGGAGAGATCGCGCTGGGATATGCGGGAGGCCATGCGTCTACCGTCATCCATCCACCTGCGCCGTCCACACGAGATTGCGCACGAGGATGAGGGCCGCGGGGACCGCGTCGATGGATACGCGTCGAGCGCGGTGGCGTCGGACACGAACACGTCGCGACTACGGACACATGGTACTAACAGGGCTGGGCATCAATGAGCAGAAGATATGGAAGGAAAACGAGGATACGCACCACAGTCTTGCCCTACAAACGCGGCCCGCGCTACAACCTCTCGGATACAGCGCAGCGCCATATCCGCCGACGGCGACTTGCCAAGACGACGTCGCGGTGGCAGACGCGCGAGAAGAGCGCGTCACGGCGACACCCTAGCGTGGCGCTCCATCGCTATCCCTTTGCAGCCTAACGTCCGCTCCGATCTGTTCCTCTGCGTTCCTCGTCTAACACGGTGCCACCCCTGCCGACGATGTCTTCGTGTCGTCGCCATGATGCGGGCCGAGTCGGAGGTAAGCGCGGAGATGCATGTGGAGGAGTGCGGCGCCGCGCGTACGAGGAAACGTGCAGGATGGGTGTATGTCCCGGGAGAGAGGGTGAGACAGAGGTTGGCGAGATGACGGGCTCGTCGGCGCACTTGCAATGATGGTGGGGATGTTTAGGGGAGAGCAGGTGCATGGAGAAGGGGCGTCTGAGGTGTCTCTGCGCGCGCTTGAAGAATGCCCACCTGTAGGTATCTATCTATCAGTCAGGAAAGAGTCCCAGCATCGGTGGTGTCCGTGGCACGAGAATCGTAACGGTAGGATCAGGGTGCAAATAGACTGATTCAAGAAATATTCAGTCGGCGAGCCACCCTACGATGTGGGGTCATGCCTGAAAGTACAAATCAACTGCTTCCTACGATGCCCTCCTCGAGATGGTCCATTTATGGTTAGGAAGCGGTTGGAAGCGTGTATCCAACGCCTCCCAGGGTGGATCGACAGTGTAGAACGTGAGATAAAGACTGATTCGCCAATCGCAATCGCCTGGGAGTTCGGGTGTAGACGTGGAGGACGCTGGCGCCTGAGTTACTTGCGGTGACGAAAGGAGATTGTCCATGTTTGATTCACAGCACGTTGCCGTTTGATGGGTCGTTCACAGTCTTTGACTTTCCGCCCTTGCATTCGTGACTAAGCATCTCCTTATTGGGAAGGTAGATTTCGGCTGGTTATCGGCAGCTCGAACTTTTCAATCCCCGCAGTGTTACGCGTTACCGTCGCGTTTCCTCTTTCGTACAACTACCAACGACCGTGCCACCCGACCCCGGTCAGCATTCGCCCAGCATAATGCCCTTCCACGGGATAACCAGGACACTGGACAGCACCCTGAGACACAGGACTGCACTCCGAGCGCACCGCTGCCCAGTGGCATCGTCGCTGTCGCCACTGGTGTCCGCCAACTGCCTCTCTACAGATTTGGAACCGGTGCTGGCTCAATTATATACCGTATTTTGACGTCCGCTGCCCCCGCCCTTCGAACCCGCCTTAAACCCGCCGCTGCTATTTTGCTCTGAAACACGGACCGCTCCCGCGTCAGTCTATCGCGCAGCCATCAAATCCTGGGGTAAAGTAGCATCTCTCTCCTTGTGCCGTTTTCATTGCCTGAAACTTACATCTCAATGCCATGCACCATGCAGCATACAAGTAACTTAATTAGAGATAGTTTTCTGAATATATACAATAATTGCATTCCACCTTACCAATCAACCGAAAAGGGCCGGAAATTGGAACCTTCAGGCTTGTCTAGACTCGAACCAGTCGCTATTAGAGTGTATTCGGAGCCGTAAAATAGGATTTTCTCATAAAATCGCAAGCGAGTCTCGGAAAATTGATGCCGTCTTGAGCTCCACCTGTGTGACAAGCTATCGTTATCACGCGTCATCCCACACGGCAACGTGACCAAGCGACCTTCAACAACCTTGACACGTACTCACGACTCGCCCTCCGCGCGTGCCCCTGCCATGCGCTGGTCCATCCGGAAGCTCCTCTTCGCCGTATTTTTGCCCTCCGTAGATGACGCCGACATCAGCTTCTTCACGCTTTTCCAGTCTTCCTCCAAAGCATCTCCAGTTCAGGCGGCGCTCGTGACAGACATGGATGCACAGCAATCTGTCCAGGTCCTGAACGAGCCCGTCCAGACCAGGGTGGTGTCCAGATCTCATTAGACTGGCTCGAAACATTACGCCCACGAGAATGCTTATATCGATTCAGGTACAGCACTTCTTTCGTAAATCTCACCCTTGAGCTCAGGCATGTTTAAGATTATACGCCTACGAGATAGCAGACGTCGTCACCTGCATGCAAATCCCAGATCCCTTCCGTACCCGAAATCAATACCGCTTCTCCGCCATCGAGGCCTTATCCCTTCTCCTCGCACGATATAAGTCGGCAGGGGATCAGTACGATCTTGCGATGATGTACGACCGCTCTCAATCCGCCATCTCTGAAGTGGTTAACGAGCTAACTGAGTGGCTTGATAATGCCTGGGCGCATCTCCTCGGATTTGATCATACCGGACTTCTGTCTCCTGAACGGCTTAAACAGTATGCTGCCGCGATTTATGCAGCCGGATCACCACTACAATACATCTGGTCCTTCCTCGACTGCACTATCCGGGTGATCTGTCACCCAACATGGTTTCAGCGCCAGGCGTATAACGGTCACAAAAAAGTACATGCGCTAAATACCAGGCCCTAAAGCTTCCGAACGGCATGATCGCGCATCTCTATGGTCCCGTTGAAGGACGCCGTAATGACAACCATCTCCTCTCCGAGTCGGGCTGCTTGACTTGTGTTATATGCACGCGACTCGCCCCGGCACGAACGCGAACACCCCTCTCTCTCAGCGCTATTACCAATATTCGGGGACCCAGCATATGGCATCGGGCCAGTTCTGATGAGTCCATTCTCGGGGGCAGGGCAAAGGACCACGGAAGAAGCAGAGTGGAATGCCGCCATGTCTGCGGTTCGAATAGAGGTCGAGCATGGATTTGGGGAGGTGACACGCCTGTGGCCGTTTGTGAATGTGTGGTGGAAACACAAGCTTTATGGCTCCCCCGTCGGAAGGTATTATCGTGTCGCTGTGCTGCTGACGAACATGCATAACACCTTGCGTCCCAACCAAACAGCCCAGTACTTTCATTGCGAGCCACCTACTCTTGAAGAGTACTTTCATAGATAGACGGACAACGTATTAATTTAAATACAGCATAAAGTTACACGTATACAGCTCAAGATTTTGTACCTAAGCACGCTTGAAAGCTTTAGTTTTTGTTATCGGGCTCGACAAGCTTCTCCAAGAAACCAGCAATGGCCGCGCGACTCTCCTTCGCGTCGTCGGTAAAAGCTTTCATCGTGGCCTCCACCGCCTTCTGATGCTCCTGCCTCTGCGCCGAGTCCTTCTCCAAAATCCTGACCAAGTCAGCCGACGCAGACACAGGAGTGTCGGTGCGCCGATCCATCACACGGCGGCGCTTCGACTTCTTCTTGTCGTTACTCACGGTGTCGTCCAATTCGATCGAAGACAACGCGGACAACCTGCCCATGGCAGCGGTGTTTGGGGCAGTGGGTGAGACAGTGTCGGTGTCGGAAGAGGGGGAGGGAGACCGAGTGGCGGCACGTTTCTGTCCACGCCCACGCATAGACGCACTTCGAATCTCCTCGCCAGCAAAGCGATCGTCTTCCGTTTTCTAGTGCGCAATGATTAATGTGAACATGTAAGAGGATGTAATGCTGACGCACCTTCTTGATCTTAAGCTTGACATCGTCGGACTTATCCTTCGCGTCATCCCATTGCTTCTCCATCTGCTCGAGGGCTGCGGCAATAATGATGGCGGTATCACCAGTGATGTGGGACGCGACTGGTTTAGCGTCCTCGCATTTAGGATCCTACGCCAAGGTTATCAACGGAAAAAGAGCTCGGAAGGCAAAATGTTACCTTCTTAAAGGCAATCAATGCCTGCGCCTTCTTCTGGAGGGTGGTGTACTTCACTTCGTGCTGAAATCCCTTGGACTTCAAGTACTTGTTGACATCCTTCCACGCTGTGGACACTTCGCCGTGAGCCGACAGGAACGGCTGCTTGTGCGCGACGGCGCGAGCGAGCTGGACTAAGTCTGGCCCAGCAAAGACAGGGCGAGCCGGAGCCTTCGGTTCAGCCACCACCACCTCCTGACCCGCAGATCGCCGTTTGGATTTACTGCCAGTGGGGAGCTTTGCGGTGCTTTGGCCGATAAGTTTACGGGTGTCGTCGGTGGTCGAATCGGCGTGGAAAGAGGGAATAGGACCACAGGGAAGATTCATGGCCATCTCACGAAGAGGGCCAAAGGGCGAAGAGCTGGCCGCGCGTTCAGGGAGTTCAGCATAAAGCTTGTTCATCTCTGCGAGCCGGCGTGCTGCAAAGTCGGCGGAGGGCTG
The DNA here is from genome assembly GCA_029204085.1 of Mycena sp. CBHHK59/15. Lineage (NCBI taxonomy): Eukaryota > Fungi > Basidiomycota > Agaricomycetes > Agaricales > Mycenaceae > Mycena > Mycena sp. CBHHK59/15. The sequence continues at coordinate 17,054 of JARGXW010000165.1, read as the reverse complement.
AGAGGGTGGCGGGTATGTGAGGTGGGAGGGGTCGGTCCTGAGGATAGGGAGGTTGGTGGGGGTTGATTGGGGCCCTTGGTAGTCGTAAAAATACTCCGCATCGTCCCCAAAGCCGTAGGTGGGCATTTGTGAGGAGGGAAGCGGGGGAAAGCCGAGATGCGCGTTAAACTCTTGTTCTTTCCAGTCAGCATTCTTAGACATGGTTGTTTAGAGGCGCACCTGTATATCACTGCCCTTATATATGTTTTGCACAACACTTGGCAACGCGCCGCATTACCGCGCCCATGACGTCCATACTCCACACAGGTGGGGCCGATGGTGCCTATGGTTAAGCGAGCAGCCAGGGTTATGTAGAATTCGCCCCGCAAGTATAGCGTAGGCCGCCAGCTAAACGGACGATGAGAACACGCATTGTGAGAAAGGTCTGTGACCACTGGCACGGGAAAGAGCACGGGAAGTGACACGTCCCAAAGCAGAACGTTCTTGGTGGAGTCGCATGACGTTGCGGATTCTCTCAGGAAATACTAAGCGAGTCTCAGTCGGAAAAACCCGTTTTTTCGCAGCTCCGAATACACTCTATTGGGGAACGCTGGAGATTTGATGACAGTCGATCAAATGGCAGCACCAATAGCGACTGGAACATTTTAACCGGCGGCTAGTATGGTCGGAAGTTGCCGGGCTCGGTTGTTTTGACTTAGAGAAAATTTCGAGCTTCGAAAGTTCAAACTCTCCCAGAGAAAAATCTGAGGAGACAGTTCTCTTTTAAATCATATAAATATATATTGGTTTTTGTAAAGAGAACACAAGAATTGCGAGTGCTAGAACAAAAAAAGTGTGCAGGTTTCCATTTCCCTCGACGATACGCAGCAACGCGGAAAAGGACTCTAGTGAAGAACATAACACTCATACAGCATCCCTAGAGGCTAAAAGACATCCCTAAGATGGCAAGGGTACCACACCAACCACCTGGAAGCAGGTCTTGCAAGACACATGGCATTTTTGACAGAAAATGCAGGGGTAATCCTTTGCACCATAGTGAGGCGTAAAAAATGTGGGAGGATATGTTCATGCCAGAATACAGGATGTCAAGGAGATGAAGCAACACATAAGAGAGCACTCACCAGGATGGCACAGCCTGGGATTCCTTGACTGGCTGTGACAGCCAGTCAAGCCATGATCGCTGTGAATCCCAGCTTAGTTCAGGCTCTTAGCCTATCCTTTGAAGGAATATGGCCCAGTGTTCTGCGGCGGCCAGGGAACAAGGCGGATGAGAGAGTCGGGAAGGCAGCATGTGTCGGGGCAGGGGTGGGACACCACAGTTGGTCATCGGGTGTTGGGAGGGGGGGGGGGGGAGAGCTGTGTCGGGCAGCCTTCGCTGAGGCCACATGGGGCCTGCGGCCGTGGTGCAGGTACATTCAGGCGCAAGAAGTCGTCGTGAACATCGTGAACGCCGTTGAAGGGAAAGTGCTTCTCTTTTAGGAAGTGAATATGGTCACACTGTTCGCGCTCTACTGCTCTCAATTTTCATGTTCTCTGTACAAAAACCAATAGATATTTATTGGAAAGTGATTTGGAAGAGAGCTGTGTCCTTGGATCTTTCTCTAGGAGGGTTTGAATTTTCGATATAGCGAAATTTTTCTAAGTCAAAACAAACGAGCCCGGCAACTCCCGACCCTACTAGTTGCCGGTTAATATGTTCCAGTTGCTTCGCCATCGGCTTTTGATCGACTGTCATCAAAACTCAAGGCGTTGCCGCTGGTTCGAGTCTACAGATTGTCCCTGTTGTGTTCATCTGCTTTGTCGCCTGTTTCCCAAGACGTCTTTTTCGAGATGTTTCTTTCCCTCATGCGACCCGAACTCCCACGGCTAGATTGGCTCTGTTCCCGTCCTGTGGGTTATTACGTGGAACTGTTCTTCGATGGCCGCATGTCGACCGCTAACGCCGCATCCACCCACACTGTCTCTACCCTCCATTTCCTGTGCGGATCTGTGGGTGCTGGGACCAGTCGTCTCTTCCAATCAGAACCAAGGGAAGCTCGCGTTGTTTCTACATTGGCGGCCCTCGCCTCACCTGGAACTTTGTCCGCCCAAGGTCAGCTGCACCACCACTGTTCTAAACCTCCGCGTTGTCGGAGAGTTTCGCAGCTATTATAGGCTATGACAATCAAATGTTCTATGTACATATCCCTCGGCGTACGGAGCCAGTATTTACGGTGGTTTCTCATTCGCATCGGCAATGGCGATATGAAATTTTCTGGCCTTGAAAGTGGGAATGGAACTGATTTCTTCCCTGTCGACGCCAATCAGGGTGATGCTCAATCAATGGGAGGGCCGTTGTCGTTGACAGTCCTGTTCGACCTTCAGTAAGAGCATCGGAAATACAAATTCAGAGTTGAACAAGCATTCGCAGAACATCACTGGCTTTGCGAACCCATGAGCAAGGTTATTACATTTCAATCGCAGGTTACCATCTCAAAACTCGATGGATAAAGGCATCGAGGTGCGGAAGGGAACGTAGGTGTTCGTAATCCATATGGTCGGGCGACTCGAGGATCCTAGCGCGGGATTTTTCTCGCACCTGTGGTCAAGTTGCGTTAAGATGTGCGCCTAAATTTGAATGTAATGGAAGACTCTCACTTGACCAAAACCTCCGCATGTGAGGTGGTGCGCGCCATCAGAAGGGACGAAGAAAATACGCCCAGCTTGATCGTCACAGTTAGCAATTTTACGGCGTGACCCTGATGCGCAGACTCGAACCCACTTAGAATATGATCAAGTCATACCCTCCGTACATAATTTGCGAGGAATATTGTCATCAATACAGCAGCCGGTGCAAGAAGTCTCACCGCCGTGCGTCTATAAATCCCCCACATCTGCCTGCGCGAGCCCTCCAGGATCATCTTCGCATCGTTCCTGTGCGGAAACGAGACGTCGGGCACATCTTTCCGCAGAAATTCACACAACCTTCCCCAACCCTCGCCCATCTCGTACTCCAGAAGGCGGTTCGGCGCAACCAGCCTCCGGATATTGTGGTAATACGCGCATATCTAACTTTCGCGTCCGTCTCGTCCATAACGTCGAGGGGCCCCAGCAGTATTTCAAGATTGCGGCGCGCAAACGGGACAAATCTCCCATAGCCATGCGGATCCAGCCATCGCGCCAAGCGGGTGTTTTTACCTCCAAGCACGACTAGTAGCGTGTCGCGAAAGGATTTCCACCAGCGGTCCGGATCTCGCATCGTCAAAATGACCTGCGCATCCGGATACGCGTGTATCAGTTCCTCCGCAAACAGAATCCCTGGTACGTCGGCGACCGCCTAGCCGTATAACGTTTTCATGAGCCGTATCACAAACATCCGTGCCTCAATAACTCACCTGAAACTCCCCAAGCAACCGATCCCACTCGTTGCGTCCATACGCCTTCCCCTTCCCGTGGAATTTCGCCTCAATCGCCGCCGTCCAACCGTCGATTTCAGACGGACTCGCCATGACACATCCGATGTGATGTGTATTCCCGTATCCCAGCACCGCCAACGCCGCACGCATCGCTAGAAGTAAATGTATTAGCTCGAGCCCCGTATGTCGATGCTACTACGCACATGCAGTCCCGGTGCGGCAGAATCCCAAGACAAGGACTTTCATGGGTACAGAACGTGGTGAGAAAGGATCCGTTGTGGGTATTCGGGCGGCCATGGTGCGACTGCAAGGAGTGTTGGTGACAACACTGACAAGTGGAGGAGTGTTGCCTCAAGAAGCGGGCACTGCCACTGATCCGACCGAAGCGCTTGATCCCAAACCACCACCTACAAATTCGCTCTCCGTCATTGTGTCCGTGCAACATGGCGGAAAGCCAAACTCCCCTTGTATACCTCTCTCTGCTGTCCTAGATTTCCTTTCCCGCTGGACCATGTACTACGCCTCGGTCTCAAGGACTCTCAACAGCAATTACAGCGTCCTTGAAGTCTTCTCACGGCTTCTCCTCGGAGCGCACCGCACTGGGGGTGATACGAGCAGTGCAGATGTAAGCGTCTTCCTTCGTCGGTCGGTTGCCGGATGCGCATCCGTCCTCAGATGCGTGCACGGAGCAAAAGCATCCGCCTGGCAGCATGCACTTCGTCCCCCGAATAAGGATGATAGTGGGTTTATTTTTTCAAGGGTTGCAGCGGCGGACTCGCCTATCTACTTAGGACTCGGGAAGATATACAACTGTCGACGTCGAAGAAGAAATCCGATCAGCACAATCCTAATGCGGTAATGGTGCGTTGCATGGGGAATAATTTAGCCTCCTAGCATTGAGCGCAGTTCAGTTGAAAATTGAACAACTCTTTACAATCCTTCTCGGATAGTTCCCGCTTGAAAATGTGTCACACAACACTTGTGTTATTATTATTATCGACAGAAGTAGTCCCGCGGGAGAATCATTGGGGAACTCCAAAACTGTTTTACGCGTTCACATCCTGGGCAAACGCTGGCCAGTTACTCCCAAAGCTGCCATACACATTGGTTGTGGCGATGTCAAGGTCTGTGATGTAGGCGCTCGCAACCCCCGACGTCTTGAGTGTCTGCACCACCGATGCAAGGGTCGCGTTGGTGCCGGTAAACGTGTGAATTATGACCGCCTGCTGAGCGGGGTGCGGCAGTGGGAGCCTGAAATGATCGGAAAAAATCAAAATCAAGATCATGTTGGTGTTTACGGTTCGAAGAATCGCGACGTACGGTGCCTGGCTTTGATATTGGGCGTACGACTCCTCGAATGTGACGATCTGGTCCGCGAGGGTATAGTAATCAGAGTCACCGATGTCGATCCCGGGGTTCAAAACAACCTGCACTATCGTCAGACGCGCCCACGATTTTTTGAAAGAAAAAGATGCGCACATATCCAGTCGTCCGAGAGGGCCACGTCGCAGCGCGCACCACATCGGTGTACGCCTTGTACGTCGACGTGAGCCCCGCCTGCGTCTCGTCGAAAAAGATGCCGGCGACGCTATACGCGGTGGACCACCCCGCGTACGTCGTGATGTCCTGCTGGACATCGGCCAGCGCGCGCGCGCCGTACCTCGTATACACATAGCCCACAAGCAGCACGTTCGCGTGCGCGCGGAGCGCCACGAGGCCCGCCTGGTAGTTCATGTCGGGTTGCGAGTTGGCATCGCCGGGTCCGCTATTGGGGTTGGCAATGACGTAGAATTGCACATCGGGGTAGGTGCTTATGCTGGGTTGTACAGTTCAGGAAGGAAATAAAAACGAAAATAGCAAACGGTGTACACACGCCGTCTCGAGCGGCTCCCACGTCGCAGTTGTCAAGGGGTAGGAGTAGAGAGGGACCTGGGTTGGAAAGGCAGTTGAGTTATTCAGCACTCGAAAAAACCAATTGGAATCGACGAACGATTATTCCGGTCTTGGCGTGGACCGGAACGACTGTCAGGAATGCCAGGACAGAGAGGAGGATGGCTAGAATCATGGTCGGGGCGGATACTGGATTGGATGTGAACGAGTGAATACTTATAGCGTGTAGTCATCAAGTAGTCGTCATGGGAACTACTTTTTGTACCCGTCCTGTTTCAAGACTCAAGGCTTAGTCTCGAGCTCATGATCATGATGAATGGCGCTCTCGGCATGCGCAGCAGCGCCAAGATTCCCGGTAACTTTAGTTACAAGGTCTTAGGCCTCTTTTCTGCAGTAAATCACATTTTCGTCATTTCACTTCGCATAAGCACATATTCTCTCCACCAAAAGGTTTCGGCTTCGGTCGAGCCGACGATGATGCCGACAATGCCGGGAGCAACTGCGTAAGCCTGCTTACTGTCAGTATTCGCAAGGGCTTAAAGCTTTCATTCTGAAGCTTTAAGCAGGGCTTAAAGATTTTTGGCCAGACATCTTGCCTCTCCGAAGGCCTTACATTGACACGTGTTCCACCCGTATAATATTCATTTTTCACCTGTTTTAAATTTGCTGCTGAGGGTTGAACATGATTGGGCTGTCTGGACCTGTCTCTGCAATGATTCCGGGTTCACATGTGCGACATCAACTATATCTCACAAGAATACGACCAGCACCGCACCAAAAATTGATAGGTAATCAGGATGCTGGCCAGGTTACCAGGTTCTACAATTTAACACTTTTACTTGAGCTGAAAAGATACCGCGCAGTAGGCCTGGGGAAGCATGGGGCAAAAATCGTGAAGGGATTAAACTACCCTTAAATTTAAGGCCGTAAAACCTTTGGAGACCTTCAAGCTCCTGAAAAACGGGTTTAAGGCAAAATTTGATGGCTGATGGCAGAAATTTGGAGGGCCAATTTGGCCATGCAAATACGCTCTAATCCTTCACTGGAATTACCATCAGTGGATTCCTCGAACAGATTAATTTGAGCCGTGGCAAAAATTTCTGGAGCATCCAAAACTTTGAAATAAAATTGGTATCACCATGTGGCCTTGCTCCCCCTCTCCCACTCATATATGTGCCTTGGGCACTTTACCCCTCCAGCTCTCCCCTGTAATCCCCGCCGTAATGGGTGACTTTCCATAAGCATAGAATAATGATTCTGACATATTTCTGCTCTTGCCGTCGCCGCTGCCGAGTCAGCTGTCAGGACCCCATCAACGGGAAACCCAAAAGCGTACAAGAAATAATCCAGATCTACGAAAATCTGTAGAGGGGTACCCCCCCCCCTCTACAGATTATTATTCATTGGAATAAACTGTTTTGGGTGGCCAACGGGTACTCCTCGTCCACTTGTGAAACCAGCGAGCCTCTGATTCATGTAAGAAAAATGCAACCACTGTCACGATTAGATAAGATCTATCGTTCCAACGCCTATCTAAGCGCCAGAGATCTAAGCGCTCGATGACAAAGAGGCTATGACTAAGACCGACCCGACCCAAGGGATGACATCATGATGATGTCAGAGATGATGTCAGGACATGAGGATCAAGCAAGGACACTGAGAACATGTGGTTAAGGGTAGTTGTAGTATATATAGATTAGTTCACATGGTTCCCTAGACAGTATAAGTAGAGTAGCTATTACGCTGTTGTAGTTAACCTTTTATTCCATCATCTTTTGAGATCTACTACGAGCACTACCCAATCCCTCTCTTCATACCGAGAGTGGACGCTCAGGTCTTAACTGTGACATAATAAAAGGTTACCCCTCATACCATCGTACCGCCACTTCCGACCTCCTTTCCCTTTCTCCCCACCTACCCACTCTACCTCTTACCCTTTCTGCCGTTGCGGCAGCCTCTTACCTGAAGACCCATTTCCTCTACCACCACTCACGTCGTCCACACCGACGTTAAACAATTGCAGCGCCCATCGTGCACGGTTCACTTGAACAGACGTTGCTACACGCTACGGGAAACATTGAGACCGTCCCCACGTAAAGCAGACAAAGGAGCACTAGCCTAATCCTCGGAGAGGGCTATCTCGCAGCCGCAGGGGGAGTCATAGAAGACCCCGGACTGTTCTGTCAGCAAAAGACCGCCTCGACCTCACCACCTGCCCTAGTGGCATACCGAAACTCCGCCCAGCTTTAAACCGTGATTCCTACCAGGACGTCTTACCGCGTTCCCCCATCCGACTCAGAAGACGAGTCCGAGCTATTCCACTGGCCGTTTCCTTCCACCCCCGACCAGACCACTTCCACCCCTCCTCCTTCATCGGCTTTCCAGTCGATAACCCGCCACACCAGTCGCCCCCCCTCCTCACCGCGCAGTATTAGCGCCCCGACCCACGCAGCTAATCGCAGCTGTGTCACCACCGACACTCCCGAAACCCCTATCACCAGCGCCGATTGAGATGTCGCGCCCCCAGACCCCAGCTCATCCCATGGAGGAGGAAGCCCCTCCTGAGACCAGATATGTTCCAGTCCTGTCCAGGATGGAACAGAGAAGAACAACCCCCACGTTCAGGATCCTCGCGGATCTCTTACGCAAAGACCCCACCGATGTTCAATGGGGAGGAAAAATCCAAGTTTGAAACTTGGTGCGACACCTTAGACAACTACGTCTGGGCATATGCCTCAGAGTTCAATACCGAGAAGAAGAAGATTGCCTTCACGGTGTCCTTATTGGGCCGAGAAGACGGAGCCAGGTGTCCGGCGTCCAACTGGGCGCGGAACTGGAAGAAGAAAGCTCGAAGGGAGAAAGCCTTCGAGGAGAACTGCAACTTCCCAGAATTCCTGGAAGATTTAGCAGAGACGTTTGCCAACGGAAACCAGACGGCGCATATTCACTTGACCACCACGCACCAGGGCAAGACCGCCCTGGTGGATTTCATTCAAGCTTCGAGCTGAATGCGGAGGAGGCAGGCTATGACCTGTCGGACAGAACAGGGGCTCATGACACCTTCATGGTGGAGACCCTGGAGAACCTCGTCTTGGATGAGGTAAGGAGTCAGCTCAACGTCGGGCTGATGGAAGCTCCCACGACCTACCGGGAGCTGAGGAGAAGGCTGATGATAGTCAGCCGGAACATGGAGCTACAGGCGCTCAGGAAGGCCCAACAGGCCAGGATGTTCTGGGTACCAGCCCAGAGGAACACTGCTGCACCAGCAGCACAGACGACCCTGCCCCAGGGATATCAGGGGACAGCGCCAAATTTGGCAAAGAAGATTGGGGCTGGTGAGACCGCCCCCATGGACGTGGACAGGAACAAGGCGAAAGGCACGCCCTTCCTGTGCTACAACTGTGGCAAGGATGGCCACATGAAGCGGGATTGTCCCGAACCCCACAAGGGGAAATTCAACATCAGGGCCCTCAAGCCCGATGACTACTCCCAGGAGGAGTTGGCGGCTCTGGCCGCGATGTTGAGAGAGAAGGGTTTTTAAAGGGGCCCCCGCTTGCGGCCAAAGCGGCGCCCCCTCCGTTACGAAATGCTCCCCGGTTCCGATAATACTATTAGATACGAGAATTAGTTACGGTTACGGATGTGAATGGACCTACTCCAGCAGTAGAAGGATGGACTTGGCAGGAGCCGAGGAGAAAATAGCTAGTGTAGAAAAACAAAAAATACGCATCTTGGAGAATCAGAATCGGTTACGTAAATTAAAGAACCAGAAAATGGACAAGAAGAATAAACTCTGGAGCGAGTTTAAGATTCAATTCAAAAAGGCCCCTGGAACCCAACCCAGAGAGAAAAATAGTGCGACGAAAAAGGGTGACAATGTCGCGGAGGCTCAATCCTCGAAAGAGGAGGTAGCGCCTAAGGAGCAGAAGAAGACGCTGATTGATGTGCCGACCGGCCTGACGGACTAAAGGCGGCCAAGTGGTTATCCCACAGGGCAATCAAGAAGCAGAAGGAGACAAGCTCGCGGAGGAAGTGAAGGAATCCAGAGGCAGCGGAAGCATCACGAGATGCTGGTTCCAGTCACGTTGACAACATTGGACACAGGGAAGACGCGCGCAGTCAAGCTCTTCTGATAATGGATGCACGACCTCGTGCATTGATCGAGACTATGCCAAGGCTGAAGACTTCGAGCTACACGAGCTTGAAGCGCACATTGTCGCCCGGAATGCCGACGGAACCGAGAATGCACGGGGAAAGATCACTCATTACGTAGAGTTGATCATGTCCATCGGACCCCATTCGGAAAAGCAGAGATTCCTCGTCACAGGACTCGGCAAAGCCCGGATATTCATCAGGTACGACTGGTTGTTTAAACACAACCCTGTGATAGACTGGAGAGCGCAGACTTTGCTCTTTAGTCGGTGCCCGCCGGAGTGCAACATGACCGGGACAGAATTCGGAAGAGGAGACCAGTGGAAGAACGAGTTAGAAGAAGGAGAATCCCTTCTACTAGTGGACTTCGGAGAAGCGATTGACTTGAGGTTGAAAGAGACCCAGTCACAGAAATTGGCAGAAGAAGCCAATCGAGGAAAAGAGCGGATGACAGAGGAGAAGATTCCCGAAGAGTACCGGGAATATGTGAAGGTCTTCGCAAAGGAATCATTCGACTCGTTACCCGAGAAAAGACAATGGGATCATGTGATCGAGCTAAAGCCAAACTCGAAGGCTGTAGATTGCAAGATTTACCCACTCTCGGTAACAGAGCAAGAAAAGTTGAACGAGTTCCTGGAGGAGAACTTGAAGAGCAGGAGGATCCACCCCAGCAAATCGCCGATGGCTTCGGCGTTCTTTTTTATAAAGAAGAAAGACAGCACCTTGCGGCCTGTGCAAGATTACCGGAAGCTCAATGAGATGACGATTAAAAACCGCTATCCGCTTCTGCTAATTTCGGAGTTAGTCAATAAGCTCCGAGGTGCCCGGTACTTTACGAAGCTAGACGTACGATGGGGGTACAACAATGTACAGATCAAGGAGGGAGATGAGTGGAAGGCGGCATTCCGCACAAATCGAGGGCTGTTCGAGCCGCTTGTGATGTTCTTCGGGCTTACCAATTCGCCCGCGACATTCCAGACGATGATGAACGATCTGCTTAGAGATCTCATCAACGAAGGAAAGGTCGTTGTCTATCTGGATGACATTCTATCTTCTCCGACAACCTGGAAGAACATCATGCATTGATGAAAAGAGTACTGAAGGTACTCCAGGACAACAAGCTGTTCCTGAAACCCGAGAAGTGCAAGTTCGAACGCACGGAGATCGAATTCCTAGGAGTCATTATCTCCTACAACTCGATGAGGATGGACCCCGCCAAGATTAAGGGAGTGATGGAGTGGCCAGAACCAAAGAACCTGAAGCAAACACAGGTGTTTTTAGGGTTCACCAACTTTTATTGCCGCTTCGTCAGGGGATACAGCGAGGTCGCCAAGCCGCTCACACGGTTGACGGGGAAGGAAGGGTTCCGATGGGAACAGGAGCAGAAGGACGCGTTCCAGAAGCTGAAGGACCGCATTGCCGAGGACGTGGTATTGGCATTACCAACGGACAATGGCAAGTTCCGATTAGAAGCAGATGCGTCGGACGGAGCGACGGGAGCAATCCTGTCACAAGAGCAGGAGGGAGAATGGCGCCCTGTAGTGTTCATGTCACACGGACTGAATGAGACCGAGCAGAATTATGAGATCTATGACAAAGAGATGCTCGCCATAATGCTCGCCCTGGAGGAGTACAGGCAGATGTTGATGGGAGCGTGGGAAACATTTGAAATTCTAATGGATCACCAAAACCTAGAATATTTCAAAAAGCCGCAGAAGTTGAACAGGAGACAGGCCCGATGGATACTGGAGTTAGCAGAATATGACTTCACCCTTCACCATCGGCCCGGAGCGTTGAATAAGAAGGCAGATCTCTTATCTCGGAGATCGGATCACAACCAAGGAAAAAATGACAACGATGACGTCGTTCTTTTGAAACCGGAGCACTTTTGTGTGCAAGAAATTGTGCTCGATGGACCAGAGATGGAGATCCTGGAAGCGATCAAGAAGGAGAAAAGAATAGATCAGAGTGTCAAGCAGGCGCTCTCGAAGAAGCTCTCCGGGTGGGAAAAGAAAGAAGACGTCATTTATTACAATGACTTAATATATGTCCCACGAGACGAAGAGCTACGAGACAGAATCATTGGGCTACACCATGATAACCCCTTGCTCGGCCATCCAGGAGAGAACCGAACACAGGAAATGGTAGAACGTAACTATTGGTGGCCGCGACTAGGGAATCAGGTCGGGAAATACCTGAAGGCCTGCGAGGCATGCCAGAGAACCAGGGTTCACCGCTATCAACAAGGAAAGCTGAACCCGCACCAGATTGCCGAAGGACCCTGGCAGATTATTTCCATGGACCTTATCGGTCCGCTGCCAGTCAGCAATGGGTTCAACGCCATACAGGTATGGGTCGACACCTTTTCAAAGATGATCCACTGCGAGCCCACAAGCATGGAGCAAACCAGTGAGGGGACGGCCCGGTTGACCCGGGATAGGGTGATTAGATATCACGGAGTACCATGGAAGATTATCTCGGATCGGGATCCAAGATACGTGTCGGGGTTCATGAAGGAATTGAACCGGCTTATGGGTGTCGAAATGAACCCGAGCACGGTGTTCCACCCAATCACGGATGGGCAGATGGAGAGGATGAATCAGGAGATTGAAAAATATCTTCGGGTTTTCATTAACTATCGACAATCGGACTGGTCCGACTGGTTGTCGCTGGCAGAATTCACACACAACGACAAGACGAGCTCGTCGACGAGCATGTCACCGTTTTTCATAAACACGGGAATGCACCCCTGGAAGGGGATAGAAAATGCAGTCGAGTCGCGCAATGAAGCCGCGAACGACTTAGCAGAAAAGATGAAAAAGATCCGAGAGGAAGCAGCAGCAGCGCTAGAGAAAACCCAGAAAACCATGAAAAAATACTACGACGCTAAGCGTCGGGATGCGCCAGAGTTCAAGGTCGGTGATCGGGTTTGGCTAGAGGGAAAGAACATAGCCACAGATCGACCGACAGGGAAACTGGAGGATAGAAGGCTGGGGCCCTACGAGATCCTGGAGAAGGTTGGCGCATCGGCATATAAGCTCAAGTTGCCAGAGACGGACAAGTCACACCCGGTCTTCAACGAGGCACTGCTTATGCCATACGTGGAACCCCCCGTGGGAAGGAGAGAAGAACGACCTCAGCTGAACATCGTTGGTGGAGAAGAGGAGTACGAAGTGGAGGAAGTCCTCAACCACAGAAAACGTGGAAGAGGATACTAGTATTTAATAAAGTGGAAAAATTTCCCACTTTCAGAACGGACCTGGGAACCGACGAGACACTTGTTGAACGCGAAGAAGCTCTTGAACAGATATAATGTCGAGCACGGGATCGCAGTTCGAGAGTTGTCGGTAGAGTCCAAACTGGAAGGGATGACCATAGAGGAAAAGATGGCGCTGGCCACAGAATTACGGAAAAGAGGCTTGATGCCACCAAAAACGGAGGAGTCCGCAGACTCGACGACGAAGCAGACGGTCCCTGTCTTCAAACAGGGACACTGGGACTATTTAATTCACTGCTTCAAGCCGAAGCAAGAGACGATGCCATACCCAGAAAGACGGTTATACGACCCAGAAACAGGCAGATTCGACGAAGCAGCCAAGTTTCCCCCGCTACCAGGAATTGAAGCCTACGAACGTTAAATCGTTGGGACGACGATCCTAGGGGGGGGTAATGTCACGATTAGATAAGATCTATCGTTCCAACGCCTATCTAAGCACCAGAGATCTAAGCGCTCGATGACAAAGAGGCTATGACTAAGACCGGCCCGACCCAAGGGATGACGTCATGATGATGTCAGAGATGACGTCAGGACATGAGGATCAAGCAAGGACATGTGGTTAAGGGTAGTTGTAGTATATATAGATTAGTTCACACGGTTCCCTAGACAGTATAAGTAGAGTAGCTATTACGCTGTTGTAGTTAACCTTTATTCCATCATCTTTGAGATCTACTACGAGCACTACCCAATCCCTCTCTTCATACCGAGAGTGGACGCTCAGGTCTTAACTGTGACAACCACCTTCTGTTACCCATCGGAGTTCGTTCTGACCTTTGTTCAAGCATGAAGTCCAATTCGTGTTTTTACTTCTTTCCTATGGGAATGGAAGCTGTTTATCAGACGATCCGAATTTCCTGTACCTTTATGCCATCGCTGGCACCTTCAACTAAGCTCAGAAATACCCCAGGATTAGTTTATGCTTATGGAAAGTCAACCAATGCATGACTTTTTTTTTAAAGCCCCAATTAACTGTAAAAGTATGTTTCCTGTTGTTGACCAATTTGAATACTTGCCCGTACACTCCCGCTAAAACTGAGTATCAGGATCAATATATAGCACATGTAACTCCATCCTCCCAAGCGCCACATTATTCATGCTCACACATCCTATTCTATCATTTCGTCGAAAACATCGATTTTTTGGCGCCTTGTGCTCAATGCGTCCCAACCATTGGCAATTTTTGGTAGCCCTTGATCCTGGATCCATGCACATATTTTTTGGTATTTTTATGGCAAGAACTCATTAACATACGCCATCCAACATCCGCCGTGACGGTGAGGTGGACAAGGCCGATTTCCCACGATCTCGCTGCCGGATCAAAGGTTGTTTCGAGACGCGCCAGGACCCCCGATAATCCCATCCGAGGCTAGGTTCCAAAAATCTTGGATCCGCCATTTCTTGTCCGGACAATTTTTGGTCAGATTTCCCAGGTCTTGTCCTTGCCTATTCATTACGTCATCGCCTAAACGGGTAATTCTTCGCTCCCATGCACCCTAAAAAGTCGAAAATTTCCTCGCTTCGCTCATTTTCGTTATTTGTGCGCAGATTCGAGTTGACTGGCACATATCTAGCCGGATTTTCTCCCGAATAGGCAGCTCAGGGGGATTTGGTCCCCAAAAAAGTGGCCAGACCCCGAGTTTTTGTCCGGACTGGACCCAGCATTTCCGCCTCAGATGTCCGTTTTCTGTCCGGATCGGACCTAGCCTGTACCCAAAATTCCCAAAATTTTGTCCGGACTCGGACCTAGGCTCCAAAGGGATAATCGGGGGTTCTGACGCGCCCATACCGCGGAGTGTCAAAATAGAGTTCGCCGAAGCGCCGACACGCGTCATCCGCGCGTACGTACTTACCATTGGAGGCCAGCCAGGACCGGACAAAATTTTGGCGATTTGGGTTCCAAACCTAGGCCCTGTTCGGACAAAAATCGAGGGTTGGTCGAGGTCCGGCGAAAGATATTTTTGACGGAAACTGACTGGATGGACATTTTTAAGTAGGTGCGAAAAGCATCGCAGTTGCTTGAATCTGCAGAGAACCGCACGAAGACGGGCACAGCGGAAATTGAGGATTTTTCGGGGCGTGGGAGCGGAAATCACCCTTTTTGTGTGCTTACATCAACATCGGCTAGGTCCAGTCCGGACAAAAACCACCCACATCTCGCAAAAACCTGCCGGTACAAAAAGTGGCGGATCCAGACTTTTGGGGTGCTAGCTTCCAAAGGGATTATCGGGGGTCCCGCAGCGTTACATCGTGAAGTTGCCAAAGGAATGGGTCTACCAAGGTGGAGAGAGGTACTTCAAGGTTCGATACTTGTTTCAGTACTTAATTGCGTTGTTTGGGGCTAGCGGAATGGTGGACGAAGGAAAGTATCCGCTTTTGGGCTACGATCATTGCCGCCACGTGTCCCCTGACATGTCATCAGCGCCGCACGTGAGCCGCCTCGATCGGAGCTCCTAACTCTCAGACTCACCGATTGGGTTGCGGTGAGTTGCGACACTGTCGCACCTCGCTTCGTGCACCTCGTCGGCCCGCCGCTCGGCGTGTGCTTGGATGCGCGCGGCGCGGGTGGGCGTGCACGCTGGGTGCGCAGCGGGTGTTTTCCGAACGCGGAGCTGCGTGTGTTCGTGTGTGGGGTGAAGGCGGACACGCCGCGGTTTGGGATATTCACGACGAGGGCGCTGGAGAAGGGTGAGGAGGTCGTGCTGGGCTGGGAGTGGGACGATGCGAATGCGGTCCATCGGTTGCCGAGGTGTGCGATGGGTGAGTAGACTGCTGTTTTTCTCTCTTTTTGTCCCTCCTTTCGTTCTTTTATCATTTCCCCCTTATCTTCTCGTACCCTCTCGTCTTTTTCTTTCTATCCTTCATATCTCTACAATCCCACGTCGCACCCATCCTCGCCATCTCCCCACATCTATCCATTCATCACCCGTCCCTTTCTCTATCCTCATCTCTTCTATTCCCTTCCTCCCGTTTCAATCCTCGCCGCGGCCTTCCGCTTTCGCACCTTACGGAGCGTCTGCTTTCGCCCCGTACGGGCCGTCTGCTTTCGCATCTGACGGGCATTTGCTGTCGCACGTCGCTGGCCCGTCTGCACCGCTGCTCGTGCGCAGCCCCATATTCTCCGGGCGGGCGACAATGGTGGGGAGCAGAGTGCGGGAGAGAGGGCCACACGATGCCGGCAGGTGTGCGCAAGCTACAGGCGCAGACAGACCCGCCGCGTGTCGGCTGGCGGCTGACACTGGGCGGCAGTCGTATATGCTGCAGTCGCAGGCGCCCTCTCCTCTCACCAACGCCCGCACAGCGGCACCTCATCGCGCAGCTCGCGAACATTCTGCACGCGCTCGGCGGCGCGGGTGTCGGCTGCGCGTGCCCGACGCCAACCACCTCGTCCTCCGCTGGGCACGCGCACGCGCCATCGTCTTCTGCACACGCGGCGTCTTCGTCTGCGCACACGGCGTCGTCGGCGGGCCATCATGCACACTCCGTGACAGCGACGCACGTAGGCACGCAGAAGAGGCACGAGAAGGCAGAGAAGGGGGAGGAGCCCGAGTGCGCGCTCGCGGCGATGGAGCGCGTCGTGTTCCCGCCGGTGTCTGGGCATGCGCATGCGGGGCCTTCATCATCAGCGTATGCGGCGCCGCCACACGCGGGGTCCGCGTCATCAGTGCACGCGGGGCCCTCCTCGTCATCGTCATCGTCATCGCACGCAGGCCCCTCCTCGCTCCGCACCTCAAACCCGCCCGATGAGATGGACGTCGACGTCGACATCGAGGGGCTCGGCGCCGACGCGGATGCGCCGATCGACGTCGTGGGTGATGCGGAGGGTTCCGCGGGAAAACGGGAGAGGGAGAGAGAGCGAGAGCGAGAGCGAGAGAGGGGGCAAACAGCCGGGAGCACACGGTGGGGCCCGCTGATCGGCGCGACGCGCGGTGTGCGCGCGGTGGAGGGCGAATGCGGGAGCGGGGGGTGGGGCGGGGTCGTCCTAGGCGGGATGGGAGTGCGTGTGGGGATGGGTATACGGGGACGAGCAAGAGTGGATACGCTGGTGCGGGGACGAGTGGTAGTGCGGGCGTGGGGGCTGGCGGGGCCGCAAGCACGAGTGCAGGCAAGCCATACGCGGTCGTCGAGCGCGCGGACGGGTGGGACGTGCTCCCGTCGTCGTCCGCCGGGGACGCTGCGTCGGCGTCTTCGCGGGGAGCCGCCTCGTCGTCGCGGTGTGTGGATCTCGATGAGGGTGGGCCGTTTTCTCTCTTGATTGATCTTCCAAAGAGCTTGACTGACTTGGCGTTTTTCAAGACATGCACTACGCGATGGCGGATGAGCCGGCGTCGTGCCCGCCGAAG
>JARGXW010001649.1:0-11129 GCA_029204085.1 Mycena sp. CBHHK59/15 | reverse complement strand
ATAATTGATGTTAGAGTAAAGGGAACAAACATGATTCTTGATGAGATGATCCATCGTATACAGCAATCCCGTGTCGGGGTCGATGGCAGTGGAGTTTGAACTGAGCACGAACGCCGTTGGGACCCGAGAATGGCCAGATTGACGGAAAGCTCCAGATACGTATTCTATCTGCTGACGGTGAGTTTCTTGGTCAGACGAAACTCGCCCACGAGAAGTTCGGAGCTGAGGCCCGAATCTTGCCAAATCGTATCGGACTCCTGCCTGCGTGGCTCGTCGTCTGGTTCTACACCAATTGCGATCAGCACTTGCGCAGAATGATACGCGGATCAGGACTCACCACTGTCGGACCGATACCGCCAGCCAGGACACTGGAGGAGCGGGATGAGCGCAGCAGGCATCAGCAACCTCGAGATCCGAATCGAAATCTACGCCAGCGCCGTTGTTGGCAGATCCCAGGTCGGAGTCGGAGTCGGAGAGGATTTCGAAAATCTCACGGCCACCTTCTGTTCGCGTTCGGAAAACTGGTTTGCTCGTGAAAGCTGGCTTGCTTCTGGGTTCCACCTTGACACCGACAGCCAGCGCCAGATCCGGATTTTCGGATTTGACACGCGAGGAGGGAGGCGCGTAAGGGATGACGGCCGGAGTCTCTTTCGCGAAGGAAGCTCCTCAACTCGGACAGGTCAATCCACGCGTTGTCGAGGAAGACCGCCGTGTTACTACGGATGTGGTGGGGAGTGGATCTGCGGTCATGGCATTGTTAAAAATACACCATACAAAGGTACACGACGTACATAATCCCGGAACGCGATCAGATCGTGGCCCAACAGACTGTTGATGAGGTCGTCGGCGGCGGCGGTGCGCGGCGGGCGTGAAGAGGGGTCCATAAGCGTGTTCAGGCGCGTCGCGGAATGGCAGGGGTCGTGGTGGTAAGAGGGAAAGAGGGACGAGGAAAAAAAAACAGTTGACATGCGGTTACGCATCACTCACAAGTACGGCACATGAGGCTGAATCAGGAAATTGGCTGATGTGCCGCACATCGCAGCATGTGCAGCACTTCAGATCTATGTGCCGCACATTAAATCTATGTGCTGTACATCATTCTATGTGCGCACTCTGCTTTGTATATCTCCCTACGGAGTGGTTCTGCGACGATGAGTGTCGTGCAAACGCTCGTGGTCGCGAAAAAGAATCGCACCTCTTAGCACACTCCGTAGTAGCATCATTAAATGCACTGGATCGTATTTAACCACCCAAATCTGCGAGTATTAGCACAAGGGAGATGATTGCAATGAACATTGAGTTGCGCGCGTAGAACTGATGGGAATTACCGCTTTAGGCGAATTACATAAGCCATTAGGGTTAGGGTTTATAGGGTAGGGAGGGTCCGGGAGACCTTAACTCACTTTTCGACCCAGTGTACGGGATTTTTTCGTGGGGACCTCTTGTTATAAATGGTTTAAATGGTTGTAACGGGTCTCCGACCTGCTATAGGTCAAATGATGGGCTCCCATACTCACAGGCCCCTAAAAGTCCCTCATTAGATGCAACCAATACCAAAATAATAGATATGAATTGTCAGATGTCGATTGGCAGGATCGAGGCGCATGCTTCCCAATTTAGTAATTATCCACGTGAGTGATGGCGTACAGTGATATCCGCCACATCACGCCTTGCGTCCCGACGGTCCACCTTGATCCCACTTCGTCCTGCCACTCAGTCTTGCTCTTGTTGGCACTGGCAATGTGCAATTTTAGTGACAGAGGCTGGGGTCCAATGGGGACCGTGATTCATGGTTTGACAACCCTAATATACCCATCCAGATTGCCCTGCCAAAATACTGTTTACAAACTGTTTTAAACGGTTTAAACCTGTTTTTGAACCATTTCTGTTTAGTTTACCGGTTTCTGCAAATGAAAACTAAATAGTTGGAGCCTTACCGTGAAGACTCAGATTGGCCAAATGAGACAGGAGGAAAAGGAACAGAGGGGTGAGGTAGAGATCTTGAAGTGGCCGCCAGTTGAAACCACCTAGACGGAACCTAGCCAATCATTTAGCCCAACATACTAAGTTGTCATAGAGTCTGATCTTCACTATCTTAGTTTATCATGCTTGTAATGACATCGGGACAATGGCAATACAGTGCAACAAGGAATATTGGGGTATTTGAATCCATCCCTGAACTCTCAGCAAATCTGACTCTATGGCAACTTCCAGAATGCATAAAAGCCTTCCCTCACGAAAATCTAGGTCATTTCAACATGCCTAGATGCCGGTAGACTGAATTGACCCCCAAAATCACCCCAAAACCCATCTCACCAACTATAAAATATTTTCGCAACTTTTATTCTATCACTAATAGCACATGAATTACCCCGAATTATCTAGCTATGTCTCATCTCAATCCGTGCAGAACTCATCGAGATAGGGGTAATCGGTCGCGAGGATCAGAAAATGCTCAAAACAGCAATTTTCTGATTCGCACCTTTGGTTCCACCAATTGCTGTAAGCATGCCTTGCAAAGATAGGTTGAAGGTCTTCTTCGCGAGCCTACATCAGTCGGTGAAGCAGAATGTCCGTCATGCCGGTTGGTGGGATTAGAGAACGAGATACCCAGCGGAGAATGGACAGGAAAGAGCGAGCCCACTTTCGGATGCTACCCTCTCATTTTAATACAAACCCAGTGTCAGATGCTTTAAACACATGTTCAGCGGGACTGGGTGCGTCACTAGGCTCCCCGTCTTCGTGCTGTCTGTCATATCCATGGCCACACTCCAGTACTCATGCGCTGGTCTTTCACACTCAGGCACTGCCACGTTTCGGACACAAATGTGAGCTCAAATTTCAGCTCGTGCAGGAGAAGCACAGCTTACACACATTTAACCTCCGACACACCGACGCAGGAGGCCACCGACTGTTTATCACAGCGGTCAATTGTCGAGGAGTTTGATTTCCTGATATAACCAATAGAATTTCCGTTTCTGGTCAAGTCGGGTGCTAGTGCTGGCCCCGAATGTCAAATACGAATACCGCACATAACGATGTCTGTCAGTCTGGAAATAGAAGCCATCTGGATCCCGGTATTTCTTGGTGAGATTCGTACCTCCCGCGTTGAATCCTGCCTGGCTAAAATTAGATCTTGAGATATTGCCATCTCAACTTCGAAGATGGCACTGCACCGCCGCACTGCTCTGAAAATTGAGGCATTGAATGCTTCCACACTGGGCTGGACCTCGGGAGAATGAGTGGGCAACGGGTGACAGAGAGAATAATTACCTTGCAGATCCAACTCTGCACCTATTTCCTTCAGTGGCCATTGCGGAAGCGAGCATGGCGACTGTTGGTTGCCAGCAGATCCTCTGGGCAGCATAAGCGCTATGCCCGTCGTCATCGAGAGGCAGTTATTTGATGGCGACAGAGAGCCCCACCATTCGCGACTAGCATCTCCACGAAATGGGTTCATTGCACCCAATGTCCGTGACTCGAGGCAAAGGTCATGTTGAGGATGACTTCTTTGCCGGGATTTTGTTTTCCAGGCAGTCAAATGACTACATGTGTGGCTGAGGTCGCTGCGAGATGGATTTGGAATTGAGCATTGAGTGTCGGAAAAGCGGTACTGCTCAGCTATCTCCGGCATCGCGTGTTGCGGATACAGATTCGTTAGGCTCGCGCTGGTAGTGACATGGGTAGAAGCAAACATGTGTCGGAAAAACCTTAACCCAGTTTCAAGGTATTATTATTGCTTATAAGGCTTAAATATCACATGACATTATAAGGACATTGTAACTTGAAAGTTGGCGTTGCAAGGACATTATAATAACTAGTTATCTTGTAATAACTCAAGAAATTGTAAGATTAATTTAAATTGTAAGGGACTAAACTCATTTTAAGGAGGGTCTGAGCTTATTACACGCTGAAAGGATAATAAATCAATTTGGGATAAATTAAAAACTATTCAATTGACTTGACTTATCAAGTCATGGCAATGACATCACCAATTTTAAGATTAATGGCCATCTCAGGATTCGAACCCAAGACCTAATTAAACAAGGTTCATAAATATTTTGTACACATTAACCACTGCACCAGGCAAGCTTTGTGAGTAAGTGTTGGGATGTTGATTCATCTAACAACACAATAGCCAAGACAACAAAGTGCATATTGCATAACACAAAAAAAAAACATTCGGCAATGACTATACATTGGATCAACTTGTCCCTTTTCTCTTGGACCCTTGTCCAGCCCGCCGACCACTGCGTCTCGGACCTTCGATCTCTACTAATTCTTGCTGGTTGGGGTGAACATCTGAATTAGTGGCAGAAGGAATATAGGTTGGAGTGTGGCTGGAGCCCGCAGTGGCTGCTTGGTCCAGGACACCAGTGAGCACAGGAGGAGTGGGAGCAAAATGTGCTTCCCCACATTCATCGATCCCAAGATTGTTAATAGCCCCATCCATTACACTGTTGTCGGGTTGAGCATCAGCGTCATCCAAAGTTCCGAATGCAAGACGGTGCATGGCAGCACTGATCTCAGCCTCGACATCTTGATCCCCATCTGAGTCAGCCTCCATGTTTGCCATTGGCAGTGGCACCCCAGCGAAGACATGCCGATTAAATGTCTTGAAGATATTCCTCCCAACTGGGGAATCACGGTTGGATGCTAGAAGTTTTCTATAGATTCGGTAGTTGTACTCCCATTTGATAGTTGAGATTGTGCCGGTAGATGCCCATGTTTTGTCAGGGGATAGAACAAATCGGGCCTGCATTTTATCGGTCTTGTGGAGTCAAGCCAGCAGTATAGATGGACCTACCGCAATGGCAGCAAATGCAATTGAATGATCTGTGGCTTCAAATATGCCATATTTTGTCGCATTGGCTTTGGGATCAGGCTTGGCATTGTCTCCAAGACTCGATGGACCATGACACATAGCCCGATGGACCTGCAGTAGATGAAATATAAGACAATAGTGTACAGTGTAGAATGACCACTTACATCAAGCACTATGTGGCTCAGAAAGATACAGTTCATGTTCTTGGACCCATTAGGGAATATGACAGGGGGAAAGAGACAAGGTGTTTTGTCTTGTGGGAAGCGTAGGAGAGAGATGAGGACTTTATCTTGGCTTCGATCACTTGCAGCAGCAACAAGCAGATTACTCTCGACAGAGTACCCAGCAGAGGCAAGAATGATGGGCATAACTCTTCGGATAGAGTTGATGACACTTGCACGTGCATTTCCAAACTCAGTGATGAACTAACCACAGTTAGAGTCAGATTTGAGAATCAACAGGACACTCACATCTGCCGCAAAGTGTTTGTACGAATTGTAATCCAAAAGTGGATAGTACTTGGGAGGAATGTTGTTGAATAGTGCTGTGGTCACGCTTTGTGAGTAGACATTGTCGTTTGTGAATCGGTACTCAGGATTCAAGGGGGGCTCTGGTCCATCTTTTCGGAAATCTGTAGTTTGAACCCATGCTTCTTGGGTGAAGAAAAACCGCTTTGCCAAGGTACCAATTTGGCTCTTGTATCCAAGCTTGTTGTCCCCCTGCACGAGTCGATGTCGTTTGGAGGAAGCAGCAGCAAGCAAGTCGCTATTAGTTTGGCGAAGGCTCCAATTCTCGGCGAGGACACGTCCGAGAGCAAGTTGACAGTGCTCTAGGGCCTGCCACCCATATCAGATCTGGCGGGACAGACGTGGGAATAGTAACTGACCTTGAGAACCTCCTCCTTTGTAGCATTGATGCTCAGCAGTTGCAAGTGCTCTTGATCAATGTCGCTGTCTGCGTTGTTGCGGTAAGATTCATTGCTCGAAGCAGTAGACATTGTGATGGATGCAAGCAGACCAGACGCAACACTAGTTTAAATATCTCCAGGTTGGTGTGAATCAATTGAATTCAGCCACTCAGGATTCACCGTTTACAAATGAATTGATAAAGATATAATATTAATATATTACCCTGCAATAAAACATGCAGCACAGCTGTCAATGCAGTGTGTTCCCGTCGAGGGCATGGCTTGCATGTTGTGACATTGACAGTATATAATATGCAGTGCAGCTGTCAATGTAGCATTTTACCAAGAGTCAAGGCACACTGGTGCACTGCACGGTGCACACGAGGCCCTTGCTGCGGTCCCCGTCGGCAGACGAGATGGCGATCTGGCTCTGGTTTTCCGGCGAAGGTGCCTTGGCGTGTTTGGCGACGACACCTGCAGAGGGTGAGCCTGGGCGCTTTGACGTGGCAGCTGACAGGATTCCAAGGCAGGTGGCAAGGATAGCCACGTGGCGTACGGCGGAGCAGACGAGGCGGTCCTGGACGGGCTGGGGGGCTGTCACTAAAGGCGGCCAGGGCGTCGGGCAGAGAGAGGAGGAGGCGGGTGCTTTAATTGGCCGGTGACACAATGTGTGATGGGTGACGGTTACTACCGTCACCGCGGTTGCCAGACCGGGACCCACACCCAAAATACCATTGTTGTGCGTGGGCAGGCTTGCGCATGGGCACCAGGGGTACGGCCAGCAGCGCGGGGTGCACATGGGGGACATGTTGGGGATTCGGCAAGGAGTTTGCGTGGCTCCTTTAAATTCGCAGCATTATTAATATTTAATTTATTAAAAGGTGGCGTGGATTCAGGGGGGCGCGTGGCGCGCGAGGATAGAGACGTGGCATATGGTGGACCGGGAAAGGCGGTCCAGGACGGGCTGGGGGCGTCATAGGCAGCCAGGGCATCGGGCAGAGAGAGGAGGAGGTGGGCGATGGTGGTGGCTGACATGATGTCAATGACTGTCACTGCGGTTGCCGGACCGGGACGCACCCAATTTAAAAATACCACTGTCTGTGCCTCATGCTTGTGTCGTGCTCCAATCGTGCTCTCTACTCTCTACTATGCCTCCATCCCAAGAAACTAAACCATGTCAAACCTGTGGCAAGTGCTTCAAGCTACAGGGAATTGCTCGTCATGAAGCATCATGCAAAGCAAAGGCAGAAAATGCAGAAGCTGATCGTGCATTTGCTGCAAAATTGAAAGCACAAAGACGTATGAGAGTTTTGTTGGCCCCTCTGGTGCAATGCTAATTTGTGGTATTTATTAGATGATGCTGCCTATGCTCAACTTACCCAACCTAAAGCAAGAAGTAATCCTCTCATTCAGTTCTTTTTATTATCAAATTTATATTGATACATTAACAGGAAATGCTACTGCATCATCGTTGTGGGCACAGAGTGTTCGGATACCTGTTAGAGATAGTTCATGTAAACACTGATTTCATCTGATTCATTCAACAATCATTATTAATTTGGAATTGTTCAGCCTCAGATTCTCTCGAGCATTTTGATTCTGTTGATCCCAGCTCCAGATTCAGAGATAACAGGGCAGATGAAGAAGATGAAGATTCTGTTTCTGAAGAATCTCCAACACCAGAGATAAAGTGTGTATTTCATCCCCACAGTCAATGTCCAACAATCTTCCAATCTTTCCCTGACTATTTGGCTACCAATGTATCTCAGGAACGTGTAATCCCTAGAGATGAAGCACCATGGAAGCCTTTCCAAACCAGACTGGATTTTGAAGTTGCAGAATTCTGCAAGCTGGCCATGTTGAATACAGAGATGACAGAAATCTTGATTGCCCTTATTCAACGTTGTGGACACAATATCAGAACTTCACACTCACCAGTCATGCTGAGCTTAATAAACTCTGGGCGCTAGCCTCTCACAAATGCACTGAGGTAAGCTTGTTGAAGGTATAATTGAGTACTACACTGAATGGAATATTTTAGTTTGTGGAGGACAGCATCACTGTTCAGTACAAGGTGAAAACCAAACATTCAAGACATACAGCCGCCCACTTTGGGATTGGGTTCTCAGTCTTGTTCAAGACCTCAGCTTTCTTCTTGTTTTGTTTGGGATGCTGAAAATGCTTACAAATTCAATGGCGACACCTATGTGCGATTCTACCATGAGCCCTGGACTGCGGATGCATTCTGGGCTGCACAAGTTGGTGATACAATATTTCCCACAGAATTAACACTAATATTCTTCTAGTCAGCCTTACCAAATCATCCAGCAGCAAAGCCTCTCTGCCTCATTTTATATGCTGACAAGTCGAAACTATCCACCTTTGGCACTGCAAAGGGTTATGCGGTAGTTGCCCGTGTAGCAAATGTTATAGTTCCATTCGGAACAGCACTCAATTTGTGGTGGCCAGGTAGTAGGTCATCAGCCTGTGGTAGGTTCTCGGATTGTCTTGATGCATCAACTGGCTTCATTCTGCTATAGGTCAAGGATGATCCAAAGGAAAACAGCAAGCCAGCTTTTACTAATTTCAAGAATGTTGTGTGGCATGCTGCTTTCTGGAAATTACTGGAATCTCTAGTACACCATTCCAAGACTGGAGTTGGACAATGTGTGGCGATGAAATATTACGGTGGCTATGGCCCCTGGTTCTAATTCTAGCATCAGACTATGAAGAAGCGTAAATGTTCCAGACATTGGGGTCAATCGCTTTTACTTATAGTTATTTGCAGATGTGTAATGGCCCTAATCCGGGGTCTACAGGCATTGTATCCTTGCCCCATGTGTTTCGTTCCATGGAATGAACAGTCGGATCTTTCCACCAAACACCTTCTATGCACAGCAGAGGATTCACAACAAAACTTGAAGAAGCTCGAGCTTGCCAAACTGCTGCAGAGCGTGAGGAATACTCAATGCCAATTCATTGCGTGATGTTGATGTATGCTCATTTTATTTTGGATCTGCAAAGCTAAAGCTATCTAAATTCTGCTAGAACATATTCTGGAAAATCGGAAATACGGATCCTCATCGAGCCCTTTCTTTTGACCATCTCCATGCATACTATGGTGGTCTTTGGGGTGATCATCTTTTTTCCCAGATTAAGCTCCAAGTTACGGACAAGGGTCGCGAATCTATTGTCAAAATTGACAAACAGTGCGCAATTCACTTTTACAAATTACCCTGTCTTACATTCTCTAGGATGGCTGCTATGCCCCGTTGGAGAGGGCTAAATCATTTTGACAATGTGATGAATATTTCGTTCAATGATGGCTCGAAACACGAGGACATTGCCAAGTTGATGCTGTTTGCAACTCACAATGTGCTTGTCGACACACAGGGGGCAAACACCGTGGCAGGTGAAATCTAACTGCCGTGATGGATGTTGACTGAGCTATCACTGGGTTATCACCGGGCTGCTATCGTCCGGCCCGCGGGGCGTGTGACATGTAGTACATGCGACACAAGAGGTCCCAGATCGCCAGATCAGATCTCGCACACCCATCAAGCCACGTGAATTGATGTGATGGGGTTGAAAAAAAGCGCAAAATAAATTCTATGTCGGGCTGTCTACATGACCAGACATTCTAGAGGCCATATAACACATACTATAGCTCAATTACAACAAGTTCAAGTGAGGAGTGGGCCAGAATTGTTGACTGAGAGTGGTCGGCATACTGGCAGCCTTCCTAATTTGGGGGGGAGGTCCCCTACACGTGACTTGATGGGTGTGCGAGATCTGGCGATCTGCGACCTCACAAGTCAACGATTCCAAAAATCAATCTATCAGTTAATCTGTCAATCAACGAGTTCGAACATTGAATCAGGATCACATTGGATGTACTTAAGCCATCTGAGCTGGCTTCTCATGAGTCCTTTTCCCCCATCAATTTGCATCCCTCTCTATGGCAAAACGTGTCATATGTGTCTGCATGACATGCTCCACCCAGACTATGTTTGTAGGTGGACAGCAAGTAGCGGCCAGCAGGTTAGCAGATCTACACGCCGAGAACATGAAGCTCGGGATGATCTGGCCAGATTGACAAGCAATGCTGGGCTATCAAATGCAGTGCCTGAATCTATGCAGCCTGCAACAGCAGTCAACCATAGCGAGCCTGTTGATGGAGGGAGCTTGAGATTTCCATCCACTGCAGATTTTCAGCATGGTATGTATCATGAATTTTCGATTGTGTCAAAGAAAATTGATTTAAATCCACAGCCCTTGCTCCTGTCACAGAGTTATGTGTTATGCTTGCAGCCTGGCTGAATCTCCATGTTGGTGTCGGACGCAAGAATTCAAGCACTTTTTGAAGGCTATGCAATTCATTTTGACCACCACTATAAATCTTATCTTTGGTGTATTGCAAACAGCAGGCTTCAAGACAAAACCTCCTGTCCTGCATATTCCTCGAGATGTTCGAAACTGTTTATCAGTATGGAATGGATCCTGACATAATCCGCACCCCTTGCTGTCCAGAGTGCTACACAATGTACTCCCTCGATGAACTCCCATTGACCTGTTCTTGGCGCCGGTCCCCGCGAGCAAGACCATGCGGTGCACAACTCTGGCAACAGCGTCGAACACGAAAGGGCAATATAAAAAATGTCCCACAAAGCCTATATACTACTCAGTCATCGAGTCCTGGCTCCATTTTTTTTTGGGCAGATCAGATATTGAAGATCACCTGGAGCAGAGTTTCCAAAAAAATATTAACAAGCAACATGCTGCTGAGGCAGTCCAATGAAGGATATCCAAGACAGCCCTGCCTGGCGCAGCTTAGGGAACTACTTGCTATCACATTATCATCTGGTCTGGAGTATCTACATTGATTGGTTAATCCCTACACCAACAAGATTGCAGGTATGCTCCATATTCTCTGCAGTTTGCTTCAATAACTAATCTCTACACTACTAGGCAAGGTAGTATCATGTGGTGCAATTGTTCTCTATTGCCTCAATCTCCCAGTTGAAGTTTCGTTTCCTACTGAAAAATGTCTTCATTGTGGGAATGATCCCAGCTCCAAATGCTCCCAGTGTATGGACTATCTCACATATTCTTCCCTCCTTCATCAACACTTTCAAAGGATTTGCAGCCCCTGGGAAAATTATCCCAACTTATCGTAATCCTCATGGTGTTCACGTAGTAGGCCGAATTCTTCCCCTTCTTGCTGATCTTGGGGCAATTCGCAAAGTGGCTGGTTATCTAGCCCATAATGCGCTGGCCTTCGTACCTTCTGTACACTTCTGTCAAAGCACATTGAGGATCTTAACTATGGATCCTGGATACTTCGAGATGGTCACACTGTCTTAGCTCAGGCACAGGCCTGGAAAGCTGCAATAACCA
>JARGXW010001648.1:0-11133 GCA_029204085.1 Mycena sp. CBHHK59/15 | reverse complement strand
GTTGGTTGGCGGTGATCGAGCCAGAACCTTAAAATCGTCCGTCTGATTTCCCGACTGAAAGTTCATCGATCTGGTGACCGCGATATAAAGGATGGCCATCTAGGACCGTCCGTAGGGCTGCCGCCCGTGCCCGCGTCCACGGTTTCACGGCACCCGTGCCACGGGTGCCGTGCCCGTTCCGTTGGCCTTTTGCCTTGATGGTTCATGGCACGGTCACGGCACGGCTTTGGGCCGTGCGACCCGTGAAAACACGGCCGTTACGGCCGTGTACGGGTCAATGTTTTTCATGTTTATGCACTATCCAAGTGCCTTGCCACTCTTCAATTGCGGCACTTCGGGATAACTGCCGCTTTCGTGCAACGCATACACCCTTTAGGCACGATCCGAAGCCTGATGGCATCATCAATTTGGCCGTTGTTTGTGCAGCCTTACTTCCACCACGACTCGAGTACTAGCTGGTCTGGACGCGTTTTGGCGCGTAAAAACTGCCTATACCGACTTGACTGTGTTCAGAATCTGCCTGCGGCCCCTTAAGCTTGGCTGCATGCACTGATGCATTAATTTTGTTCAAGAAAAAATGGCCATTCATGCCTCCTGGGAATGCCCACCTTCCTGTCACATGCACGGTGAATCTGGACGAAGACAAAGAATGGGCTATTCACAGGCAAGTCATATTATATATATTGCTTTCCTTCGGGTTTTTTGGCAACGGATCTGAGGGGCGTAGCTAACCCCGAGGAAGACTTCCTTATTTGTACTCTGTCACATATTTAGTCATGGTGTGACAATGTGACAGGGCTTTTCGCCTTCCATCTGGTGCTATATCTGCCTTTTCGGCTTCCATCTGGTGATCTGGCTGAAATGATCAAAAACAGCTCAAAAAGGAAAAAAAAATCGGCCGCGCCCTAAGTTCCGCAAAGAGCTGTAATTCCCACCAACCACCCATTGATCTCAAAAATGTTCATATCGCCTACAACAGGCTTGAAGGTGGTGTTGCAGTCGAGGGTGCGAAGATTGTGGATGGAATTGAGCAATTTGTGATGCGCACCGAAGATGATTCGCTTGCCATCACGGGAAAGCGAGCTGTGAAGATATCGCTTCTCATCGCTCAGAACCTCTTGGTCAGCAATGTATGTTGCAACCTCTGAAAACAACGGAATGAGAAAAAAATTCATAAGGGTTACAGCTCTTTGCGGAACTTAGGGCGCGGCCGATTTTTTTTCCTTTTTGAGCTGTTTTTGATCATTTCAGCCAGAACAGCTGTTCTGACCTCAATTCTCAGTGTACGTTTCTGAAAACTATATGAGCAGAATCACACGACAATTCCGCAGGGCATGACGTCCTCAGAATCTTTCCATACCGCCGGAGTAATTATAATATATTATTTTGCATGTTGTGCGGAGATCATCTCTTGTGTCGTGATTTGAAGGTTGTGTGGGATGTTGTATGGCTCAAGCTCTGTGTATTTGTGTGATCTATGATGGAATAAGCTGAGAAACTGACCATTATCATTCTATTGAGTGTCCTGGAGGAGTCCCACGGCTCGGATTTGCTCTTGTACTCCCTGTACAGCACCGCGAGACAACTCGATCACAACGATTCCGGGCACGTGACCGCACTTGTGATCACATTGGGACATGTCGCGTCGCCGGACGGGGATGCACAGAGTTGATCTGAGGCGTGTAATCTCTCGAAAACACTTCAAAGTCAGAATATTGACAATTGGTTCACTCACTGGAGGATAGATCACACAAATACACAGAGCCTGAGCTGTACCTATATTCTGCTTGTTCAAGTCCACTGTTCACGTGCTCCGGGTGCCATGCCTCAATTACGAGGACGGTGTGCCCTCCGCCATACAAATAATTGTTTTTAGAGCCATACAACATCCCACACAACCTTCAAATCACGACACAAGAGATGATCTCCGCAAAACATGCAAAATAATATATTATAATTACTACCGGCGGTAGGGAAAGATTCTGAGGACGTCATGCCCTGCGGAATTGTCGTGTGATTCTGCTCATATAGTTTTCAGAAACGTACGCTGAGAATTGAGGTCAGAACAGCTGTTCTGGCTGAAATGATCAAAAACAGCTCAAAAAGGAAAAAAAAATCGGCCGCGCCCTAAGTTCCGCAAAGAGCTGTAAAAGAAAAATCACGTTGCCGGGTGTTTGCGCCCGTCGACGATAAACTGTTCAACTCGTCTTTAACCTGCTGGATGAGTCGAGTCTTGGCGTCGCGGCTGAGCAGCCCCGGATGAAATAGACCGGGTGTCTTCCCGTCGAGCAGATCCTTCGTTGATTGTGCTACGTATGGTCAGTAAAAATTCGGCGGCGCTGGGATAATAATTCCCACCATTCTCGACTTTTGATACGGTTGCTCCAAGGCCAATCTTGCGAACACACTGCCGATACCGTGCTGCAATGGCCTGAGTAATTTTACCGGCTGGTGGCGGAGGATGGGTATGACCCGACTTGGGATTCGGGACAACCAATGCCATTGCGAGCGTGGGGTGGAGCGACTCCCACGGGCAAAATATCATCATCTTCGCGGCACAGGTGACTGGCTCAATCTGGGCGACATATGGGCGCCCGTTCTTGTGATGATTGAACGCTAAAATGTGTACATGTGTCAGTTCTGAACGACTACTGAAAGTACGGAGCACAAATGAACTCACGGCAGCGATGTTTCCCTTTTTGTCCGGTGCGCGCTGAAACAACCCTCGGACATTTGCCCTCGGTGTCGTCCTCCTCTATGATGCTCTCACCATTCATCACCTTCACAAAAATCTCCTCAGAGACGTGATCAAGGATGAGCACCTGAGAGTGAAGGGAATTGAAGATAAGGGCCTCATTGTGTTTGGAGCAGAGCAGAATATGCTCCTTATTCCGCATGGGCTTGACCGTAATTAGTAAGCCCAGAAATACGAGGTGTACACAGGGCAAAACATACCGCGTTCAATTTGTGCAGGGAGATACTCCCATCACACCGTACACCGTCAGCACGAATGCCGTTACAGCGCCATTTTTGAAGGGAATGATAGAATCTGGTCAATCCGTGAGAGCACTGAAAGGTGAGACAATAATAAAAAGATTGTACGCAAGAGTCCGACCAACATCAGTATCATCTTGCATTTCCCGCGTGCGCAGTATGGTGGCGGACGGAACTTCGTGACAAGTTTCAGTCCCGATTTGGTAATTGTAACTACTCCTTGAGGATTCAACCCAGCATTCCGCAAACGTGGAATTAGGGCCGCAATAGACCCCCCTATCATCCTGTCGGAGTAGAACTTGAGAAAGTACATTTCATGTTTTTCTCGGGGCGATTTCGCGTTTTTGATTGCGGATCACCGGTCCGGTGGCTGTGCTGCACTACGCGCCGCCTCGGCGCGACGGGACCAGTGGCCGAGTTTGCAGTGAAGAAGTACCGCTCGCACCGTGGGGTTCAGCGGCGTGAATTGGATGTGGTGATTGCAGAGTGGAAGAAAAAGTCGAAGTTGGGAACTCTATAGTGTACGAACATCCCTGTTTCGACTGTAATTTCTTTCGTTTTCTGGCCGAAGATTTCGCGTTTTTTTTTCCCACGCTCAGTCCCCCTCCGTTTCCTCTGAAACGAAAATTTTACCACTAGAGTAGATCATTCTGATGCTGAATCTGCAATCTAGAAGCAATTCGGTGGGAACTCCGGCTTGTCATGAAGTTCCGTCCGCCACCATACTGCTGCCGCAAGTTTTCGACTCGGTTCTGGGTCCAGCTCACGTCTTTCCTCTGCCAGAAAAGCAGAATCAAGGGCTTCACATGCCGATACACCAGCACAGAATGGAGCAGCTCGCCGACATGCGACTTTGATGTCGTCGGTGAGACCAAAAAATGAGCCGGGTATATGTGCATCGGGTGCATTTCGAGCGCCTGTGGACCCGAGCCAAGAGTGAGAGTCCTAGTGTAGGTGCCAGTCAGCCTGTATTTATTTGACAAACAGGGCAGAAAAAAAACCTGATCGCGGAGGGTGTCATCGACTGTCATTTCGGGGTCTAAATCTGACATCTCGGTAAGATCTACGAGGTACGCCGTGCGCTTGGAAAAGAAAGGAAACTGCGATGGGCAACCCTTCACCCGACGGAGCCTGAGAACCAATATTTTCAGCCAGGAAAGTGGATTTGGCGGGAGTAAGTCGCGTAAGGCTGCTGGACAGCTTGGATCGCCTCGGTCGTGTGCTCATTCTTGCCTATCTTATCGCCAACCTCACTCGGTGGACTACTCATTGCATCGCTTTTATGCGGGTTTTTCGCCTGCAAGATGCGCTACAGTTTGCTGTGATGCAGAGCCGTGATTGCGCAGAATGCACCCAGGGACGAGGTAATTCTGGTAGAAACCAGCTTTTTGACATACCAAGCAAACCAGGGCTGTTCCCTTGTGCTCTGTGCGTGGGCCAACAATTGTGCTGACAGGAAGAGCAGATAGATCGAGCCCGTAATAACCTGCAAGCCGGTCCCGGCGGTCATTGACTTTGCCCGTCTCGACAAGCAGCTTCTTCCCAGCAGCTTGGTTGGCAGCATCAATCCAGAAGTTGAGTTGACTTCTCGAAGCGCTGGTAAGAGATGTGACATCGAGGTCCGCGGGGCACGAAGGCATCGGCGGAGAGCTGTCAGCGACACGCAACATATGAACTTACTTACCGCTTTTGGCACGAGGTGTTAGTGCTCCACAATCCGAGGGGAGTGTGCGGGGTCCCAGGAGCGGACGCCCGAGCCAAACAGAACCAGCACGTGTCCCGGGACACGATTACGTAAACAATTCCCTAATCGGGGCGTGTCCCATATGAGAGAAGCTGTACTGGTTAAGTGACGACGCGTCTAATTACGTAAGTACAATATGTTACCTGGGTTCGAATCCGGTAGGGTTCTTTCTTGATTTTTTCTTTTGTACCATCCTGTATTCTGGGATAATTCTATTGAGAAACCCGGTTTCACGCTGAATCCCTGCCACGTTAGGGAATTTTGCGGAAACCCCTGCAAAAGTTTAACGAGAAACCCTTCCACGGCGATCAAACTGTGAACGGAGTTTCAAACTCTCTAACTAGGCTGTTCTACTCTGTTCACCCCCAAGAAAAGAGTGAGACAGGTTGGTGTAAAAATCTCCAGAGTCCGGGCCATAGCAGAGACTCACGATTACTACCACTACTGTGGGTGATTGCCATGAAATTTCCTGTACATATTTCACTGGGCAACATAACTTGTGCATCCAAAAGAGTTGCAGCGACCGAACCATAGGGAAAAAAAATGCATTGTCCTCAAGACATACAGTGGAATTCGGTGTAAGTTAGAATAGCAGATTCTCTCAACGGCATTCAGGGTAGGACAGCACCTGGCAGCACATACGGTGGAAGCCGTTGGAAACATGTTGGCAACGAATTTGGTGTGCTAGACCGGCATCACCGTCCCGGGCATAATACCCAGTCCCCGCCATTTCAGGATGGTTCTATGAGGAAATATATCATTCAAAGGAGTTGCAGCGACTTTCACCAATACTATCTGGGCTTATTGAAGCAAGAAATTCGAGTATGATCTGGATCGGCATCTGGATCGGCACGAACCGGCACTAATGCCGCCATCACCAGGGGTTCCTAGAAACCCGGCTTCTCAATAAGCCTTTGAGAAACCGGGTTTCTCAATAGAATTATCCTGTATTCTGTTTCCCCCTTTCCATTTAGCTTATGTGTAAGATGTTATTCTATTTTACCTCCATTTTCTCCTCTCCCACCACAGCAATCAGCTGGCACCAATATATATCTGAGGGTTTTATTGTAGCATCAATGTTGCTTCACTCTACTAGCTTGCATAAATAAGATTACTGAGCAGAAATGACATCAAATTGGGCTTGAAATTAATGCAGCAGATGTGTAAATTGTCTCTGCAAAGGAGTTTATTTAGAACATGCCCATTGTCAACCTGACCTTTCATTCACGAAGGAAATGATTGGAATGGACCTTTACAGCGTTTGCGGGAAACCTTGGCCGCACCGTTTTTTTGATTTGGGAAAAAAAATGGAAAGGAAGCACAGGATCTTCAAGGTGCCAGACGCTTGGCCGGACGTGCCGGGAGCCGCATATGGTATTTTATTTTGTAAAAAAAAAAAATGGCGCGGCCAAGGTTTTATGCAAATGCGGTAATACACATTTCCTTTTTTTTTTTTTTTTTTTTTTTTCTTCAGGAAATTATGTAAACTAAGAAAATGACTTGAATAGACAATGAAGTTGAATGAACTTGTACTGAACTCGGATCTCTGCTGACTAACACGTGCTGGGAAAGTGACGTGATGTCATAGTGGGGAGTATTTACTTAGAGCGAGCATTATCTTATCTTATTTGACTATGGTGCGCATCACCTAGCTGCCGCCACCAAAATTTAGTGGCCAAATTGGCCGGAGAAAAAAATTTCAATTAAGTGTACCTCTGAGTGGATTCCGGAGCCTACTTTGTACATTATATTCACCCTCGGCGGTCCGCAACAGCGTGTTTACAGCGTGTATCGTTTGATCTGATGGCGGCAAACGATAATCAAATCTCGATTAGATTAATTCCGCTTACTGTAAACATCGACGCTTTGCTTGTCAGCCGCATGAATCTCAACCCTGGAGGGAAACAAGCACACATGTGCAATGGTTGGTGGATGGATGGCAGTGTTCGCAAGGTCTAGAAGATGGATTATGCTGCAGATCATCCAGGATTTCCAGGCGAGCCAAAGGGGATGAACACAATTCTAGAAGAACGTGGCCTTTGGCCCTCGGGAAGATTCGTGAAGGAGTGCAAGAAAGGGCTGCACACTGCGGCCCGTGATTGAGGCTGTTGGAATTGCAGCCTGACATCCTCGAGCAACAGTCAATGGTGGCAGAAAAAATCGAAGCAGCAGGTCATCTACCCCCAAATATCACTGCGAGTTGAACTTTATCGAGTTCTTCTGGGGCGCCATCAAGAAATACCTCCGTGACCACTGTGACTACAGTTACGAGGGGTTGAAAACAAACATGCCGGCTGCACTTCCCTCCGTTCAACTCTCCGTGATTCGCAAATGGGAGCATCACATGATTCGTTGGATGGAGCTTATCGCAATAACTTGGGGCCGAAAGAGGCTCAACGGGTGGTTCGTGCCTTCAGTTCGACTAAATACACCTCCCACCGTCGTGTTTTCGAGCGCGCTGCATGGCAGTTCGACCAGTAGAACTCTCCTGTAATTTAGCGTCATTTTAAGCCTACTTACGACTCTGACGACCGATTTTTGAATATATTCGAGAATGTGGCCAAATTGGGTCTGGAAGAAATTTCGAGCTCACTCAGTTTTGATCCAATCGAAAATCCCTCTAGCAGTTATCTTCCTACACTCAAAAGGAACACTTCTACTAGACGGATAAGAAATATATGTTTTTTTGAGCCCGGAAATTTTCAAGCACGTGGTGGTGGCAGCTAGGTGATGCGCACCATAGACGCTATCCCCCCAACGCCGTTGCGCAGTTTGATGGCCGTGACGGCTGATCTCCCACGTCTCGCTTAGGACTTCGACACATGTTTACAAGTCCTCCCGCCTACCTCCCGCCGACTTCTTCGTCGTCGTTGAGCCTGTCGACCTCGGAGTTGCCGATGATGGATATGTATTCTAAAAGAAAAGAAAATGAAGAGAAAAATCCTAATGGGTGACTTTCCATAAGCATAGAATAATCATTCTGGCATATTTCTGCTCTTGCCGTCGCCGCTGCCGAGTCAGCTGTCAGGACCCCATCAACGGGAAACCCAAAAGCGTACAAGAAATAATCCAGATCTACGAAAATCTGTAGAGGGGTACCCCCCCCCTCTACAGATTATTATTCATTGGAATAAACTGTTTTGGGTGGCCAATGGGTACTCCTCGTCCACTTGTGAAACCAGCGAGCCTCTGATTCATGTAAGAAAAATTCATCCACCTTCTGTTACCCATCGGAGTTCGTTCCGGCCTTTGTTCAAGCATGAAGTCCAATTCGTGTTTTTACTTCTTTCTTATGGGAGTGGAAGCCGTTTATCAGAGGATCCGAATTTCCTGTACCTTGATGCCATCGCTGGCACCTTCAACTAAGCTCAGAAATACCCCAGGATTAGTTTATGCTTATGGAAAGTCAACCAATTTGAATGAAAATTGAATATTTGGTGGCATCATCACGCTGTCACATCAGCTGCTATTGTGACAGAGCGCGCATTCCTTCCAGCATCAGTCTTCTGTGTCACCCGTCTTCTTCGACGCGTCTCGCGACTTTGTGATGGAAGAAACGCGAAAATGTGGCAAATGCCGTCAAGAGAAGGAGCTTACAGCTGAAAATTGGAAGGCTAAATTTGGCGGAGGGGGGCTTCACGTCGCGTCGAATTGTCGAGCCTGCGCGGAGCGCGACAAAATGAAGGCACGGGAGAAGCGAGCAGCAAAAAACCCAAACAAGGAGAATGCTCCCACGGAGGTGGGCGCATCCAGAGAGCCAGATCCGGAGGACGCGTCCGAGTTCCTGGGAGTTGATCCCATAACTCTTGATGCTTTCCGTGAGGCACTGGAGGCAGCGGGCGACATTAATATATTTTCTGCCCGTGTCGACATTTCGGCTCTGGATGTGGACCCTGACAACATCAAAGCAACCACCGATACCTTGGCAGAGATTGTTTGGGAGAAGACTGGTTACCGATTCCAGTATGTCTTTTGTACCAATGTTCAACCTGTGGATTGTACTGACTCTGGCTTTTACACCGTACTTTGAAATGCAAAATCAGTTTCAAATAATGCTCTGTCTAAAGGTGAATGGGAAAGTCCGAGCTACATATATCCAAATCCCAATCGTGTTCACCAGTGATTTACTCGCTGTTTAAACTCAGCACTCTTACCGTTCATTCGCGAGGGTCCAGGATTGAACCGATATGGAACCCGCCAGTACCTGCAGGCTTGAACCGTGCTTTAACTCAGTTTAAATACTGGTCAACGACATATTCAATCCCAGAGCCCAAGTGCTGGTGGAAAGCCAAAGA
This sequence comes from Mycena sp. CBHHK59/15, assembly GCA_029204085.1. Lineage (NCBI taxonomy): Eukaryota > Fungi > Basidiomycota > Agaricomycetes > Agaricales > Mycenaceae > Mycena > Mycena sp. CBHHK59/15. The sequence continues at coordinate 2,100 of JARGXW010001648.1, read as the reverse complement.
TGATAAAATTTAAACACATACAAAAGGTCGTCAACATCATCTGCTTCTTGGTCCTGGACCTCGGATGCAGGCACACCATTTCTCAACATCAACGACCACCACATTTTCGCCCCGCCTGATCGCCCCAATGATTGGGAAATTATTACGGAGGAGCTCGCTTTCATGAGGATTGAGGGTCGTCATACTGGTGCAGGGTGACGACAGCGTCGGCGACGCTCTCAGCTAGTGGCTAGGGCTCCGACCCGTCCGTTAAACGTGACGGCCGTCGAAAAAACGGCCGTTTTTGGGCACCGGACGTGTCCACCCGTCCGTCGACGGGAATTTCGAAGGGGGGCGACGGACGGGTCCCGTCCGTCGAACCCGTCACGGCCGTTTCGACGGGTAGAACTTATGTTTATTTTCATGCTCGTGGCAGTATCTCCCGTCAAGTCAACGGGGAGCCATTAATTTGTGCGCAAGTACTTTGATTAACATTCTACTAAATAAATGTAGCCGTTGAGTCAATTGCGGATATGGCGGTAAACTACTTTTTAGCTTGCTCTCTCTCCAACCGCAAACGCGCCTTGACAAACATCAACGTCCGGATCGTGTCAGCCTTAAGACTTGCGCGACGCAATCCAATCGTGTCACGCCCCCCCGAAAAAATACGCTCGACGGCGACCGCAGACCCTGAAATAATTATCAGGCCCATCTCCGCTATTTTGTGTTCTGCAACGTTACCTGGGATACATAACATATCCCGCGCAAGGAGATAGAGTTTCGGGAATTTCTTGCGCCGATTGTACCACCACTTCAACGGGTCAGTGTCTTCAAACGAGGGGGGGACATTAGTGAGTCTGAAATATTCGGCAAGTTCGTTGGCATTATCGCCAGAACCAGTCTGCGCGTTGTATCGGCCGAAGATATTGAATTTCAACGGCGATCCGGGAGGCAACGGCTCCTGGGAAGAGGCGGCGGGGTCGGCATTCGAATAGAATCGGTTGTAGTGCTCTTGTAAGTCGTCCTTGGCCGTTTCCAAACCAGCCAAGAGTTCGGGGTCGTCGGCATAATCTTTCCGGAGTCCCTCGTACGAGAGACGAGGATCAAGCACTGGGACGAGGATTGAGGACGAAAAAAAGGACCAAGTAAAGGAAACGAACATGTAGCCCATGAATAGTAACGAGACTCGTCGAACTTCGTGAAGTAGTCACTCAGTTTGCGATGAGCGGCGACAAGGCCGTCCTTGAGGGCGGGGTCAGCCGACGGCGGTAGCGCTGCAATGGCCTTCTTCAGATGATCCTGAAGCCAACGGAAACAAGCGTGGGTGGTGGACAGCATCGGCTGCTTGGTCGCCGACATCTTTGTCGTCGCGAACCGGTAAGCCTCTAGCCAATCCGCGACCTGTTTCAATGCTGCCCACTCGGTCGCCGAGAGAGCATACTCAGTTAGTTCTATGTCATTCTCGCCAACATAGCTGAATATGGCCTTGCGGAAATCCAAGGCACGACCTATAAGTACACATGAAATTAACAAAGGTGTCGCAGAACAGAAATGAACACAAACGAAGCATTTGATGGGTTGACGACCATCGTGTTTTCACATCCAGAATCAATATGAGAGATTTATTGCCGCCGGAATTTTTAACCTCTGCTTCCCATTTTTGTCGCCGCTGGGGACTAGATCGAACATGCCGGACGATTTTTCGGAGCTTCAACAAAGTCAGCTGCGGTCTCATTTCAAGCGGCGAACCATTACCTTGAACACGGCGCGCCCGATCATGCCGGTAGGTGAAACATCATTGTCGGAACTCTCTGCTATGTCCTCGATGTTGCCGTCCGCTTCCCTGGACAGGGACTCCGTCGCTGAGTCTTGATAAGCCGATGTACGTGATTTTGACTTGGCCGTTCGCTTTTCTTCTTTCGTGAGCGCCCCAATTGCCTCGAGGAGCTAGCGAATCACAGTATGTTCAATGGCACGTAAGTAGCTGGGAAATTCACGTACCTTTAAGGCGGATAAATGAATTGTATGGGGCATGCATCGCATGCGACCATCTTTGCACGAGAATGAGATACCCTCCTTCCTGCAGCGCCTCTCAAACGATTGGACCAGCGTATCATTGTT
>JARGXW010001647.1:0-11141 GCA_029204085.1 Mycena sp. CBHHK59/15 | reverse complement strand
TGACCGCTTCGGCGTTCGCACTGGGCTTTATCGGCACCGCATTCGACGTGTTTTTGTCCTCTTCTGCTACACCCCAATCAAAGCCGGCGGACTGTCATTTTCGGCAAGTACATTTTAATGGCACCGATGCTCCGAGCTGACTGGTGAATCGTACAGGTTACCGAGATCGGTTACGCGCTTGCCATGAGCGGTGCTATCCTGGCCATCTCCAGCTCTTCTTGATGCCGACCCTGCTGCGCAATTTTAACGCCGCCAAAATGTACAACTTCTGTATGAGATGCTGGCCAGTTACGTTTGTACTCACACCATTTCTCAATTTCATCGTGCGCAATGGATACGACGAGGATAGCGGGCTGGTGGATCCTACTACCAATGCCTTACTGTGGATCGGCGTTGCGGTGGTTCTGATGTGCTCCCGAATCGCTGCTCTAGCATACGCGTCTGGATCTGTTCTTATCCGCAAATCTGCATTCACTCACCCATGGATATTAGAACGAACATGATTCTCATCCGAAATCATGCTCCCAGTCCCTCTTCTCTCGGAGCTACCAATGGGCTTGTTCAGGTCGCGATGTGTGTGTCTAGGTGTTTTAGTCCGGCATTTGTCAGGTTTGCCATTCATCTAATTGCATGAGTCACAGTTTCGCTTAATTCCATCCTTAGCACCACTTTTGCGCTTTCCGTGGGTAACAATTTCCTTGGCGGGTATCCGATCTGGGTTGTGGTTATGCTGTGCATTTGCCTTGTTGGCTGCTATTTTTCTCAAAAGATGGTGGCAATGGACGAAAAGTCTCTGAAATAGCATAGATAGTTAAAGACGATTCGGTGTTTAGGTTGGAAAAAATTGCCGAACAAAGTTATTTTCACTTGAAGTACACAAAGATGTGCGTAAAATATGTGTATCTGTTTTACTTTGAGGGAGGTTATTCTATTTGTGATCACTGGCCATCAAACACTGGAGTGACGAAGACCTAAGGCCGCCAAGGCGACTTCGCCTGACCCCCGACTCCATCTGTGAGGAACACAGAGCTACCATCTTCGTGGATGTAGAAACAATCCTCTAGTCGAACTCCCACCTACAAGCAAAGTCAGGATCTGCGATCCAGCCTTTCGCGAATGTGTACCTTGCCTTCCATGTAGATTCCTGCCACGAGACCGTCCATCACATGATGTTGCAGTTGACATTTGACAAAACGAACCTGGTTCATTCGAAAATGTATGGCCAGTTTCGAGAATGGACTTGCTGCCTCCGTTCAGATATGGGTCCTCATGCACCTCCAGTCCGATTCCTACAGAATGTCGAGATTAACGGAAGGAAGCCGTCGAGTTTGTGACCCAGCAGACCATGTCCGAGACGATGGGTAAATATCCAGTGTTATTGAGATAAGAACGAGCGGCTTTGTCAACGTCAGCTGCTATGGCACCCTCATGTGCAGCGTGGCTTGCGGCGATTTGGGCGGAGCGGACATGATACCAGATACTGAGGTGCTCTTCGGGGATTTCGGAGCCCGGGAGGGCGACGGTCTGAGGGGTGCTTCGGTCAGATACAGCGAGTCGTGTACGATAATGAATTTACTCGGGTAACATCGCTTTGATAACCATGCAGACTTGCAGTGCAGTCGAATAACGCAAAATCGGACTTGCCCAACATGCGATCCGTACCCGAGCCGTGAGGGAGGGCAGCGTTTTCTGAGTAGATATATATAACCGATAAGTGCACGATTGAGGCAGCATAGTTTTGAAGCACCTCCAAAGAGCGTCAGGCAGCCGCCATCCTCCAACCCGGCTGACATCAGAGTGACTTTCATCATAGCACGGGCCTCCGACTCGCGGATCCCAAAGTATAGTGTTCTCATGGACAGCGGCTCGAATTGACAAGACTGTTGCCTGTGTAATACATCGATCAACACAGCTCTATGCAATGAATAGAAAGACATAAACTTCGTTGGCACATTTCATGAGCTCTATCTCAGAAGGAGACTTGCGCTCCCGTAAACGTTTGATTTCGTGCGGCGCCGTTGAGACCAAGGCCTGTGGATGCGCGGCTCGCAGGCCATCGACGATAAAGTTCCGGATAGACCCATCCACAAATATCGTCCCCGGTGTGTCGGATAGGATCGACAAAGCATGCTCGTACGGATCGGATTCTTCCGCCCATTCGATGAACGTAACGTCCGTAGAGGCAATGTAAAGCATTTTGGCTCTAGTAGCTTCGAACTTCGGTGTTAAGATGGAGACCTTTGCCTCTAACTTGTCCCCAACTTGTTTGGGGGTGATAAGAAGCAGCAGCGGACGCTCACTCAACCCCCAATCGACTTGGAGAGATTCCCATAGAATAACGCACTGGCTCCGGGCTCTGCTATGTATGCAGATGCATTGAGATCATGTAAAGTGACTGCCAGAGATTTCTGGCGAGCCTGAAATTCGGTTGCCGTAATCGGTCCAAGATGATCGCAATGTTTGACTAGACGAGGTGCGGACAATTCCTGCGCCATACGACGTATAAAGAACAGGGCTGAGGAACACGAATGCGAAGCAAGTCGCGATGAAGAGGGCGCCCTGAGATAGATAGGTCAACCAATTCCAACTCTGATGGGTGAGGTCTTCGCTCAACTAGTTTGGAGATACGGATAGAGATGAAGTCGGGCGAGCTGGCCACCCTGGCGGCCTGCGCTGCTCCGAGAATTCCCTTATCCATGGAGGCGGAAGTCAAGATTAGATAGCATCACAGGCCATCTGAATCATTAGCCATCATTCCAAATGCATGTTTTGCTTTCTCGTTAGACTCGAACCAAGTTGCTTCGCCATCGGCTTTTGATCGACTGTCATCAAAACTCAAGGCGTTGCTACTGGTTCGAGTCTAGTTTCTCGTGGTTTTTTGTTGGTTTGTCGGCAGACTGTTGCTGCCTCCAGCCTCAGCCTCTCGTCTGGTCCCAACTCCCTTATACCAGCTTGTCAGGACGCTAGATTACACTATTACGAGATATACCCCCTGAACGCCGCGGCTAAACGCCTGCAGAAAACACACCAATGGTGAATCGCCCTGTCGCCGCGTACCGTTCCTCTCCTGGATTTGCATCGCCCTCCTATTACCGCCTTTTTTCTATCCTTGCTTGTTGGGCTGTCGTTGCCAATTATCAAACCTATATACCTCGACAGGGTGCGTCAAACCAAGTCGGATTTTTGTCGCAACTTAATGCTGACTGAGGACGGCCATATAGTCAACCTGTAGATCTATTGCTACGTAGCTCAGGTTCGGCGTTGGGGAGTGTGCTAACAGGTGCCTCTCTAAATTCTGTCATGCGTTCCTCAGCTCATAATAGGTCACACTAGTGTCCTTGAACAAGTCTGTCCTTTTCAATATCCGAAACCAGTCACTGTGTTCTAATCTTCCAGCCAACCTTATTCACCAACAATGGAGAGTGCTTTGGGCCCCAGCTGGGATACGAAGCCCCCAGCTGGGATACGAAGTCCCCGACTCTATTGTCGAGTTGTTGGGCATTTCCACATCCCTCGTCTCTGTAGTCCTCAAGGGCCTTCTCGTCGTTTTGGTCCTCCATCCCATCACAGCAGGCCTGTCCTTTGTCACGCTTATAGCCCGTGTCGCACAAGCTGTCCATTTTCGCCCTTGTGCTTTCGATCATCACTGCCCTCGTCAGCAGCGTGGTTTTCGCTGTCGACCTTGCTCTCGTCATTATCGCAAGAGCAAAATTTCTGATATCTCCACGGACAATTTCGCAATCCAGTGGGAGGACGCGCCGTGGATGGGTTTGGCTGCGGTTATATTGACATGGCTCGCTGTCATCGCGTTGTTTGTGAGAACCTGTTATTGCGTCAGACCGTAAGTTGCATAGCGCACTTTGCCCCGTATGACGTTCATCTGTAGCATCTTTTAGACATGGCAAGTTTTAAGAGTGCGTTCTCGGACTCTAATAGCTAATTCGCGAGAATGTGATTGATTCGGACCAAACGGGACCCTCCGCTATACCGTTGTTGAGGCCTGCAAACAGATGCTGACGAGTACCTGAACAACGACGACTCTCTATTTCCATTTCCGCCACTTGTCTGGGTCAATCGTACCCAAAGTGAGTATGTAGCCATGCAGAAGGCGGGATTCTCACCAACAATTTAACGCAACCCTGAGATCGACAAGCGAATTCAACGTGAGCGGCCGAGCACGCACGCGTGTGCATCTTGGGCTTGAACAACGCCCGCACACACGCTTCGTCTCGCGCGGTTTCACATGCCTGAATGAAACAGAGCTCTCCTGTGATGTCTGGCGCAGCATGGAGCAGCCTGGCGGCGACCTTGCTGCGTGACGCGGCCGTAATGCCAACGATAAGCATGCAGCCGTTCACCGCGGACCGCCAGCAACGCGAGCGAAAAGTCGAGCTCGACGCGCACGCGGAAACTGAGGTCGGCTGTTTGGTGAATGCCTAGGCTGCGAGCTCAACGCACCACCGCCCACCAAGTACACGGTCAGCACAAGCACGATCCCGGGCCTGGAAATCATTGGGAGCGTCGTGCCTGTGTAATTGCGCGCAGCAGGAGGTATGCGTCGGACGGAGGCGCCGAGTAGAAATGCCCAAGACGACACGGAGCACCGTGTAGGTAGGCTCGACACACATGGCGTACTCGGCACTCCTTCCGCTCAAGAATGACGGTACATGCGATACGCGCGGACAACAAGGAAGCACGGGTGTGCGCGATGTACGCGTCGCTCCATAGTCACGCCGACTTCGCGTGCTTCCAGCAGGTCACCGCGCACGCTCGTTTCGTCACGTCGTCCTGGCCGACTTGTCTGCACCTCCCGGTCGTGCGATGGGCGCAATTGCGCGCGATACGGTCGATCGGAGGGCATAAGAGGCGGGCCGGGAGATTGGGGACATGCGAACAAAAGGATAGGAAATGAAAGAAAAAACAAGCTTACAAGCTCGGCGCACACCCTACATGAGCAACACACTTCATTTGAGGATGGTTTCGAAGTTTGGCACGATTTGTGAACCACCACAAAGCCATTAGGAGTGAGACGCGCCACACAGCGGTAGAAAACGAGGAATGTCGGTGGGACGCGAGAACAGCGGCGAGGTACTTGTGAGAAGAGCAGAGATCACAGCAAAACCAATGCCAGAAGAGCAAAGGCATATTCGGAGGTATTGGGCTTGGAAACGGTCGGCCCTTCTAGCCAGAACGGACGAGAGTCGTGGACGAAAGCCTGTCAGACTATGGCACCGTGCGGCTGATGGGACGTCTAGATGGCATATCGTGGACTCAAATTGTGAAAATGGAGACTCTGAGGCAACTCTTGAGGTGGACGTCAATAAAGTTGCGGCCCAAGCCGTCACTCACGGTTGCGGCCCAAACCGGGCCGTCCCAGCCGACGGCGAAACATTTGAAAATTGACCGTCACTGTGACTTCGATGTGTCACCATTGACACAGAAACCCTCCTTGTCCTTGTAGAGAGCCTTTTGACCTCCCCCCGCTCAGAGGAGGCGATCCTCAACGCACTGGCTCAATATGACGGAGATGTCGACGCTGCCGCCCGATCGTTAAACTCAAATCACATCTCGAAGAAAGAGCTTACCAATAGCAAGAAACGTCAACGCGCGCCAGGTCTAGACGACTGGCTGAAGCCCTTGCCTCTCAAAAAGTCAAATAAAAGTGCGTTGGGCCACCGGAACCCCCGTTGCGTCGACTTCGCGATATTCCCCTCACAAAGTCGAGAAACAAAACCCATTGTAGATTTGATGACTGTTTTGCGGCAGCCTCCTTCGCCTCAGAAGGTCGTGGCAAAGCTTTCGCCAATGACTCTTTCAACACCTGCTCTCGTGGCCGAACATACTCCATGTACGCTTCATGTGTCTGTCCTTCCGCCAGAACTTGCCTGCCGGTTGTTCTACACTATGGTTGAGGCCTCGCGGCAGTGGAGCAGAAAAAATGGTGGCTCTTCGATCGTCTGGTAGAGTCTCCGCATCGTACAGCATTTTTGCCAGAAAGACAGATGGCCTCGATGGGGATGCATCATGGCAAGAAGCAGCCCAATTCTGGCAAGTCTTCGTTCCATTGGTAGCTTGCTTCGCCCCAATCCAACCTAATAGGTACAATGGTCGGGCGACTGACCCTCCTCCTGTTTTTCCTCCTGAAATGGAAGAGGCCTGTGGCATAGTCGAGCGTCTTGTAAACGAAGAAATGAGGAAAAGATCCCGTTTTCCACTCGAATGGGCTGGCGGTACCGGAGATGACCCAAACTGGCGTGCCAACGTCGCTGCTTCTAACTGTTACGAAGGGGGCAAGGAGAAAGTTGGCTTTCACTCAGATCAGTTAACGTATCTGGGGCCATATACAACCATAGCATCATTGAGTCTCGGTAGGTGTTAGTCATATTCCTAGCTCTTAAACCCACCAACGGGGCTGGTACAGGGACAAGGAGAGTCTTTAGTCTGAGAGAAGTCATTCCCTCCGAGGAAGCTAGCTCTCGTAGAGCTCGAACTTTCAATGTCCCTCTTCCCATAACTCGGTGAGTTGCATGCAGAGCTTAATTAACGTCGTTCTCAGTCAGCCAGTTGACAATCATGCATGCTTCCTGTCAAGAAAAGTTCAAACACTCGATTCCCCCGCAGACAGTGATAGACATGTATCGACCAGCCTACCCACGATCTCCGGGTTGCACTATAGAACCCTCGAATTGCCGGATAAATATAACTTTTAGGTTTTATCGTCCCGATTTTCGGCCAAAAAGGTAAAGTGGACTAACTCGACTCTGGCTAAATGGGCTAAATGTTTGAATGAATCGCGGTCACCAAGGATTCCACGCTGCAAGTGCGGCGTTCCAACTATATTACGACCCGATATGAAAAATCGGGTCGATGGTAAAACTGATCGGTATTGGTGGACCTGCTATGCTGGAGCGCAGAACGATGGAAAGGGGTGCAATTTCTGGAAGCCCCTTGACATGGAAGCAGAAGGGAGAGGACCTGTTGTAGGAAACCAACGGGCCGCGTCCAGTTGATTGACTATCTCCGGCCTGGGTTCCCAAAAAACACACTACAATACTCGACCTGTCAGGTCGCCAGATAAGCCTTGCACGCTAGTTGCGGGTCTTCTTCACTTTATCTACCTCGGCCCAAGATCGCTTCTCGCCACATCAGTTGTCCTTTTTCTAGAAACATATGCGGCCGCCATCTAATGATCTCACTTAACACTCTCAAGTCCATGCCATCCGATTTCCGCACTTGCTCTGGGACAGATGGATTCCTGCCCTCCGCTGTGATTATTCCCCGAAATCGAACCATAGCAGAGGGAAAACAAGAATTAAGCTGCTTTCCAAAGTAAAATTGGCTGGCTCAGGGATGCTAATTATTTAGCTCAAGACTTCTTCATCGTGTCCCAGTGGAGATCCACAGATATCACGCAATAAGCGAGGTATGCCTCTAGCTACTCAGAATTTGATCCCAAAAATCTAACCTTTTCAATCTAACAGCGCATTTAGCCTGGCAGCTTTCATCCCCAAAGCAATAAGCTCCACCATTACTAACTATTGACAGATGGTGGTGTTTATTTTGTTTATTTTGCCTTTTACGTTAGCTCAAGAGTTGTCTTTGAGGAATGAACATCTTATATAAAAATATGAAGATTGAAGTTCTTCGCATTATTTAAGCATATTACCAAATGTGGATGAGAGCGGTTGTTTGGCGTATTTACCCAATGGACTTCACAGTACTTAAATGTACGCCGTTACGTGCATCGCTGGTTGGACTACGATGTTGGAGACCGGTGCAAGATTTTATGTGAGATGCTCCTTTATTTTGGGCATAAAATTGTACCATAATGCCCACACACCAAGGAGGCAGCTTGAGCTGTCTGACTGTTCCAATCCTGTCAACTCGTTGTATTTTGGGCAGGTAAAAGTATTTTTTACACAGTACTAGTGGTGTGCTCTTTAAATTGTCGCCGGAAACCTGTTCTTGTGCAATGTGTTTATTAAGTAGTGCCAGCAGCATCGATCGGATGGGCAATGAAATATTTATCTGAATCGATATATGATCAGCTGCTTCAAGTTGTCTTTGCAGCCAAAATGAAATTGAACCTCCAATGTGTTTTCTCCTTTGAAATGGCGGTAGTTTTTCCTGAGCACTGATGGATTCATGCCGCCTGCCCCCCTCCCTTTGATTGTTTTCATAAGCACGAATGAGTCCAAGTCCTCTGATTGCCTTCCAGGTTCAAATTAAATATTCACACTGTAGGCCATTTTGTCTGGGCGGAGATAGGGGACATGACAATCGACGGACGGAATGAGGGTTTCGCTGGGTAGTTCAGCCTGGACGAGTGCCAGCCATTGAAGATCAAGAGTACTTTCAGTGGTGAAATAGCTTTGACCTTGGTAACGTCACGGCACATAGGTTGCCCTGCATCAATCACGTTGTTAGGACTGATGGGGGATACTAACAAGACTTTCTGAGGCGAAACTGTTTCAGTAATTTAACAATCGAGTCAGTGGATAAGACAGAAGTAAGTCACTACTAGTACATGCTAGCTGATCGTAGTGTGCGAAATTGAATAGCTTGGCTTGATAAACAGAAGACCCAAGATATCCTCCAGGGCAGCACAAGAGGTTCATGCAACGTTCATGACTACGTAGCCTCGGTACGTTTTTTTAAGAAAAAAAAGCCATGTTCATTCCCGGAGACAGCCGGGCCGCACTCTCTCAGAAATGCAGACAATTATTACAGTAGAGCGTACACGCCCAGACGATCGAAAGCCGAAAGCCAGTGATTTGATGGACCACCGGTTTCTCGGCGCGAACACCTGGTTACCGACGGTCAAGTAAATCAGCGCTTCCAGTAATCCCACTCCTGGTATCCAGTGACCGGCATCTGTTCTCTCCTGCATGCTATTTATATATTTGCCCTATTATAATCTATAGCAATTTTCGGTCAGAATGCGTACGCACATGCAGGCCATTATAGCAATCATCATTTCAGAGGGATGCAAAACAGGTACAGGATGAGATGGCTACAAGACCCACAATGACTACTCTAAGGCAATAGTAGCTGCAGTAATAGTAGCAGCAATATCACCTTAGATCCGAGATCCCGAGATCCCCTGTGCTCGTCGGACTCCACCCGCAGGCTCATGACTGTCCTGTTCACCCTGGCCTTCTCCAGAGCCGCGCGCCCATGCGCGGTTCACCTCCGTACGGGTGTGCGGATGGTGACGTGGCAGGCCAAACACAAAAGGATAGCGTCCAAGGAGCCATTGAGAAGCCAATACAAGTAAGGTTGGGGGCCAATATGAAACTGAGGCTCGAGGTATGGGCGTAACGGCACGAGAAGGACGTGGTGGAGGAAAACAGAAGAAAAGTGGTACGATTTGCTTGGCTGTTGTTTGGCATCAGCGGAGTTTGAACGACTTCGTTAAGATTTCTCAAAGCCGTGTGGCCGCCATATAGGCCCCGGGAAGCTCCACCAAAGCCTTGTCCGGATTTTGGGGTTTTTGAGGCCGAAAAATGGTCATTTCCTTGTCCGAAGTTGAGGTTTGTGAGGCCAAAAATGACCAAGCCTTGTCCAGAGTTAGGGTTTTTGAGGGAATTTTCCCAAGAATTCTTCCCAAATTCCGGGCCCAGAGTGGCCAGGTTTTGATTGGCAAACATTATTTTGTGACATTTCTAGGCGAGTCACACAGGTGACGCGTGACTCACGTGATGACCCTTGTCCGACTTGGGTTTTTGAGGTCCAAAACTCGCCAAAACGTGGGGTTTTTGAGGCCAAAATCTTGGGTTTTGCCCGGACAAGGCTTTGGTGGAGCTTCCCGGGGCCTCGCCATATACTTATGCCAGATGCACCAGCTATGCACCTCTTGTCAGCCATTGCCAGACATTTTTTTTCCCCTGATGTAGCTTTACAGGTCCGAGGTCATGTTGGATGGTCTGTAGTGTTGCACGCAGCGTCAGAGTATAGACTGAGATTGGCCGCACGCGTCGTTGAACTCGTTCTGATGTGCAATCAGTGCACGTGGCCATCTCACTGTGACCTCGAAACTGATTGCTGGCAACCGCAAGTCGAAATCCACGGCTCCGCTGAATTACTTTTTTTTTTTTTTTTTTGTGGAACGTTTAAGTAGAGGTAGCAAGAAACATTTCTGTTCTCCATCTCCGGGTTGTTTCAGCATCGTCCAGAAACCCGCATCCCAGATCATCGGACCGACCAAGTCGACTCACTCCCCCCCGTTGAAAAAGCCAGGACTTGAAACCTAGCCGACAGTTAAACCACCCGAGGAAATGCGTAACCGCACTCGCACCCGATTTCTCGCAGTGCGGCGTGTGGGGCTTTGGTTAGCCGACTCAGGCCCAGCCGAACTGGGCCATCATTGTCAGCTAACCAATACCCACTAAAACCCCGGTCTCCTTCGTCCAGTCTTCGAGGAGTCTGTCTTCGTTATGCAGTGTTTTCTGCCATGTTTTCAGTACTAGAGATTTGCCAATGGATTTCTTCCCGTATTTAGTTTTGTTTGTTAGTAGGCAGTCGAGTGCAATCCGATTGTTCATTATTTTGCACCATCGGTTGGTTATTTCTCGTTCTGACGCTGCATTTTTCTCCTGGATCACTCTCTCATTCCGGAGACGCCATATTAGGTGAGCTGACTCCGAGACTAGAATTCTGTATAGGCGTGTTGTCCCTTTGTCTGGTTTCTTTATTGCACCGCATGCCATTATTTCTCCAACTGTGGGTTGTAGGCTCTGACCAGTCTTCTTATTCCATAGTTCACTTGCTAGTGTCCATACTTGAGCTTGGCCGTGGATTTCACATTTTGTGAGGATGTGTTCCATGGTTTCGGTGGTTCCGCAAGCTCGGCATTCGCCCGATCTTCAAGGCCTTCTATTTTTGTCCAGTGATTACCCACTTTATACCCATCGTGTATAAGCATCCAAAGGAAGAATCTGATGCTTCGCGGGATGTCTTTATGTTTCGTTGAGCTCCAAATCTTGCTAGATGGTGGAGTTTCGTCTTCCTCATTTGATACTGCGCCTTTCGCAAGTTCTAGGTTCCTTGTTGTGGCCCTACGTTCCAAGGCATCTATATATTTATACTCTGACATTTTCAGGTTCCTGATTATTCTGTATGCCTTGGATTGGGTCATGGCC
>JARGXW010001646.1:0-11150 GCA_029204085.1 Mycena sp. CBHHK59/15 | reverse complement strand
GTGGCTGAAAGCTCGCGTCGCAGGGTAACCGCTTCTTCATCAGCGCTCAGCGCATCATTAGTGCGCCCCGCGGCACCGAGATGGCGCCGAGGCTGTGAAGTGACTTAGCAAGGGCCTTTTCATGCGGGTCCGTGGCTGAAAGCTCGCGTCGCAGCGTAACCGCTTCTTCATCTGCGATCAGCGCATCGTCATTGCGCCCCGCACTGAGATGGACGCCGAGGTTGTGAAGTGAGCTGGCAAGGTCCTTTTTCATGCGCGGGTCCGTGGCTGAAAGCTCGCGTCGCAGGTAACCGCTTCTTCATCAGCGCTCAGCGCATCATTAGTGCGCCCCGCGGCACCGAGATGGCGCCGAGGCTGTGAAGTGACTTGGCAAGGCCGTTTTCATGCGCGGGTCCGTGGCTGAAAGCTCGCGTCGCAGCGTAACCGCTTCTTCATCTGCGATCAGCGCATCGTCATTGCGCCCCACGGCACTGAGATCGACCGAGGTTCTGAAGTGAGCGGGCAAGGTCCTTTTTCATGTGCGGGTCCGTGGCTGAAAGCTCGCGTCGCAGCGTAACCGCTTCTTCATCGGCGCTCAGCGCATCGTCATTGCGCCCCGCGCTGAGATTGACACCGAGGTTGTGAAGTGAGTTGGCAAGGACCTTTTTCATGTGCGGGTCCGTGGCTGAAAGCTCGCGCAGCAGCGTAACCGCTTCTTCATGGCGATCAGCGCATTGTCATTGCGCCCCGCATCGCTGAGATAGATGCCGAGGTTGTAAGTGACTCGGCAAGGTCCTTTTTCATGCTCGGGTCCGTGGCTGAAAGCTCGCGTCGCAGCGTAACCGCTTCTTCATGGCGATCAGCACATCGTCATATTGCGCCCCGCGGCACTGAGATGGAAGCCGGTTGTGAAGTGAGCTGGCAAGAGCCTTTTTCATGCGCGGGTCCGTGCTGAAAGCTCGCGTCGCAGCGTAACCGCTTCTTCATCGGCGCTCAGCGCATCGTCATTGCGCCCCGCATCGCTGAGATGGACACCGAGGTTGTGAAGTGAGCTGGCAAGGTCCTTTTTCATGTGCGGGTCCGTGGCTGAAAGCTCGCGCAGCAGCGTAACCGCTTCTTCATTGGCGATCAGCGCATCGTCATTGCGCCCCGCATCGCTGAGATAGATGCCGAGGTTGTGAAGTGATCGGCAAGTGCCTCCGTCATCCCGTAGGACTTCCCCTCAGCCGGATTCCTGTCCCCATAGTTCGATGCAATGACGCGTCGCAGTTCAACCGCTTCATCCATTGATTCCACGCCATTTGCGTCCCCAGTGTATTCCGCAAGCATCTCCAGGCTGTCGGCCAGCTTCAGGTATTTCTTAGAGTTGGAGGAGTTTCGGCGGCCAGTGTTCGTCTGATTTGCGCCGCCTCCTCAACAAGCTCCCTGGCGCCCTCCTTTTGCTCAAGCTTGGCCAATATCCACGCCTGATTTTCGAGCAATTCCGCAACATCCGCACTGAACGTGCCAGGCTTTTTAGTTTCAAGCCTCCGGAAGAATTCGACGGCCATGCGAATTTCCCTTTCAGTATCTTCTGGCCGACTTCTCTCTAGTGTTCAGCATAATTCGATGCCAGTTCGCCCGAAAGCGCCATGAACGACAACCGCTTGATCCAGTAGGATTCGTCATAGCCTGAGTCAGATTCCCACAGAGCTTTCAGGGTCCGCACTGCTTCCACAGTGAAGGACACATCGAACAGGTCCATCTCGACGTCCCTCCATTGAGCCGCCCAATCGAGGTTTCCGGTTTCAATGTCTTGTCCCACGAAAGACACCCATTCAATTCTGTTCCTACCGTCCAAGAAGCTTGCTCTAGGACGATAATCTTTGTGCTTGAAGGCAACAGATACATGGATGAGCTGTCCCGGGGCAATAACGCGACCGGCTCCCCAGTGCGGGATCCTGAAATACGAGTGAGTGTAAATAATCGGGAAATCGAATGTTGGTACCGGGTGACTTCCTCGGCGTTCCTATAAGACAAACGGCTGACAGGAAGCGATTCGAAGAGCGACCAGAAACCGGTGAGTGAATCATGAGCCTCATCTTCGCGCAGATGTGTCCAGTTCCATCCCCCGCCAGTCTGTCGAGGCTGCAGGCGAAGTCCTGCTGATGTCGCCTCATTTTCCATCCACAATAGGGGAACAGAGGAGAGATTGAGGTTGAGATTGTCCTTTAAGCCCCTCCGCTGTCGAGATTCAGATATTTTGAGTTACCCTAGCCTCTGAAAAAACAGGGCTCACATATCGGAGTGATTCCAGCAAACCATACTTCTTAACATTCCGAGCGACGGGGCTCTGCTCGACCCAGCATCTGGACGAGTCAATGGCACGGTCGCAGTCTCGGGTGTAGCTGCCGAACTTCCACCATCCACATATTCAGGCAAAAACTTGACCCGACTCATCTAATGCAAGGGCATGACGAAAAATGCAAACGTGGTCTGCAGATGCGGTCAGGGGTAGAGGTTTTTCACGAGCCAGGCCAATAGATGACACAGTACCCTTGAATCAATCTCAGAATTGAACATGATGCGGGAAGACGTCTGACCAGCGCCAATGAAAGGATTTTGACTGTTCTTGCGAATGTTCGTTTGAATTTTGGCCATGAGTTCCGCCTTGGCGTTACTATCAAAAGACGCCTCATGTGAAATCGATGTCAACAATAGAAGTGAAGGAAAAGTTCGACCCTTGCCCTTGTGTCGCTCCGAGTAATTTCGTACGCACTGGAAATAATCAGGACGAGAAATACATGTGTGCTTGGTTCCACAAACTAAGATATGAGCTCTTGGTTCCAGCATTTACTAGACCAACCTGAGGGAACAATGTTAACAGAAAAGTGTGATATCAAATTCAGTCCACCCTCTCGATCATTGCCGCCAGTGTCCGAACTTGATAGGCTCCGGAGAGAAACCTAGGGCGGTAAGTAAGGACCAGTGGTGTCGAGGAAATCGATACAAGCCATCTTACCAAACAGAAATATTTATCTCCGGGACGGTACACATCGGAGAGCCATTATAGGCCTTGTGAACGATCTTCTCAAAATTCCTGCACAGCCAGATTCATCTTCTGTAATGGCGATGGAAACAAGACGTACCACGCGATAGCCAGATCAATCGTGTTGTCGATGCGCTGACGCCATACTTCCATGATTTTCGCCGGTGCGGCACGTATGTTCCAATGCCGCAGTTGTAATATGTAAGCGCTCGCCGATGCGTCAACTAGGACCGACTGTGAAGCTCCACGACATTTGTGTTCTAAAAAAAATGAGGCCATTTTCCGGGACAAAAACGTAACTCACATGGACTCCGAATTGGTTGGACGTTCCGTCAATTGACACCACCAAATTGCGTCCCCTGTGATCCCCGCACTTGCGGCGCAATTTGGCTGCACACACAGTGGTCCGCGCAAGAACATGTGCATTGCAATTGCATTCGGGTTTGCAGGCACACCCGCACTTCTCGTAGGGTGCTGTTGGTGCTCCACGTGCGCTAGGACACCCGTGGTATGGATACCGTGTATTTCGAATCAGCCATGGGCGCGGGACGACACTCGACGATGTGAGGCAGCGGTCGCGAAAGCAGAAGGAAAGATCATCAGGAGAAACTATGCAGCACTATGCAGTGCTATACAGCACTGCAAGAAAGGACACTGCCTGTCCCAAGGCACCACGCCCGTCAGCATCCATAGCAGTGCCTTTATCCCCACGTCACACGTGGAACACTGCCGATCAAATCCGCCTTCGACCGAATGAACTTGAACAAGGTGTGCCGTCGCTCGCTCGGCACCGTAGTACAGCTGCCCTTTCAATGGAAATCAGTCTTGAGGTTTCTGTTACACCCAGTCTTGAGTCCAATGGGAAATAAGTTCTTTGTGAGGAGCGAGGTAGGCAATGTCAAGGCAAGTTATCCTGTCGCGCGATGGTCAAGTTTGATTGATACACACCGGTCCCATCCGTACCACCAGCATCAAACACAAAAAGTGGATCATACACAGACTCTGGATCCAGTACGGCTACGGTTGACCAGAAGTCTTATCTGCCTTACCAGAAAGTCTTTTAGGATCTACTCGGGCGACTGAGAGAAAAGTTTCGAGGACTCATTTGATCGAGAGAAATACATTCACTTAAGATTGATGATCTGAGGGATCTTCGTCCCCTGATTCCAGTGTTGGCATTGATCAGGGTCAAAGGGGTCAAAGAGGGTCAAGGCAATTTGACCCCCGGGTCAGACCTTGAACGCGGTGGCAGTGACGACTAAACAGTTTCCAACCTTCCTACTCTTCACCAAACCTCGATATACATGAATCAAGAGGTTGTGGGCTCTACTGCCATTTAAATATTCGCTTGACCCGGTCGATGCCAACACTGGCCTGACTCGCTCCCTCTGAACTTGATATTAATATACCACACCTCTCAGTCTTCTACCCACCCAAGGTGCAGCTCACGCTCACAGAATCGACGACGAGTACAATATTGCCCACGTCCTGTAATAAGCGATACAGCCACATCACATGTCAATCGCGTGCCGTGCCCTCTGCCCTGTCCCTCCGCGACTCGTCCATCACCTTCTTCCACTTGTCCCACCGATCGCACCCGAGGAACAAACCCGAAGCGACGGTAGACGTGTCAACTTCGTCGTCATTTCTTCATTTTCTTGGTCATTTCGTCTCGGTTTGACCACAGCATCTACAACCTCGAGCGCGAAGCGGCGCCGTTCTCGATGCTGCCGCTGTACGGTCCGTGCGCTTGTTCGATACGTCTGCAGGAACTGGTTGATGAGGTTGCCGTTTGCGCCTTCGAAGAGTTGTCGAAACAGGGTCAGTGGATATGAATGACCGCCAAGATAGCATACAATGCACCGTGTATGACTCATGTTCGGTTGTGCTCTGCACCCTACATTTTAACCTCTTCTCTGAAGCTTGCATTGGATACTCCAACATCACATCCCTGCTTTATCCGTCATTACTTGGTCGATTCTTGCTTATCTTCAAACCCGATACCCCCGTTTCATCATTCTATCAGTTTTGGACTGGATCCGTGTTTGGCTCGTGCTCTTGGTCTCTCCTTCCAGGAGTCCAAGATTTTTGGTCCAACTACATGCCTTGACATGCTCGGAGTCAGTTAGACTCCACTGCGACGGAAGGTTGCCTTCCTGCGGAGAAATTGGCATATCTCTCGCAGCTGTTGGAAACTTGGTTGTCAAAATCTCGTTGTAGCCTCCGTGAGCTTCAAGAACTAGTTGGTTACCTTCAGTTCTGTTCACAGGTCATCCCCTTCTCCAAAGCCTTCCTCCGATCATTTTGACTTTGCGTCCATCTTGCGTCTAACTTCGGGCAGTTCTCGTGCTTGACCGTTGACTGAAACGGGTTCGGGTTCAGACAGTTGGCCTCCATGCAACCGCATCTCTGTCCAGGCCATGATCACGTCCGGCGGGAACGACGCCTCCAATCCACCATGCTGCTCATGTTCCACATGAGGGGACATACTTTGCATCCGTTCGAGCAACGTACGCCTACAGATTGTCAGCACCTGTTAGATTTCTATAGAAAAAAGCCTTACCCAGGTCCACGATCTTTTTCCAATTCCAGAATTGGAAATGGATGTCCAGGGTGTCGCGTCGAGCACCCGGCCCTGAGATGCTCGTGCTGCTTGGAGGCGGTGGCGTCGGACCAGCCACGCTCCGGCGCCTCGCCATCGGTCCGCCCGACGAAGGGGGTGAGGTTGAAGGAAAAAAGTATGTTGCAGAGCTCGATGTGTGCGGGAGGTGGAATTTGGGTACCAAGAAGACGACGAACTTCTGCCATCCACGAACTGTACGTTCTCGTACTCCGCGAAGATCGTCATACGCTCCAGATTTCTTGGCCATTGGCACGCATATCATAGGAGACGTACAGGGGGTGAGAACGCTGCCGGCAAGGCCATGAAGAATAAGTAGTCCATATGAGGTACCTTCGATTGACGCTGTGAGCATGGCAAAACGAGGGCCACGGATTTCACCTACCGTTCCCTTTCTGCAAGTCACCCACCCGTCGGCCGCTTCATGTTGTGGCGAGCACATCGACCGTCCCGATCCCAAATGACACCGTCCCCAGAGACTTGCGATCTGGCTTATCTACTGCATCATGTGACGCAGGGCTACGCTACTCCACAACGTTAGTTAACGTTCCTTAACGGATCGTGCACACACACCTCCTGCTTTTGGTCCCAATGTTGTCCAAGTGCGCCATATAATGCTTCACGTCGCCAAAGAAGGCCATCCTGTCCCCAGGCCCGGATCCGTCTCTTCGTCAGACACATCTTGCGTTTGAGGCGGAAGTTGGCGTCCAGCGCAAGGAACAGGGCGTAGATGAATCTACAGGGAATTCGTAAGTGTTTTGTATGCCCACTTCATGCCTACGCACACTTTCTCGAAAGGCAGGTCCGCCCAATCGGGGGGAGGTCTTGCCGGGCTGAGGGCACGCTGGACAGAGAAGTGCGCACTCCCTGGCTTTGTCGCCTTCATGCGGTCCGCCGCGGGTCGTGGCTCGCCCAGCACGCTTCACCAGGTGTATGTGCTGCCACTGACGTGTCATCCCCAGGAACTCCTCGTAACGATCCTGTAAACCTCGTTAGTATTCCCACCAACCAGAATTCACCCATACTCACTCGTGAGGGCTCCAGACCGGTGTTGTTTGTTTCCCGCGCTAGACTGTTGTAAAACTCATATGCCGAGCATTTCGAGTCCAGCGACAAATGGTCGAAGCAGTCGAGACAAGCGAATGTCGCCGCAGACCGAGAGTTTGTACCCGTCGCAGGTACAGGCGCATCCGCAACAGCTGAATGGGCCTCAGCTTCGCCGAGCCGCAGTCGCAGTAATCGAGCCCGACCTCGTCGATGGTGTGGCTGTTGACGATTACAAAGTCGTCGCCAGGCGCCTTGACCGGGTTGGCGCACTTTTCGCCTGGCGGATGTCCCAGCTGAATCCGAACATCGAGAGCTTTGAGGCTCCAGGGTTCAAAGAAAACCCATTCCACTTCTGTTTCAGCGTTCAGAGTCGCGAATAATAATAATAATAATCGTACCTCGATGTGATGAAGTGGAGTCCGTTGGTGGAGCTCGACGATGCAGCCCTCGCAATACAAACAGGGGTGAAGCAATCGGAGCAGCGAAATGGCGGCTCTGCGGTCCGACAGCCTTCCCTTGCACAGCCAACTGGTCCATGTAGTCCCGCGCCCATCGTGGCGGACCAGCTCGTCCAGGAATTCCACGTGGTTCAACCACGCCCATTGCTCATTAGGGTAATCCTGCAACAACACATCAGAAGACATCCCCAGAAATGCAGCCAACTCACCGATCCTCGTTGCTCCCGAGGGCCTTTGTTCAACCCGGGCCCGTATTCCGCACGAATTCAGAATAATTGCTTGCCACTCTTCTGTGTGGCTGCTCAGGCTCCCGCGGTACGTGGATGTCGGTGTTTAGAGATATTTGGGATTTTTTGGCGGCGAGGCAGGTGTTGCGACGGAGGTGAGCTTAGCTCGAGTGCGACCATCGCGGTCACAGTCAGCGATCGTCGGGATGTGGTGTACCCACGTAAACCAGCACGCGGCTGGTAATTGGGTTCGGAGTCATCGCTGTCGCTGCCATCGTTTACGTCGTCGTCGTCTACATTGAATGCTTTACGCTTGCCATTATGCAAGAGGTTGGCGCACCTGGTCTGAGATTTGAGACGTTAAGTTTGGAGCCTTGCGCAGCGACGCGGACGAAAAACGCGGACTAAGAACGAGTCCGGGCATGTGGTTGGTTGATGCAAGACATTGATCGCAACACAGTCAACTTATGGCGGTGCCGGCCCGTAACCTCCTAGCGCCCCGGCGCTTGTTGTGGCTGTGTGCACCCTTGCCCGGGGCTGGTTTCGGATGTTGCCGGCAGCACGTCAAGCTTTCACCACAATGGCGAGCAACACTTGTGAGTGGCGTCCCATCCGTGGTCCATCTAACTCAATATTCCAGGTTGCGCTTTGATTCTATACAGGACCCTCTTCTTGCTGCTCTGGAATCCCAGCCAAACTTCAAGGTGCGTCCCTGGCGTCACAAGTGATTCTCTCCTCACCCAAACCAGCATGCAGACCGGGGAGCCCTACAGCTCGTCTGCCTTTGAATACTTCCAGCCCGGTTTTAGTCTCACCCACCCGCCGCTCGTTGTCACGTACGATGTTTGCTGTCAATATCGCAAGGACCTTTACGAGCGACAACAGCGCCTCCATCTATCTTAACTACGCCTTCAGCCATTATACTACGAAAATTTGCCAATTGCTTTATTTCAAGCCTCTCATCGTTTGCGTGCATACTTCAACCCCAAAGCAACTCGCAGACACCTGCAATCGCACCCCTGCAAAATGCAATGCACGTGCTACTTTCCCATCACGTGTAGATGACGCGTCAGGATTCAACGAGTGTGTATTTTTTTCGGGGCATATGATCATGTTCTCTGGTGTTCCCCGGTTTCAAATCCATGCCATCGTCAAATGACATCATTTCATGATTGCCTTAATTTTTCTGCACCGGGGATGTTGAGCATGTACACCATCTATGCCTTTCAAGCCCTTATGCCACATTTGTCTGGACTTGTGTTTGAAACTCAGGCAGAAACAATGTGGTGTTGGTCCTGGCTAGTGCTTATTAAGAAATCTGCTGTGGTAGCAGAAGGCCAAAGTACGAACAACTCTACGACTTGGATTACTCATCTCGTGGGAAAAAAGTAACACACTGCGGGGTTCGAACAGCGGCACAGTGCAAAAGTGCAAAATATGATTCACACATCATAACAGCTCTAGTAAAGCAGACATACAATGCATAGGAGCCATAGCATCGTAGCACAAAGGTTGCGGACACCCCACGTGATCTACATTTTGCAGGGGTGCTATTGCCCGAGTCCCTTGTTTTTATTTTTATTTATGAGTCCCCTTCTCATTTCTTGTCCAGGTAAGTATCCCCGCCGCCGCCTCGGGCCATCAAACTCTCGTCGTCCTCACACGCAATCTCGCACGGGAGCACTTTGGGAGCACTTGCATCAAACCTCAGCAAACCAGCATATGGCCCGAATGTCGCGAGCGCCGTGCGTACCTATTAATATGTTTGTCAATCTCATGCTCGTGTTTCTTGGCTGCTCCTCCCGCTGTGGCCAGCAACGATTTGGCAGACTGGAACCCAATGCGCCCATTGGAAGAGCTCGCCCGAGGCATACTGGGTGATGGAGTAGCGAGTGTTAGAGATCAGAGTATATTTACTGAAGCGAGTAAATATACCTAGATGAAGAATCTTTGGTGTAACCTTAGTTACACGCTGATCAATCTTCGTAAGAGTTCACTTTAATCTTAACAGGAAGAAATCTCCGTGTTTCAACTTATGAAAGCTTAAGACGGCCTTCGATGGCAAAGATTCGGTGAGTACGCAAACGCTGTTACTTATCTAATCGTTGCTTAATAATTGCGGCAGCACGCCAGCATTCAATGACTTAGGGTTCACACCAATTTCAGACAAAATGGTAGTTATATTCAAAGAGAGTCCTCTCCTCAGAACGGCACTCTTACTTATACATGAGCTAACTAGCTTCTTAATAGTATCTAATGACTCGGAATGAGTCAACGTCCGAGTCAGACATCGCTCGGATCCGGTCCGGGTGTCCAGCGACGTCATCGCGGGCTTGAGTCCCGATTGGGCGATTAGAAGCTATTGGTAAACAAAGATAAATAGAATCGTTACAGTTCATGAGTAGTCAAAATTGCAAAGAAAAAGCACGTAGAGTCTAATGTACCGGTAGCTGATGTCAGGCAAATATGTATCCACCACATTGAGTTCATCCTTCTGAATGGGGGTGTTTCCATGGTCAACAGCGGCCGACATGATCAACGACGTGGAGCCGGAGGGGAACTCGATGACGACTTTGAGCTGCTTCAGGTACAAATGTCCACCCTTCTTGTAATTATATTTGCCAGCTGGATGTGACTGGACACACCCCGTGTGGAGGTTGAGTTCGTCGATGTGCCCGGCCATGACTATGCCGGGCCCAAGATTCCAGGTGGCGGCAGGGAACACTGAGTTCAAAAATAATTGCTGGAGCTCGGGATGGTTCTCGAATATGGCTCGCATAGTGGTGGAGTAGTATTGGTGTAGCTTAGGAAGGTACCGCGCCAAGCCACCTAGTAAACGGTTTAACACATGCTCCGGGCTTGCCAAAATTCGGGCTTACTCGACCCGAAGCCTATGATCCGACGCATACTGCGATTCGAGATCAGTAGTTGCAACAGTTGCCGATAACCCTTTGAGTGAGCCAAGTTGCCTGGTTTCTGAGCGACCCAGAATCAGAAAGAAAGGCAAACAAAAATTAAAAAGCAAATTATATGACGCGGTGTACGGATGGCAAGCAAGGTGCGTACCTTTGCGCCAGGGCCCTTTGTTGCGCCGTTGCCCAGAGAAAAATACGAACCACAGCGATGGTCGCGGTGTTTGGTTTTGCATTTTGATTGAGGATGGTGGGAGCAAGAGCAAGAGGTGAAAAGGTGGGCTCATGGCGTTAAGGTGGAGGCTTGATCGGGACTGTGACCTAAGTCACAAGCGTGATTATCGCGTATGAGAACAAAAGTTAGGACTTACGATGCACGCCGGCATTGGTTTTCAAGGGTTCTTAATGTACCGATGGTCTTACAATGATCAACCGCCGTTTTGGGTTCGAGGGCAAAAACGTGAGTGAATGGTCGTATGAGAACATGAAGATTGTCAGATTGTAGAGCATTTGGCAGCCCATTCATTAAGTGCCGACTGATTGGGAGGGACATACAGAATAACCTGTCAACACGTACTATTTTGTTTTTGAATTGTCCTGAAAAGGTCCGAATAGCATCAAGAATACGCTGGTTTGGGAGAAGGGCCGATAGCATGCCTAGGAGCCGCCGAATAAATGGAGAAATGTCCTGTCGAGTGGTACGGACCGTGGAAGGTACATATCAAAAATTCAAGGGAAACGAGCAAGTTTGTGAAGTAGGAGAAAAAAAACTTGATCGTGGATAACCGTGTTGCAGCACAAGACCACTTACCGCAATAATGCCATATGTCGGATGAGTATGCTGCACATTCTTCATTGCAAAATAAATCGCAATAAAAT
>JARGXW010001645.1:0-11429 GCA_029204085.1 Mycena sp. CBHHK59/15 | reverse complement strand
TGTTACAGTATTACCCCATACACCAGTGGGTCCTTTTTGGAAGAAAAATTCACCACATTTGCCCATTTTATCATAAACTATACACTAGTTTCAAAATCTGAAACATATGCACACCCCAGTACACTTTCAATAAATACACAGGTGTGTTGAACAAAAAGACACTGCTTGATGTTTTGACAAGAAAAAACACTGCTCATGGTTTTGGAAAGATACACCGGTTCCATTTCCTATATTTTTTCACATCTCATTGCTGCTTTTTTTTTCACACTCCCAGATCAGACCAAAAAAACCACTGCAGCAAATATTCACTGCCACCTGTTTGGTCTGTTTGGTCACCAATCAACATGTGACATGGTTGTTCTTCTGTCATCATTGTTGTGACACCACCTTTGCACCAACACATGTGTTCTGCTTAGTGATGTGCTAGCTCAGGCTTCAAGCCAGAAGCCAGGCCAGCCAAGCCATGGCTTTGTCAAGCCAGGCTAGGCCACAAGGCTGGCTTGGGCTGGCTTAGGCTTCTGGCTTCAGATCCCAAGCCAAGCCAGGCTTCGCCATTTCGTTTGCCGCTGCCCCACTGCCGACGGGAAGCGCGGCGATGCGGAATTCAAGCAACTGCTGAGGCGGGTATCTTTCCTGGGAGCATCAAGGAACCCAAGACCGGCTATACGCTGGGACTCTTGGATTATTACCGGCAGCAGCGCAGCCAAGGGAAGGGCTCCGCGTACAACTTCGTGCACGTTCTGCGATGCATGGCAGATCCCATTTTCGCTGGTTCAGTTCCGGTGGGTGCTCAATGACATGGGTACACGAGTATACTAAAGAAATCTCAGGACATATATGCCAACTTCCTCGCGATCACCCGATTTTACGAATACCTCCGGATAATCATCCAAACAGGGCATGCACACGAGGTTGACGTCCCTCTGCCCGGCGAAGCTGACGGTCCGTACCCAAATCAACCGAAAGGCTTTCTTGGGGCCATTTGTGCGGCTTGTCCAGAAAGGGGCGTGAACATGCCCCTCCTTGTCAAGTGCCGGAGTTACCTTCGGTGAGTGGCGGACGTGCCTTTGCAAGCTATGATGCTAATGAACACCATCCACCTCATTTCCACGAACAAAACGCTGGACGGGAACTACAAGCAGAACCTGTTCTTCAAACGCGACGATGGCAGCGACCACAGCTCTCACGGACGGCAAGATGCATTTCCCCCTTCAAGCAGAGTACGAAGACATTGTCAAAACCCATGTAGTCGCAAAGGAAGACACGGTAAATGCAGTGGTGCAGTTTACGAACCGCTCGCTAACGCCTCTAACAGGAAGTGCCTTGTAAAGCGCACATCGGGTCAATCCGCCACCAGGGATTGGCGAAGTACGGGAATGTCGCGGTGACTGGTGTCGTTGCCTGCGCGTGTGACCATTCTGTGGCGGGCTCTTTTGTGGACATGCTGAAGGGCGAAGCGTAAGTGTTTCGTCTCAGTGGCAAGCTCGCGGACTGATTGATTTGTTTGACAAGATTTGCGCTTGGCACATATGCACAGCGCGAGGACTTGAGGCACACCAACTCACCGCCTCACGGCCCAGAGTCAACGACGCCAACTGTCTTCAGCTATGACAGTTACTGCTCGTTTGTGGTCAATCTCGTCAAACGGGCGATCCAATTGTTCCCAGAGGAGACCTGGCTGCACGAGCTACTGGCGTAGGTAGAGGGTCAGATTCCAGCTGACCACATTAACGGCCACGGCGTCGACTGTCAGGCCATTTGGCAGGCGGTCTACTTTGCGTGCCATGCACATTTCCACGGGGAGACGGCGGAAGTCCTTTGCGCGTTTCTGAACCCCCTCGGGTCCTCAACACAGCAGATGACTGCGGCTGTCCACCACAACATAATCAACTTTGTCATCGACGCAAGGAATCGTCTTAAGATTGTTCGCCAAGGTAAAATTGTGTCGCCTTGGGTCAAGTGGTATTGCTGACTTCTCATTTGGCAGCGGAACTTTTGGCTGCTGAGCGACGGGACGCGCTTCAGCTCTTCGAGCTGCACATGGCCGTGCTGGAGGACCTCAGCAGGCAGCATGCCACTGAGGTGGCTGCTTGGTCGCGACTGTCGCGAGTCACTACAAAATCAGCGAGCGGGAAAATAAGCAGTGTCTATCAGCACGAGACAACGAAAGGTACGGCGATGTTAACTTTTGCTGCCCTATCTGAAGCTGAAGTGTTTCAGTGCTCACCATCGAGAGCATGCTGGACTCCATGATCACCGAGGAATGAGAGAAAACACGACGCGAGAACGAGTACCGGCCGAGGACATCGGTGGCACAGTGGATTCACGACGGAATTGGGATCCAGCGTCAGCAGTACGTGTTCATTATACTCCTACTAACCCTGTCAACACAAACATGTACTAATGCACAATTCTGCAGAGTCCTCGTAATCGCACTGCTGAAGAGCCACAAAGAGCATCCATAGCAGGACACCTGGGACAGCATTACCAAACTGCGCGACGGCCTCAACGCCGATCTGAAGAAATTCAGAGACCGCCAGCGGGAGGTGTACCCGCGTCTGACGCTGAGCGTGCTTGACGTTGATGAGCCAGAGTTGACGGCCATCCAACTCCTGTCTTATCACATGAAACATGGCCAGCGTAGTGTCGACGCTGACGGCGAGGACGCAGAGCTGCGGGAGGTGGAGATCAAGCTGCGCTGTTCGCAGGCAGACAACGGTATCATTGCCGTCCGAGGAGCCTGTTTGGCGCTATCTGCAGTCAAGAAGGTGTGGGAACTGGATTATCGAGGACAGAATGGGGTGACACATTCACAGCGCAATCGTGAAAAGGCGGAGCTCATGAAGACATACGAGATCACCATGTACAACAATGCGCGTACCGTGCTCGTCCATCTCGGCCACATGGAAAAGGACACTGTCGAGCCCTATCGGCCACTCAGCATCCGTGACACGCGCCGGAAGGAGACGCACCTCCATCGTGCCAAGGGGGACTCGCGATTGTTTGACGGTACTGCTTGGTACCTACAGAGCGGGGTGATGATATCGAGTGCTGCGGTGGGTTCGAGGTTGGCACCAGGGAAGAGGGACGAAGGAAACGAGGATGATGATGATGACAACGATCGGTTAATGGCGGGGACTCAGACGCTCAAACGCGCAGGTACGATGTTCCCCTTGAAGGTCTCCTGCCAATACTGACCTGTCTCTAGGCTTTACAAACTCTCAGCGGACTCCGAAACGCCTCAAAGATATTGCCCCAGACGATGTCAACGTGGAGGCGTCATCGTCGTCTGAGGCCGAGGAGAGCAACGCGGAGATGTCGCCGACCAAGGCGGGGAAGCAGAAGGCGGAGAAGGAGCGGAAGTCGAAGAAGAAGCCAGACGGCTGGATCTGGCTGGAAAGCATGACACAGGGCCAAAAACTGAGCAAGGGTAAATTGGCGGAGTACAAGAAGGAAAGTAAGTGGATTTGAATAATCTATTCAGCGTGCAAATGAATACTGGCACGCTCCAGGTGACCGAGTGCAGTGGCACCGCGCCGAAGCGGAAATGTACCGCTGGCTCGAGCAGTACGAACGAAAGCACGTGGAGGGCTTCCGTGTCATCGAGAGATTCCGGCGTGATAGCGTGGTGTGGGCGGGACTGGCGGACTGTGAGGAGGCGCGGAACGGCATCAATGGGGCTACCACCTTCGCTCGGATGCAAGTGGCCATGTACAGCCGGCTGGAGCACAACGCCAAGGTGATTTTCAAGAGCGCCGCCTTGGGCGTGCATCACGACTGGGTCTCAGCGACCAGCTTCGATGAGCTGGTCACGAAGATCGACGGGTGGCGGGATGTAGTCTTCAAATGGATGGATGAGATGGTACGCAAGGCTGAACAGGATATTTGGTATTTACTGACTACGTGGTAGGGGATACACAGGGCCTACAAGGATTTCTAGACTACACTCGAGGTGAGGACAAGCACCTTTGCGCAAGGTGTAACTTAAGTTTGCATTGTAACTGGAGTTTGTTTTGGGACTCAAGTTTGGGGTCGAACTTAAGTTGCGGCGGAACTTAAGTTGCGGCGGGACTTAAGTCTGTCGGGACTGAAGTCTGTCGACAGGACTCAAGACCTCGGGACTTAAATGCCAGGGGACGTAAGTTGTGGATTAACGGGGTAGGGTGTACAGGCGTACAATACGGCGGAGCACGCTTACGGCGTGAACTTAAGTCCTGCGTGACTTAAGTTGTCTGGCGATTCAGACTGCGTAAGACTTAAGTCATCCTCCCTGTATTTCATGAACCCCGCAGGAAAGCGCGACAACGACTCATTGTAGCCTGGGAGGAGACATGACTAATCTTGTGCTCATACCAATCTGTAGAGGGTATGAGTTCCACAGCAGTCTGAAAACAGACAAATGAGATACCTCGCAATTTTTTGTTGGAGTGCTCCCGACAGAACTTGTGCCACGCTTCGATATCTGCAGGAATGCGCAACCCGCGAATGCGATTGAGGTAGTTGACAGTCTTCTGTCCGACAGCAGCAATAAGTGCATCCGTTGACCTAGACAATTCATAGTTCAGCTAAGAATATATAGACAGGAAAAACATACCTTTCAAAGTGCATGCTGCATAATTTCACGACGTAGCGAACAATTACATCGGGATCTTTCTCGGGGTGAGCGTGCCGCAGGAGCTTGAGAAGCGTTCTAAGTGTTGATGCCGGAAAGGAATGGCTTGCATAGTGTGGAAGTCCGTAGCCTGTCCCGTAGTACTGAATTGTTGATCGGAATGTACCGACAAGCCCCCCGCTGGTCGTTTCGGCACTGTCAGAACTGGCACGGTCCAAATCCGACCCACCCGCATAGGGTATAAAAGCACTCCGCTTCTTTCCTAGTGTCAGCCCCGACCTCTTCCCTGCTGCCTTTTTACCCATGACTGATCCTGCTCTCGTTATTTCATCTGTTCTGCTCAACGAGCTCCATCCCATTCTGCCCATCGCAAGCTCGGAGAGAATCAAATCGAGCCTCGATATCCTATGGGTGTCGCATATCCGATGCCTGGCTCAGGCACTCATGAGGTGCTGGGCAGCCGTCAGGCGAATCCCTTCCAGCCGACGTTTTGGGTCGTCTCCGGTGGACTGAAGGTGCTGTTGTCAATATGGTAGGCCACAGTCATGTTCTGCGGTGCCGCCACCAGTTTTTATTTATTTAAGACATCTTACAATTTCCAGATACTCCTGGGGAGCACCAAGGTTGGCGCGGTTGGGAATGCCGGTATGGTGGAATATTATATCCCTGGGACCGCGACCATGACGTTCGCTATGGCGGAATGTTTTGTGGAGTGGTTCGGATACACGGGAGACGACCTCGCAGACGATCGGAATGGATTGTTCGACGCTCTCGCCGTGCTGCAATCCCATATGATCCTCCCCCGACTATATTCACCACGGAATCGATGCCCACGGGTTCTCTTCGAACACTATCAGCCCATCTGCCTATGGTGTGGGTCAGCGGACCAAGGCAGACCAGGTGCATCAGGCTCGGGAGGGCGTCCCACAAGTTTGGGGGCGACTTCGTAGGTATCATCCCGAGTTGGGAGACGTATGTTATAAGATTCCCGTAGTTCCAGCGGATGAGATGTTCATTCCGACCCGTAGCAATACTCCTGACGATGATATTCCGTCGGACAGGACGGGACAGTAACGGACCACGTATAGCGGTATATCCACACGAGGTGTTGTTCCTGAAATGATAGTGCTGGTGGTCCTGCTTATTAGTTACGCGGATCCCGTTTTGGCACCTTCCGATTGAATTATGATATAAAATCCGGGTCGTTGTGCTGAGGGTCCCAAAACATGCCCCAGATGTCGAGTCGACCCTCTTCGATATTGGACATGCCGCACCCCTCTTGAATAGTCTCTCACTCTCGATGAGGCCCTGGAGTCGACGGCATATTTTCCCGAGATGGGTTATTCGTACTTTTCCAGTTCACGCTCCGCCCTTTCGTCCACACATTGGTTCGCGCTGTAACTCACGATTTTACGGAACTGGACCATCTTCCCGCTTATTCCGCTACCGAAGGGCGTCAAATCCGAACGTGGTTGCTGATTTTGTTGTATCATTTTGTAAGTCCCTGGTTCCGTGGAAACAGAATTGATGAGGGTCCTGATATATCTCTCCGCAACGTCAGAGGATGGTATCCCGGACCCTGGGGACTCGTCGGCGGGCATAGAAGCTCATGATCCGTATTGGCTATCCACGGAAATCACCGTGCCCAGCGAAGCGTTTCAGATGCTTCAAATAACCGCGTTTATGTGCCATTATGTAGGCCTCCCCCCCGAAGTTCCTTCCGGTGACCACCCACGCCCATGCGTACTAGTTCCCTTGCTCGAAGCTTCCAGTGAAACACTACTCCGCACCGCTGCCATGGCGAGTACGGATTATGATGAAAATGGGCGCCTGGTGTGCTCCACACTTCTCCGATGGGACGATGGATTCGGAATTGAGCTTGATTTGGCCACGTCCATGGCCCCACACGACTTCACAATGATTCCGTTGGCCATGGGCGTTACCGGTACGTATCCACACCATTAATCCGCTGAATCCACCCTTATATCTGGTTTTCCGCAGGTCCGTATGCCCCGATTTCGCAGAATTAATGGCGCCATTCTTGCACATTTCTTGGTTTTCCTCTCCACTTTCCGATCAACACCTTGATCTCCCATTGCTTTTTTTTTTTTTGTGCTTTCCCCCTTTTCTGCGCCTTATCGTAGTACCGAGGCGCCGAATGAATTAGTATCTGTGAGAACGAGAGATGTGTTGGTGTTTCCGACCAGCGGAGTCGTGTAGTTCGTCCTAACTTCGTTGTTCCGCGAGCTGTAAGTGTCGGGTGATCAATTCCCGGCATTCGAAGGCCCGCGGACCTAGTCGTCGAATGCTGTGTAGTGTCCGATGGACCTTTCGTGTCTTGTTGCATTGGGGTGCACCCGTGAGCAACTCCGCAAGTATCTGGTAGCGATAAACAATGTCTCCGGGAGCAGTGGCCACTGCTTTTTCCGTAGGCTGAAGCTAATTCCGATATTTCGTGGGGCCAATTTCTTGGCACTGATATCCTCTAGTCCGTGGGGTCAATTTCTTGACACTGTTATCCGTCCGCTCTGAGAGTTCTCTGCAGCCTTTCTGGTGTGGATTCACATTATTTTACCGATTACGTGGGGTAGTCCGATGGCCGAACGGTCTGATTTTTTGATTTTCTATTCCTTCGTGTTTCCTAAGCCCATCGGAGTCCTGGCAGTCTCGGATAATATCGATCGGCTTTTGATCCGTAGGTGGGGGAACGATTCCCTTGCCATGTCCTCGCTGTCATTCCGATCATGTTTCTGGTCGGCGGAGTGGCTCCCGAGGCCTCGGACATGTCTGTGAGTCATATAATGCCTCCGAGAATCCCATTGTCTTCTTCGTGTTTCGTCGAAGAAGCGCAGCAATTCGAAGCCTCCGAAGCCCTAAGTTTTATCCCTTTAGGCAAGCAGCAATCCGCGCAAGCTGAGTCGGATACGAATTCCAGCTTCATCGTCTCTCTCCTCCACCCATCATAGCGTCCCCTACCTGGTATATCGAACTCACAATGGCCCCCAAGGACGTGCGCCCCGCTCCCCGCCCCCTGAAGAAGAAAAGGTGCGTGCCGACGTCCTATACCACGGGTTCCTGCTAACTTCCCCCCCCTTTTCAGCGCCAAGGTCATCCCAGATCGTCAGGGGTCCGACGGCGAGGAAGACGAGCTCGATGTCGAGCTCAGCCGCCGTCCCCTTGTCAAGTCTCGTCCCGCGGCCGTCGCCGCTCTTTTACACCCCCCCCCATCGCCCATACCCGCCCCGAGTTCTGCCTCGCCGCGCTCATCGCCGGAGCCGGAGGTATGCCCTCTCCTCCCATCGTGGCGCCCCGCCCGCTCCGCCCGTCCGGGGATCTGAACCGGCTCCGCGACGCCGCCGAGCAACGCTCTATGACGCCGAAAAACAATACGCCTATTTCATGGCGCCCGACTGGAAGCGCGCGCGCGCCATTGCTCGCGTCGCGCCCCCCACCCGACTTCACTGGCGAGCCCGTCGTGCCGTCGGTCCCCGACCCCCTATCCTTCGCCCGCCGTTCCCGGCGCTTCTGTTGCGCAGCGCTCCGCCGTGATAAGAGAATTCGCGGAGAGGAAAGCCGCCGTCGCAAAGGCGGAGCAGGCCGCGCTGGAGGCGGAAATCCAGCAGCTGGAGTTCCGGGAGGCCGCCATGAAGGACCAGGCGAGGAATTCTGGCGGGATTGCCATGCCCGCCAGAACGCATGGAAGGAGGGTCACGAGGCCCGGGAGAAGGAGCACGCTCGCCCTTGCCGCCTTCAAGATGCGTATGTATGGCTGAAGGAGCTGGACGGCTGGACGCCCGCGAATGGGACCAATATTCGCGTCCACCCGCGCCTACATCAAGAAGGTTCGACGTCGCCCGCGAGCTGGACCTCCAGCGGCTTTCGTTAGGCGACGAAAACCACTGGGCGACCAACTCGGTCCGCCTCCGCACCCTCCATACACCGTACCCCGCCACACCGCCTCGAGTCCGCCGCCCGTGACACACCGCCCGCCCATGCCGCCGCCGCTTTCCTTGTCGAAGAAGGCCGCCGGGAAGCGGAAACACGCGGATCTCCCGGTCGACGAGCATGGATCGAGGGGCCCGACAAGGCCGCTCGCACGGCGCTCGCCGATTTCCTCTCGACGAGGAAGAGACGCTGGGCTCCTCGAGTCCGCCGCTAACCAGCCCATCGGTGCCCGGCTGGTAAGTGTTTGAAAGTGGTCCTATGCTAACTGTCGGACTCCTTCCGCTTTTTCCAGGAGTGTGTCGAGTGCAGGGAGTGGGACTTCCCGTGTCTCGACCTGTTGCCCAAGGGAACAAAACGTGCCTGCTTCTTGCAAACACCGCAAGAAAAGCTGCGTGGAGCAACGCCCCCTTCCTGAGCGTCCGACCCGACACGGCGCTGCTCGTGCAGCTCCATAATCGTGCTCTTATTTCCTTCTAAACGTCGAGTCTTGCTAATGTGTCCGATTCTTTAGGTGTTTTTCCGGTCAACGGAACTGAGGAGCCCGCCCGCAAAAACCACGGAAGATTCGCCTACTTCCGCCCAAGGTTCCGCCCGCACGCCCGTCGCCTCGGGTTCTAAACACCCCGCCGCTTTGTTCGATGATGACGCCACGTCATCCTCGTACCCGACAGCGACGACGAGGGCCCGCCCGCCATCTCCTGGCGTGCCCGCACCCGCACATCCCTCGCCATCGGCCTTCCGCCCTCCCGAGCAGGTGTTCGGGCCCATCGTCCGGTTGCAGGACGATCCGCCCTTCGCGTCGGAGGCGGAAGCGCTGGAATGGGTCTCCAGGATGAGGTTCCTCCTCTCCTGGGCCTCGATTAATTTCGAGGATCGGATCCACCTCGGGCAGGAGGCGAGGTGTATCGTCGGTGGTTGGAGACGATCCCCCGCCAACCTCCAGAACCTGCGGTTCCGCGTCGAGGACCGTGCCGCCGGCCTCCCTCTCTTCCCGCCGCCACTCCCTTCCGTCGAGGACGTCGCCTGGATCGAAGACCAGGCCGCCGCGCTGCACCCGCAGCTTCCGATCGACTTCGCGGGCCATGGCACGGGCTGGCAAACGGTGCTGCGGAACGGGGGGAGTACCAGCAGTTCGGGAAGGTGGAGCGGGGTGGAACATCGCGGAGATGTTCCGCATTTTCCCAGAGGTCGAGAGACGCCCACGAGGTGCGACCAACCTTGTCCCTCTTTCTTTGTCTTCCCTCATGCTGACCAAATTTGTAGCCTCTGTTCCTGCCGCCTTCACGCACGGAAACCCCCGCCCCCTTTCACGCATCCGCGCCGCCACACCCGTCCCATCCGCGCGACCCGACGCCGGCGCTTGGAGGGTCTCCCAGCCTTCTTTGGACCGAGCCGTGAACCGTGTCGCGCTCGACGTGGACAGACGACCTCCCTTGTCGCCGGATGCGCGTCTCGCAGATCCGCGAGCGCGTGCTGGCGGAGTCGTTTGGGGAGCCTGCGCTGCTCCGCACGCCCGCGCCGCCGGACTCTGTGGTGGTGAAGATCGAGGCGGAAGACGCGAATATGCAGGAAGTCGCGGACGAAGGCGAGGAAGAGATGAGGAGAACGAGTACCGGGAGAGCGAGATGGCCGCTGCTTCCGCGTACCGAGGCGACGAAGTGGCGCGGACATTGTAATGGAGTACTCGTAGCTGGGCTGGCGCCCTTATTTTTCATTTCTTTCCTCCTCCTGTACTATTAGATGTATCCATCCGTAGATCCCTAATTGTATAGTTTTTCTTGAAGTGAATCGTGGCGCAATTTAAGCTCAAAATACTGGTGGATCGGGTTGCGGAAATAGACCTTTCTTTAGTCAAGGAAAACTTCCGTAAAATTCCGCAACGATATATACTGTAAGGTGATAGATGATAAGCCCGTCAATTTACCAGGGGATCCCCTCGGTCGGAGTGAAATATACTGATCCTGGTGCTAGTTTCCGTTCCGTCAGTGATCCTTTTAAGTGCCGGCTATCCATGTGGAACGATGGTGTAGGGGTGACATTTCTGGTGCGACTGAGTTCGCATAATAAATTTGCTAGCGCCAGGGTGCTTCGTTCGAGCCGGGCTCGTCCCACTAGTATCCACGCCAAAGTTTTCGTTATAATTTTTCGTTATAATTTCCGCTCCGCGGCTTTTTCGCAGGCGCTGCTTGCCCTTCCCAATCCCGTAGTCCATCGTCTCCCCAAGTCGGCATGTCCTTGGCCCTTTCCACGGTCGGATCTGTCTTTCTATGATTTTGGTGACTGGGATAATTCACTGGACCGCGGAAAATAGGGTATGAGTCGAATGCCGCGTATGGCTGTTTTCCGATCGCCCCGTCGAGTTCCGCAAGTATATATGGGCCTCCAGCTTCCTTCGTACGACTATCATGGGTCCGAAGTACCGCGGCTTGTTTTTCTTGGTCAAATTGTTCTCCACAGAAGCATTCCGCACAATGACCAGTCTTCTGGGTTCGAAATCAAAGTCCACGATATTATTGGTGTATCCTTTTCCCACTGGCGGATGGATTTTATCCGATCTTCATATACTTGGCTCCGCATAAGCTGGAGCTCGTCTTCTCGCTTCATTAAGCGGAGCGCTCTGGCCGCTATCATTTCTGCCGTGGATATTTCTTTATCGAGGATAGGGCTCATATAAGTGGCCTCCGCGATGTCGAATGGAAATAGCGGCTCTACTCCATGGGCCATATAGTATGGGGACCGTCCCGTAGCCTTGCTGATTGAAACCCGCTCCGCCCAGAAGACGTAGAATTTTCTGGGTCCAGAGAGTCATGTTGCTTTCGCAAGCTTTAATTAAAGCCTCGGGACTGGATGGTGACGACGTTCAATAACTCCC
>JARGXW010001644.1:0-11476 GCA_029204085.1 Mycena sp. CBHHK59/15 | reverse complement strand
GGAAAGGCTACTCACGCTTCCCCAAGAACTGTTCCGGCGCACGGCTCGTTGCCGCAGAGCCCGTCAACATGTAGGTCGTGTTCTCTCCTCCCACCGGTACCCTGGCGGGTGGTGGGCTGGATTTTAATGTCTGTTAGGAGGTGTTAGTATCAGAAGGAAGAAGGTCGATGTGGTGGGAAGCCAAAACAGGAAAGGAAAGCTGCCAGCGCGAATGAAGAGGGAAGGAGAACAAGGCCGCAGGGGCAGATGAGGAGGAAGAAGTAGTGAAGGACAGAGCGAGAGGGAGGGAGAGTGGGTGATGGAACGGGAGGGAATGAGCAAATGTTCCGAAAATAGAAAGTCGCGAGCGGTGAAGGTCAAGTGAAGGCCAAAAGTGAAGGCAGGATGGAAGAATGAAAAGAGGAAGGAGAGCGTGCGAGGAGAGACGACGCAGACTGAGGTTAGGGAAAGAAGAGGTCTATGTGGGCAGTGGAGAAGAGGAGCGGACGCAAGGACGAACATAAACGCTGAGTACGAGAAGGAAGAGATGAGTGCAGGGGATGAGGAGCGAAGGTAATAGGATGTGAGAAGTGTTAGTGACGGGACGAGCGGGGACGGAGTAGAGTACGAGATGGCGATGGTGCCAGTGAGGATGAAGAAAGGCAAGTTGGTCAGTCGGTCGCTGGTGCCGAAGCCGACGAGGGCGCGCAAAGATGGCGATGCACACCGCCCTCTCGATGCAGAAAGCGAAGATGAAAGATCTCTCACGATGCCCGCGTCCCCGCCACTCATAACACGAGAGGGGTGTAGTGTGGACACCGCAGTGACGATGAGGCCCCGCCTCCTCGGCGCCACATAAACAACAGACGAAAGACAAACAGCCAAAAAGAAAATGACGGCTCACCTGAGCCTGCACCTAATGGACAGAGCCCAATCTGAGCACGGAGCTGGCCAGGGTACCGTGCTTGCGCGTGAACTATCCGGGGCGGCACCGGGAGTGGGCAGAAAAAAAAGATTGGAGGTAGACTCTCACCTGCGCCTACGCCTGATGGGGCGACCTGGAGTGCCACGTAGAGTTCGCGAGGGAGCTGTGTTTGTGAGGGACCTGCTCGGGGGTGCAGGCGGGAGTGGATACACTCGAAGAGGCCGCACTTGTACCAACTATACTGAAAGTGCTCGTCAGCACGCATTCCAGTAGCATGATGCAGAGAGACGCGACGTACGACTTTCCCCAGGCTCAAATTGCTCCTCCACGTACCCGTGTCCGTCGTGCAGCAATTAAACTCCTCCTCCTCACGCGACGCTCAGCTTTGCTGCGTCGGCGTCACTGTCACTATATATCAACACTTGTTGACACGTCGGAGGACATCGTGGTGGGCCTAGATGCGCTAAGGACTCAGTATGGCACATATTGTACGAATGGAAAGACTTGAGGGCAGAAAGAATGCGGGCTGACACGTCGATAGGCTTGAATATGGTGGTGATCACAGAGCGTTCAAACCTGCCGAGAACGGTCTCAAACCGACGGGCCGACGTGGAGGGATGTTATGCGTACCTTTTGACGGCATACATTGACCATTGACGCGAGGAGGAAGAAAAAGCGACGCGATTGTGGCAGGAGAAGACAAAAGGCAAGTGATTAAATAACAGCAAACATCAGAGCTGTTTCCTCAGAATAAAACATTACACTTAATTCCTGCCCAAGCCACGACTCGTCGTCCTGGAAAAAAAATACAATATAGCATTCGAATACATTTATCATTTCTTGAAGCCACTTTTATGGTTCAAAAATATATATATATTACCGGTCCCGGCAGTCCGGCCTCAATCGTGCGGGGTCCAGTTCAAGTTTAGATATTTTTTTGCATACGCGGAAACCAGAATATATGCCATTGGGATCATCTTCAGCTGAAAAGCTCGAATGTTGTCTCGGTCCTGTTCAGAGAGAGTTTCATTTCCTATACCAAAGGGAAATTTTAATTCATCAGTATTTCAGAATTTTTTGGTACATACGGATGTCCCACAGGACAGCTTCATCTTCGGCATCCAGCATTTGATCCAATTCCCAGGCCATCTCCTCACGATTAGACATTCCTGCAGTTCTTCGCCTTCATCAAATGCTAACCACTCGTCCTCCTCACCCAGCTCCAAGACCATTTCACATTCGGAGGCAAGTGGATCGGAATCGTCTGAATCCGAGTCGTCTTCATCGATGTCCATCTCCTCACATGTGGGTGAAGGGGTTCGCCAAGGGCGAGGAGAAGCTGGCGGAGACAGATGGAACGCCGCTGAAAGCTCAGCATCGGGAACGGCTTCCATCTCGTCAACACTCATCGCGTCAGAGGGAGGAGTGGGCGAGACAGATGGCCGTCTGTGTAAGGGATTGCCAGCGGCATAATGGCGGCGTCTCCCACGCTCGGATAGCAGCTGGCCACAAGCCTCTGAACACCGCAGTATTTTTCTTGCTTTTTGCAGCTGGCGCCATTAGAGAAGCTCGAGAAGGGTCACATGCATAGGAAGTCGAGAAGCACGTTGACGCACGGACCAACCAACCGGTTGTGGTCCCCAAAAGCCGGAATAGCCGCACAGGATATACACCACGGAATATCGAGGTAGTATTTTCGTGTGCGGCTGCTGGGCTATTCAACATGTAGAATGAGGGGGTATGATCATAGGCTTATTGCATCGAAAAGTCGCAATTATATTGTGCTGGAAGTGGATCTGAGCACAGAAAGAGTGGGTTACAAGACAGATAGCATTGATGGAGGCCCATAGGGAGGGTGCGTGCGCTGGGAAGAAGCTCGCTCGTTGAAGTGCAAGTCTTGGAACCGGGGATGTTATTGATCGAATCCATTCAAGAAATGTTGAAGAGCGATTGGGAGCAGACAGGACTGAGTCGAGGCAGGGCGGTGTTCGCAGGGAGGCAGCAACGGTCGAGGATAAGGCATGGGTACGTTGTGGAAGAAGGAGAGAAGCACATCGGATTGATGCTCACACGAGACTTGCCGCAGCCGGTGGCGGCGGACTTACATTAGGGGAAGTCAGAGTGGCCGTTTCAGCGTCGATTCAGAGTCGATTCTGGGTCGATTCTGGAATCGATTCTGATTCGATTCTTGATTCGAGAATCGACCAAGAATCGATCAAAACGAGAATCGACTCAGAATCGATGTACCGACTCCAAGTCGGTACACCTCAGAATCGATTTTGAGAATCGACTTCAGAATCGACTCCCCTCCCGCTTGCCCATCACACTCAGTTACCCTCCCATATTTCCTTTGTCACCTTTAGTTGTCCTCTGTCACACGAAGTCTCAAAATTATCTTGACTGTCTCATTACATAATATCAATATATATTTTCTGCTCATACTCTACCATCGTCCTCTCCATATATGGCCCGTGCTAGAAAAAAACCTGCCAAGTCCCCAGCCTCGAAGCCAGCAGCCCCGAAGCCCCCTGCCGAAAGAGGGTCCAGACAGCGAAGGCCAAGGCTCAAAAAAGTCTAAAAAGAAAACCGGCGACATCGAGGGCAGTGAGGTCGAGGATAATCTGAGTGACAGCGAAGACTCACAGGATGATGAAGAGGGGGTTGGGGATGGAGGCAAGGCTGGAATTCCCCGGTTGGATGTGGAGTAAGCACCTACATCGGACTTGCAAAACTCTTACATCTACTTACTTCTTGTACAGTTGGAGTGACGTATCTCTTAGTGAAGCCCTCATAGCCCGCATCATGGAGGACAAGGATATCAAACGGGCTCTCTACCCACCGGTGGGCCCCAATGCATCAACGGCAAAGGCGGCGGAAAGACAAAGGTTGGCTCTCAGTGGGCCCTTTGTCTTGCTCTACTCGATGAGCATCCTAAGTACAAAGATGCCCTCGCACTGGTGAAGACGGCCAAAGAACGGACTGTGTGGGCAAACAAAATCAAGAGCCGCCTACGCCGGTAAGCATAGCTGTCTTCTGTGCCCTTCATTCACATCTTGAGCTAACGGGGCATGTAGGATGGCCAAAATTACGCGGGCTTTCATGGGGGAGATGGGCCAAACGGGGGCTGGCATCGAGAACGCCTCCGAGATCGACACCAGTGTCAGCAACGTGTTTACGACTAAGTGGGGTACGCGCTCACCCTGGAATGTATGTCAAAGCCCTTGTTTAACATCTCTGTGCAGCCAAGATCTCTCAAAGCTGCCCCTGGTTCTTTGATATTCCGCGATCTCATTGCCCAGCGCCCAAATCTTGTTCCTACAGGGATTGGTCACAGCGACTCGGGCTTTGATGCGAGCATCATACTTGGAGGTATCGGTGGAGGTACTCACGATCGCCACGGCGACGAGGACGTGGTGGAACCCATAGAGAATCCTATCATATTCAATGACGACCTCACTCCTGAGCCACAGGGCCGCAAACAAGGATGGTCCGAGGTCGACGACGACGAGCTAGCTCTCGATAGTGGTGATGACTATCACCCCTCGGAGCCGGATCGCCTTGCTGACCACGAGGAATCGGAGCCACTGGAAGAGAGCAGCAAGGGGAAGGGGAAGAAGACACCCAAAATCGGGCACATCGCAGCCTGCACCACAACCTGCACCTCTCCCTCCAGCGGTTGCCCAGAAGCCCTCGAAGAAGACAAAGATTGCCGAGTTTGCAGAGATTGCAAAGAATGAGGAAGCAACGCGCACCAAAGAACTCGAGCTGGCAGCCCTTCGCACACACCAAGCAATGAAGACCACGGAGGTCAGGGGCCGCCTGGAGGAGCTTCAGGAGCAGCGGAGGCGGGCAGAGCAGCAGGCAAAGCGGGAGGAGAGGATGGCAAAGTTGCGGATGAAGGAGATGAAGTTGCTCCATGCTCACGAACTCCGGATGGCCACTGCGACCGCTGCCACCGGGAGAGTGTCAATGTCATCCCACGCTGGCAACTTCTTTGATGGACACTCTGGTGCTGGCTCTAGCTCCGGTGGCAGCAGGTCGCACTATGCACCTTCAGAGCTGTCCGACTTTAGTGACTTTGGCAATGGCATCGCACGCCCGTCTTCATCTACCTCGGCGTATGATCTCAATATCCCCGGGACCCCGACACTGGCGACTCCTTCGATTCATACTCCCTCGCAAATTTTCCTGTCTGAGATATCTTACGTGTCCCATCGCCTATTGTCTTTACCGATAATTCTACTGTTTGAATTTTGTTTAAATAC
Source organism: Mycena sp. CBHHK59/15 (assembly GCA_029204085.1). Taxonomy (NCBI): domain Eukaryota; kingdom Fungi; phylum Basidiomycota; class Agaricomycetes; order Agaricales; family Mycenaceae; genus Mycena; species Mycena sp. CBHHK59/15. Next base: position 6,307 of record JARGXW010001644.1, on the reverse strand, counting down.
TTTACTACCTAGCTGACTTTCTCTAGTACACACCACCTACTTGACGTAGCTACTACTCTTTACCACTTCCACTACTTATACCGAGCTCATGGCGCTGCCTTCGTGCCCGCTGTCGACGATGTTTGTCCTTTGCTTTGAATAGCAAACACTTCAGATGCTCGCGCTTAGCTTTCCCCGCCTGCAGTCGTGTTTGATTGGGATGACGCCGCGGAGCATCCTCATCCGCAGATGAGTCAGAAGAGGATGAAAGTCCTTCGAGTATGAAGGGGTCAGCCATCGCTGCTTCATCGTCACTACCCCTGCGCTCCACGTCTTTGCACTGCATCGCGAACGAATGGATACCTATACAAGCCGCCACCCAATACGTGGCAAATTTGTGTGTCCGCTCGTCCTTGATGCTGACACGCAAGCCTTTTAGAGATTGTAAGCGACCTTTCAAAAACCCGATGGCATGTTCGGAACGGATGCGGACCATGGAGAGATGGTTGTTGATTCCTCATTCTCAGGAAGATCACGATCGGGTTTTTTGTATGGGGCGACAACCCAATTTTCGATCTAGGACATATTCAGTACATAGCATGTGACAATGAATTATTGGTTGGCTACGGATATGCAGAATCGGCCCAGATAAATTCACCTTCATGCATCCAGATCTCGTGCTCTTTCACGATGCGAGTCTCATCCCCGCTGTCGAGTCGTGGGTGCTGCTGTGAAACCATAGCCAAAGTTGATGATATGCAGATTCGGAAGTGATACATCTTGCACAGGTTGTGAGAAGGAGAGAATTAAAATACGGGCAGACTCACTTGAATATTCAGAGAATAATTGCATTTCCTATCGAAATAACTTTCTCCATACCAATAAGGCCGGTCAAAAAGCGGGACCAATGTCCCATCGACGAGGCCCACCCATCTCGCCATGCCTGCATGATGGGCCTCCACCCAGACTTTTGCCTTTTCCTTCTCGTAAGTGGTCGGCATGCGAACAGCTTCTGTCATGAAATCACGGCGTAAGATTGCTGTCATGATCTGCGCGTTACAAGTGTGATCGTGCCCTTTCCGACGCCAGCCCAATTTGCGACTTTTTGCAGACCTGCGGCATTTCCAGAGTGCCCAAAGCGAAATAGAGCAATGGCTAACTGGTCTTCAACAGGTATCTGCCCATTCGGTGATCATTTGAAAAGACAGGTCATCCAGCGATCTTTTCAACAGTTTGTCGAAAGTGGAAGGGGATACGCGAAGTTCCTGGTGAAACAGATCGGGCCGTGTCTTTTCATTGGTCCGAGCACGTGGCGCATGAAGGCAGGTCCACGGGGAAAGGTGTCTCGAGGCATTTCATACGAGATGCATACATTTCCTCTAAACTGTTCCGTACCCATCGCAGGGGGTTGTTGCTTTGGGGGAATGTCGAAGTCATCGCTGTAGGCACCATCATCATCGACCTGCATATTCTCCCAGCCCCACTCGTCTCGTTGTCGCCATCCCCGCCGGAACTTGAGCCCGTATCTCCAGAATCAGAGCTGCTGTCGTCGTCGTCATCTGAATCTGGACAACCAGCCGGATGGAGATCTGGCATCTCATCGTCGCCGTCCTCGCTGGAGTCAAAGATAGAGTCTTCCGACGACTCAGAGATAGATTCGGAATCGGAGCCCCGCCAGTTGGATCCCAGAAGATCGGACCAGTTCCGACTTGTACTACTATCCAAGTTGCCAGAACTGTCCGAGTCCATGGAGAAACTAGGAGAAGAGCCCACAGAGTCCTCTGAGCTAAGTGAATGTCTGCTAGAGAGGGTTGGAATCTCAGTGTGTAGAGAACCCGGTGCTGTTAGCTGCTCAAGCACATGCTGTTCATCCGCCGCCAAGCCCGCACGCCCAAAATTGTGTTTAGCTTTATTCTTTCGACGTATGAGGCGCTTGACACGAGCAGAATGGTTCCGTAGGAAGGTCTGAATGATGGCCTGTGCCCTGACTTGTCGAGCAGAGAGCCGTGGCATGAGTATGTCTGTCGAGCGTGAGGACGGCGTTGACGGCGTTGACGGCAAGGCCGAAATGGAAACTGATGTCACACTGGGATTATATTTCGACTATATTATTGACGTGTTACAGCAGGTTGCAGCTCTCCTGGACTAGTTGTTCCGAGTATAGAATCGACACAGATCGAGTTCAGAATCGGACGTCAGAGTAGGAATCGATTCTTGATCGATTCTCGATCAAGAACCAAATCAGAATCGATTCGAGAATCAACCCAGAATCGACTCAGAATCGACGTTAAAATTCTCCACTCTGACTTCCCTATTGTGATTTGAGAAAATACCTGGCACGCCGCAGCTTGAGCCAAAGCCAAGCCAAGCCAAGCCCTCCCCGACGGCTTGGGCTTTGGCTTGACGAAAGTGAAGCCAAAGCCCCCCAAAGCCAAGCCAAAGCCGGGGCTTCAAAGCCAAGCCAAGCCGGGAAACACTAGCCCTAATCCCAAGGCTTCAATAGCCCCCTTCATCGCCACAAACGGTGACAACACCTGGACAGTCACCTCGAGCATCGGCAGAAGTGGGGAGGAATGCAGGACCTGGGAAGCTCACCTAAGGGTAACTCCGAAGTTAGGGGATTTGAGGCCAAAATTTTCAAATCCTTCTCCAAGTTAGGGGATTTCAGGCCCAATTGGGCCCACTTTATTTGTACTTGTGGTTATTGCAGGCCCATCAATCTCAAATATTTTATTCTCAATATTCCAAAATTCTCTTGTGTTGCCAGTGGGGCAAAGTATCATCTGCATACTTATGCTCCTATCCAGACGCTGGTGTACCATTTGGGGCCGAAAACCCTCAGCTCGGTTGCACCGACGAATTCGAAGTCACCGAATGGTTCTCTGATGGGTCTTGCAAAGCATGCGGGTTCGTGTTGGATGGTGCTTTCTCGCAAAGACGTCATGAAGGTGTTACCGCCTCTCAAAATCAAGGTCCCGGGCGCCGCAGCAGGAGGGAAAGCGAAAAAAGCGAAAAAATTGCTAAAAATGGCATTATTAGTAATATCACACAGGGGGCATCATCCGTGGCATATGAATTCATATGCCACGGTGGCTTATGCGTGGCTGTTGGCCGGAAGTTGGCCAGATGTTGATTATCATAGATAATAGATAAGATGAGATGACACATTGAGCGAGATTTCACCGAGACATTCGCGGTCACCTGACAGATGATTGCAGTGTTTCGTGAAATACATACAACAATGAGTTTTCATGGAAAGAGAACTGAACTATGTCCATATATGAGTGATCTCAAATGTGTTGAGTAGAACCTAATGACAAGATGCGCCAGACAATTTTAATTGTGGTCCGAAAACCTCGACGCGCTGCTTACATGAGAACACATGTTGGTCACGTCGCGCTCTCTCTTTGTCTCCTCCACCTTGTCTTTCTTCATGGATTCTTCAACTGCTACACCTGGTCCTTCCTCTGGCCCAAATGGCCCACCTGGTACCTCCAATAATCCAGACTCAGATGGTGCTCACACTGGCCAAAAGAGAGGTGCAGGAGAAAGGGATTCGCCGTTTGAAGAACCCTCTACCACCAAGAAATCCCGCCGGGGTACGAAGGGCAAGGCCAAGGTTCCCCAGTACCACATTAAGCGGATCAGGTCCCAGAGGAGTTCAGGGGCACCAAGGTACGTACACTTCTTTGTTCTTTGTCCACTCGCTGCTTAGGCTGATACATACTAAATATAGGAGTGTATTTTTCTTCATGGATATATCCTCTATGGGATCACCAGAGCAGATGTAGCCCCTGCTTTGCCCTCTCCCACCCTCATTGCTGCCTTTGACGGCGCTATGAGCCTGGATTCTTAGATAAGTTGGAGGACACTCTCCGCAGGACGTCAACAACACATGTGGGGGCTTCGAAGATGGTCAAAACGCTGAGGGCCAGAGCAGAGGGAGACCGCGCCATCGGTAGCAAGATTGCCAAACATATTCTGAAAGTTGGTGACACCTTTCTCACCACAATTTTTTCGGCAGTTCTCTTCGCAGGCTTGGAATGCTGGTGCCCTGATATTATGAGTCCCCCTGACTCGCTCTACAACCAGGCTCACCAAATTGTTTTCATTCAAACATTTAATGCTGTGGCAGGTTCATTTGCGTACAGGTTTTTGGTGCCGACACCTGCTGGTGTTCATAACCATGCTCTCGTTACCAGCCTCTTTCACAGTTATGCATTCTCTTACATGAAAGATAAAGCAAAGTTGGAGATGAAGGAGCCTGGCAAACTTTTGCAGAACAAGGAGGACAACAATAATAGTAAGCGTCGCGGACGGGTACGCTAACCAGTTCAATCTATTTTCATGCATCTGACATACTCTTTACAGCTCACCGACAAACGCATAGGGTTTGCTATTGAGGACAAGCAACCTCAGCGGGTTCAAGGCTTGTTCAATCACCCATACTGCAATTCCGACGATGAATCCGGCACCGATGACGAGGGCAACCATGTCTCTTTCATCAACAAGAAGGAGCCACGTAGCGTCTCCGCCACCACCTTTGTTCGTAAACTCGACACACGACGTCTCAAATTTACCCGCGCAAAGAAGGGTCAGAAACGTACCAACATCATCGAGCGTACCCGTGTAGTGGTCGCTGACCCTGCCGAGTCCGACATCTCATTTCAAATTCCTCCATCAGCTCCCATCGACTATTTCGATCCCCCATATTTCAACGAACTCCCGGCCAAAACCCGTTTCGAATACAGCAAGAACGGTGTTGCATTGCCACTTGTTCAGTATCATGACAACAAGGACTGGAAGACCATGGACAAGACAGCTTTCATGGAGAAGTACGGAAACAATGTGCTCAAGTTGTATGACATTCCAACCAAGGACGAGATGGAAGAGAAGGGTAACAGCGGTTGGGATGAGGAGTGTGTCGAGGAGATGATGGATCAGGATTGAGAGGGCAATGTGAAGGGTTCGTGATGTTGACACAAGATTCGACTGTCTGGACTGCATATGATTTTTTTCTCGTGTGTTACGTGCTCTATGTTTTCACTATGCCATTATGCATCTATGATTTCTATGAATATTGGTGTGATTGTGAACCGTCACCTCCATATACTCGACTTTTCTTCCCTCCACTTGATGTACTTGCCTGCCCAGAACCAAACATGAGTGTGAAGATGCTGGTACAGCGTAAATCGCTGCAGCAGAAGTCTCCCCGCTCGCGAATGGATTTGGGTCGGAAGTCAACAGTGGAGGTGGGGGATCGGCAGCGGGAAACCTCCTACCGATGACGTAGAGCACAGCAGGCATGCTGGAGGAGGCACCTGCAAAGGAATTAGTGAAAACAGATCAGAGGTGAAAGTGATATCCTCACTTATGTGTAAAATCCGCATTTTGGCCATATTCGGCCGCAGTCGGAAGCGGGGTGGGCGAGGCGAGTGCAAACAACATCATAGGTTGCAGGGGGATGTAGAGGAGCATCTGTAAAGGAATTAGCAAAAAACGAGCAGATAAAGAGCTATACTCACTTGTGCAAAATCCGCATTTTGCCATATCTGGCTCAAGTCGGAGCGGGGACGATGTCGGCGAGGCGACTGCCTAACGACAACATAGGTCGCAGGGGGGGATGCCATAGGAGGCATCTGTAAAGGAATTAGCAAAAATGGAAGAGGTAAGAAAATATATCACTTGTGTGCAAAATCCGCATTTTGGCCATATCCGGCTCAAAGTCGGAAGCGGGGCGGACGATGTCGGAGGCGACTGCCTAACGACAACATAGGTCGCAGGGGGGGACCATAGGAGGCATCTGTAAAGGAATTAGCAAAAACGGAGCAGAGGTGACAGAGATATACTCACTTGTGTGCAAAATCCGCATTTTGGCCATATCTGGCTCAAAGTCGGAAGCGGGGCGGACGATGTCGGCGAGGCGACTGCCTAACGACAACATAGGTCGCAGGGGGGGATGCCATAGGAGGCATCTGTAAAGGAATTAGCAAAAACGGAGCAGAGGTGAAAGAGATATACTCACTTGTGTGCAAAATCCGCATTTTAGCCATATCTGGGTCACAGTCGGAGCGGGGTGGACGACGGCGAGGCGACTGCATAACAACAACATAGGTCACAGGGGGGATGCCATAGGAGGCATCTGTAAAGGAATTAGCAAAAATGGAGCAGAGGTAAAGAGATATATTGACTTATGTGTAAAATCCGCATTTTGGCCATATTTGGCTGCAGGTCGGCAGTGGGGCGGGCGAGGCGAGTGCATAACCACAACATATGGCGCAGGGGGGATTCTAGAGGAGGGATCTGTGAAGGAATTAGCAAAACTGGA
>JARGXW010001643.1:0-11657 GCA_029204085.1 Mycena sp. CBHHK59/15 | reverse complement strand
TCTTCTTCATCTTCCTCCCCTCGGCCCCATCGTCTGCCCGTCGACCTCATCCGGCCTATCATCCTCCAAACCCTGGATGATATCCACCATCCACCCAGGGACGCCATCCCGGAAGTAATCCCGGGACAGCCATTTGACCAAGCCCGTCAAAACCAGGTTAGCCCGGTTAAGGCGGCCTCGGTCTCTCCCTGGGACGCCTCGACGGCATCCAGTCGACGTTGAGCTCGTCCATGCGAACCCGCATGTCGTCAATGCGGGTCCGGGGGCCCATCTCCCCGGTCGGTCCGGAACCGACGTCCGGTTCCGGAGACGACTTCGATGTAACGAGGGCGGGGCGGGGGGGGCGGGTGGTGGCTTTCCGGAACTCGGTCCGGTCTCTTCTTCGTCCCCTGCTTCTTCGCCTGCTCCCTGATTGACCCGCTTGGAGGGTCCGAGGGTGCATTTAATCTTCTTGGCCTTGCAACAGTTGCAGGCCAAGGAGGTGGCGGGGATCCGCCCTCGACAATGCATACTTCAGCGACCCTTTTGCATTGGTCGCACTCTGGAAAAAAATTAGTATCCGGTTTGTTTCCAGTCACTGCAGCACACCTTGTCCCGGGTCCCTCTCCCAGTCACTATCCGTCTCGTCGTTGAGGCCCCCATCCCCAACTGACGCTTCTCCGGACTCCTCCTCGTCCTCCTCCTCGTCCTCCTGGTCCATCCCAGCCAACTCCTGCCGGATCCGGGCCTCCCTCAATTCCATCTCTGCCCAGGACGCCGCAGCCTCCTCCAGTTCAATCCGGAGGTGTTCGAGGCGCTCCTGCGCCTGCTGCTCCCTTCGCTGGCGCTTCTGCTCGCGCCGGTCGTCCTCGAGCTCCCCGGAGGTCGCTCTCTTCTTCCCTTTCTGGTTGGCACTGGAGTCATCGTGCTCGTCGCCGCTGTTGCTTGGGTTGTATCCGGGAGCGTATGGGCGCATTTCTGATATGGGGTGGTGGTGGTGCAGAGGAAAGAAGTTTTAAGTCACGCCACTACTGCGGTTGGTTTATATCAACAGCACGTGACCTTCTAGAAGCTTTCTGGTTTTGGACAAACTTCTTCCAGCCATATCCAGAACTATTGTTCGATGGACGCCGCAATTGCATCTCTGTTCCTTGAGGGCAAGGAACGCAAGAGGGGGATACTGTTATATCCATGCGTTCTCGGTCCTTGACCTTCCGGTCATGTCTGGAACCGGAACCCGGAACCGAACGGAATATTCTCAGACTCATCACAGATCACCGGGTTTTTACGCAATGAAGGATTACTGAGCATTTCCCATTTATCTGTCTTTATAATCCTTCTCCTTATTGTTCATTTCTCCGACATCACTTCTTCATCCTCTTTGGGACTCGTATTATTGTTATGTCCGACAGGTCACCTGACTCGCACCTTTTCAGGAATACAATTAGGACTTAGCTATATAAACCCGTAACATATGCCATGTACTTCAGTTTGATAATTAATGTTGCTTTGCTCTACACTTTGCACTGAGTCGTCCTCCGGTTAATTCCTCCGGTCCTCTTTCCTTCACTGGCCACGGTAGTGCGCACATCCTACTGTCCTGTGGTGCTTGCGTTATCCTCCTTATACTTTCTGGAAGTTCCGATCCTCCGGTTTCTGGTTCCGGTTCTGGACTCGTTCATCTCGATCTTCCTTCGGCTCGGTATATAACAGGTGTGCCAGCGATGCATCAATCCGGCGGGCAATATCTTTGACCCCAAGCAAGGTGTTGACATAGTTGTGATGAACCATTTCATCCTTGAGCCAGCAAGGAAGACCCTCGTAGAATTGATGCCGCAGGGCATTGTCGCCCCATTGAGTAAGGACTGCGAGATGATTGAAACTGATGATATAAGTAGCAATCCGGTCTCCGGATTTCATCCAGCAAGACCGGATGAGATCTCCAGCATCTCCCACCAGATCTTGCAGACCAAAATTCTCCTGGAGTTCCTGAACAAAACACGGAAATTTTCCGTCCCAAGCCGCAACGGAACCGGAGTCGTAAAGGTTTGGTTCGAACCACTGCTGAGCAGTGCCCCGGAGATATGACATGATATAGAAAATCTTGTCATCATCCGAAATAAAATCCTGGTGACGTTCCACAAAATGCAGGTAACACTGAGTGAGAAAAGACTGGAGTTTCGCGGACTCGGAGCCATCAAAAGTATCAGGATTGCGGAGATTCGAGCGAGTAGAACGAGGTGGAGCCGAGGAATGTGTGACATAGGACTGAATTGCATCCCAGAACGTACAGATAGTGCTGACAAGCAACTGTTCCACAGACTCGGGATCTGGAGGAGGAGGCCCCACCGGACCGGGTGCAGGTCCGGGACCGGGACCGGGTGGAGGACCGCCAGGACCACCTCCACCTCCACCCCCACCACCTCCACCACCTCCTCTAGGATGATCACCGCCACCACCATCTCCAGGAAGATCGCCTCCATTATCATCATCGGGATCAGGAGGGTCTCCATGCTCTGAACTGGAGGGTGAATGATCACTACTGCCATCACCAGGTTCCTCGGCCTGAGGAACCAGAGGTAGTCCGGTAGACCCAGATTCCTCTACATCCTCAGCAATAGGAGGATAAGGAATCAGTGTTGTGCTCTGCTGGATGGCTCGAGCACGACCCGGATATGGGGATCGTGGAAAAACAGTAGGACTATCTGGAGTGTGAGGACTTTGAACAAGTCCCGGAACATTAACCGGAAAGATTGTCGGAGCGGAGAGGGACTGGAGCTGTTATTGCAGCTGTCCGGCGTGTGCAAATAGCGACATTAGGAGGAAGAGCAATTGGACCAGAGATTTGCGGCGACCCTCAGAAATATTGGGTGCCACAGGATTAGAGGGTAATTGTGACATAACCAGCCAGGATAGGTGAGTTTGATAATACTGTTATATACCGAGCCAAGGGAAGGACTAGATGAGAGACTCTGGAGCCGGAACCGGGAACCAGAGGATCGGAACTTCTGGAAAGTATATGGGGAAATAACGCAAGCACCACAGGATAGTAGGATGTGCATGCTACCGAGGCCAGTGAAGGAAGGAAGACCAGGGAATTAACTGGAGGATGACTCAGTGCAAAGTGGAGAGCAAAGCAATGTTAATTATCAAACTGAAGTACATGGCATATGTAAGGGGCTTATATAGCTAAGTCCTAATTGTAATCCTAAAAAAGGTGCAAGTCAGGTGACCTGTCAGACATAACAATAATACGAGTCCCAAAGAGGATGGAGAAGTGATGTCGGAGAAATTGACAATAAGAACATGGATTATAAAGACGGATAAACGGGAAACACTCAGTAATTCTTCATTGCGTAAAAAACTCGATGATCCGCACTGGGTCCGAAGATAATCTGTCCGGTTCCAGGCTCCGGTACCGGACATGGACCGGAAAGTCATGGACTGGGAAAGCATGGATATAACAGTCCCTACAAAGGAAAGGTGTGAATCTAGGGTTTTTCCCAATATCCCTGTCATTTCCCAATCACCTCGCATGAACCCATATGGTTCACCCATTCCTGGGCCAGACTTTAACCAAGCTCCTATACTCCGAAGGAGTACAGTTCCGGGTTCGGCTCCTACACCTCTTATCTGCCAAACTCCGATATCACCATCTCCAGTGGTAGTTGGTTCAGCTCCACACCACAGCAGAACAGTTTCCTCCCACTCCTCAGCTCATGAGGGTGGAGACCATGATAACCCCGACGATAACTTCGAAGATAGGCCTGAGGGCCAGGGCTGGTCCTCCCGGAGATCCTGATCATGGTGATGATGACTTCCCCGGTGGCAATCCCGGCGGAAATCCTCCTCAAGGGCCACCTCCATTGCCTACTCCTGATGAGGTCGCTGCGAGGTTATTCAATGGCCTCTACGACCTTACCGCTGTTCTTCGGAATACGCATACTGCTACCTCAGCTGCACCTTGGAGTTCATGTTCTAGCCTTCGAAACCCGATCCTTTCGATGGATTGGAGCCTTCTAAGCTTCCTTTGTTTATCTCGCAGTGCGGACTGCACTTTGCTGAACGTGTCCAGGATTTTCCTGGAGATGATGACCGTATCATCTATGTCCTTTCCTATCTCAAAGGTTCAGCCGCAGCCTGGTTTCAACCCGCTATGTTTGCCAAAGACAATACCGTTCCTGACTGGGATGGTTAATTTCACTCTCTTTCATTCAGGAGTTGATGACGGTTTTCGGACCTCACGACCCCATCGGAGATGCTGAAAGCAAACTCTGGGTGCTTTGGATGAAGCCATCGGACCAGGTCTCGACTTTATATTGTAAGTTGACCAACTGGGAGAGGCTGCCCTCAAATCTCAGTTTCATGAGGGTCTCCTGAGTCGCATTAAAACCAACTTGCACTCCTGGACCCCCAGCGAATCTCATCGGAATTCAGACTTTGGCCCAGCACATTGATCAATGCTATTGGAAGCATGAGGCAGAGAAGAAGCACAAGGGCTTCGGAGTTGGACACTCCAAATCAACTCCGGCTTCTGGTCTCCAGTCTTCAGGTCAGAAAGGTGGTGGTGGGAAAAAAGACACAGAAATTCAAGCCTCAGCCCTCATCGTCCGGAGTTGCTTCAGGGTCAGGAAGCACTTACACCCTGAGCACTCCGAGAACTCTGAAGCCATACTTTGATAAGCTTGGCAAGGACGGCAGGATTACTGAAGCTGAGCGTGCCCACCGCAGGCACGAGAACCTGTGCTTGTATTGTGGAGGAAGAGCTCACCAAGCTACGGATTGCAAGAAGCATACTTCAGTTCCCCAGGGCAAGGCATCTACAGCCGAAACCCCAAGGTCCAAAGCTAACTCTGGAGAGTCAAAAATTAGGCAGAAACTCCAAAACCATTGCACCTGTTCAGAGTTGTGTTGACTCTCTTGGTGTGCTTCCTGAAGTTTATCTCAATGTGTCCGCTCTTTCTTCTAATGCCTTGTATCTCGACCTTTACGCTGCGCTGTTGGATACCCTCAGTAACCCGAGTCATATTTAACTATGACTATCCAAATGAATCCCCTCTTGCCTTGAGTTTCAACACTCGCCTATGGACACTTATTGACTCAGGATCTTCACATTGTTTTGTTTCCTCAGACATAGTAATAAAAAATGCTTTGTCCTGCTCCAATATAACTCCGATAAGGCTACAATATCTCAATGGCTCCACGTCTATCATCAAGCAGCAACTCCGGCTGCCTATCTGATTTCCCTCTGGTGAAGTCCACATAATGGAATTCTACATCTTGATTCACCATCCGATCTGGTTCTTGGATACAACTGGCTCCACGCTTCAATCCGTTGATTGACTGGTCGGTGGCTAGTATCTCTTTCCGTCCCACTCTTACTGGGTTTTCTGTGTCGACACAACAGGCCACTACACCTAGTCTTGTTCCGGCAGAGTCCGAGCTGTTAGGCAGTCCGGACTCTACTCCGGCGTTACCAACGCCCAGAGTTGTACTGGATATTTGATGTCTTCTCTGGATTTTGTTCCTTCTATGGATACCTCAGGTCCTTCTATGGATACTTCCCTAGACTCTTCAAGTCCATGTTCCACTCCTTTGGTTTCGCTTGTCTCTGCAGCTGCTTATGCATCGATTATCGTGCAAGAAGGCACAGTGCAGTATACGCTTCGTGCTACACCACGAGAAAGTGCCACTGGATCCTCTGCGACTCTATCACAAGATTTTTCGGACTTACCTTCGGAGTATCACAAATTTGCAGGTGTGTTCTCCGAGTTGAAGCCTTCAATCTCCCTCCACACCAGGAGTTTGACCTCCAAATTTGTGTGTATACCGAGCCGAAGGAAGAACGAGATGAACGAGTCCGGAACCGGAACCGGAAACCGGAGGATCAGAACTTCCGGAAAGTATATGGGGAGATAACGCAAGCACCACAGGACAGTAGGATGTGCACACTACCATGGCGGTGAAGGAAAGAGGACCGGAGGAATTAACCGGAGGACGACTCAGTGCAAAGCGTAGCAAAGCAACATTAATTATCAAACTGAAGTACATGGCATATGTTTACTGGTTTATATAGCTAAGTCCTAATTGTATTCCTGAAAAGGTGCAAGTCAGGTGACCTGTCGGACATAACAATAATACGAGTCCCAAAGAGGATGAAGAAGTGATGTCGGAGAAATGAACAATAAGAAGAAGGATTATAAAGACGGATAAACGGGAAACGCTCAGTAATCCTTCATTGCGTAAAAACCCGGTGATCCATGATGAGTCCGAGAATATTCCGTCCAATTCCGGGATCCGGTTCCGGACATGACCGGAAAGTCAAGGACCGAGAATGCATGTATATAACAGTATCCCCCTCTTGCGTTCCTTGCCCTCAAGGAACAGAGATGTAATTGCGGCGTCCATCGAATAATAGTTCTGGATATGGCTGGAAGAAGTTGTCCAAAACCGGAAAGCTTCTAGAAGGTCACGTGCTGTTGATATAAACCATCCGCAGTAGTGGCATGACTTAAAACTTCTTTCCTCTGCACCACCACCACTCATCTACCTATATGCCCCCTTACGCACCCGGATTCAACCCCAATGCTGATGGCGACGACAACGAGGACTCCGGCGCCAACCGGAAAGGCAAGAAGAGAGCGACGTCCGGGGAGCTCAAGGATGACCGGTGTGAACAAAACGCCAGCAGAAGGAGCAGCGGGCGCAGGAGCACCTCGAACGCCTCTGGGTCGAGTTGGAGGAGGCCGCGACGGCCCGGGCCGGAAATGGAGTTGAGGGAGGCCTGGATCCAGCAGGAGTTGGCTGGGATGGACCGGGAGGACAAGGAGGAGGAGGACAAGGAGTCCGGAGAGGCGTCGGTTGGGGATAGGGGCCCCAACGACGAGACGGACAGTGACCAGGAGAGAGACCCGGGCAAGGTGCGCAACGGTGACCGGAGTCAATCCAGATACTAACAATTTTCTAGAGTGCGACCAGTGCAAAAAGGTTGCAGAAGTTTGCGTCGTCGAGGGAGGATCCTTAACCGGGTTAACCTGGTTTTGACGGGCCTTGGTTAAGTGGCTGTCCCGGGATTACTTCTGGGATGGCGTCCCTGGATGGATGGTCGATATCATCCAGGGTTTGGAGGATGATAGGAGGCCGGATGAGGTCGACAGGCAATCGATGGGGCCCGAAGGACAGGAGGATGATGAAGAGCGACCGGAACCGGAGCTGGAAGCGAAGGAGGAAGAGGAGGAGGTGAGGATCCAGGTCAGTCCGGAGTGGCCGGAAGGGTTCCGGAGTGACGAGGAAGAAGGAATGGGGGTAGTAGAAGAGGAGGGCAATGAGTCCCTGCCACCGATCCAGGTGGGAGGAACAGCCAGAGGAGTTGGAGGGATGATTAAATATTTGTACTATAAAATTTCTTCTGAATTTTTCTTTCTTGATTTTCTTGAAATGATAAGTGAATCCGGAGTCGACCGGAAATAACCGGAAATACCGGAAAAGTAAGAAAAGAAAGATTTTAAGGGTTTGGTCCAGGCTTGTTGGGATAACGACGATGAAAGTTGTCGATATGTTCATCGGCATCAACGTATCCGCACTAACCAGCTAAACTGTTCATCGGTGTTCTCGTAGCCCTGCCATTCGACCAAGTACCGGAGCTGGGTCCGGGGCAACCGGAAACGGCGATCGATCTTTGAGTCAACAATTTGTTTGATCTCGTAGGGTTCCGGAGCGAAGAGGAAGAAGGAATGGGAGTAGTAGAAGAGGAGGGAAATGAGTCCCTGCCACCGATCCAGGTGGAGGAACAGCCAGAGGAGTCAGGGGATGAATAAACATCTGTATAATATAGTTCCTTCTGATAATTTTTTTTTTCTTTCTTGATTTTTCTTGAAATGATAAGTGAATCCGGAGTCGACCGGAATAACCGGAAATACCGGAAGAGTAAGAAAAGAAGACTTTAAGGGTTTGGTCCAGGCTTGTTAGGATAACGATGATGAAAGTTGTCGATATGTTCATCGGCATCAACGTCATCTGCACTAACCCAGCTAAACTGTTCATCGGTGTCCTCGTAGCCCTGCCATTCAACCAAGTACCGGAGCTGGGTCTACCTTGTCACCATCTTCGACGAGGGCCACTTCCGGTAGACCGGCTCAGCAGTCTTCCATTAGGACTCCAAAGCCGTATGCCGACAAACTCGATAAGCACGGGAGACTCACCAAAGACGAAAGGGAACACTGAGCACGACTTAATCTCTGCATGTTCTGCGGAGGTGCCGGTCATTCAGCTTCGGAGTGTCGGAAGTGTCCGGAATACGCTCAGGCCAAGGCGGTATCTGCGGCGGCTGAAAAGCCTGCTATACCCGCCGAATCCTCCAAGTCAAAAAAATAATCAGTAGCTCGGATACCTCAGCATCCGGTCCGAGTTGTGTTGACTCCGGGGTGCTTCCTGAGGTTTGCCTCAACGCTTCCACTCTTTCCCCTAATGCCCTTTACGTCGATCTTCACGTCTCTATGTTCTAGTCAGACTATAACCATTCCGGTCCAGAGGACTATGCAACCATAACTCCTTCCATACTGTCATGAATTGCATCGGGATTCAATTTCCGCTTGTGAACTCTTATTGATTCTGGTTCTTCTCATTGTTTTATATCATTGAAAGAATGCGAAAAAAATGGGTTTTCACCGTATGCGGTTGCTCCCGTTAGACTCCGGTATCTCGACGGCTCTTCAACAATCATTAATCGGCAGCTCCGACTGCTAATCCGATTCCCATCTGGCGATGTCCATCCTATGGAATTTTTCGTTACCCGTCTTGATTCACCCTGCGACTTGGTTTTGGGATACAATTGGCTCAACTGCTTTAATCCGTTGATTAACTGGTCTGAAGCCACTATATCATTCCGTTCCGGTCAATTGGGTGATTCATCGTTGACTCCACAGACAGCTATGCCTGTTCCAGCTACAGTAGTTCCGATTATGGACGAGGAATCTCTGATTCCGGTTTTCCCGGACGAGAAACCTACACTGACTCCAATGTCTTCGCCAGATTCCGGTCCTTCTATGAATACTTCCGAGGCTTCTCCACCTTTTCCGGAGGCTTCTAGGCCTCGTCCATTCACTTCTGTTCCCCTTGTGTCACTGGTATCCATGGCAGCTTATAGTGCTATTATTTGAGACAAGGATACTGTTCAGTATACCTTGCGTGCTTGTCCTACAGAGGATGCCCAAGCTCGTTCTGCTTCAGCTGACGTTCCGGACCTCTCCGGTCTTCCTCCGGAATACCACGACTTCACCGACGTGTTCTCGGAGAAGGAGGCGTACAATCTTCCTCCTCATCGAGAATATGACCTTGAAATTGAGACTCAGGAAGGCGAAGTTCCGCCGGTCGGCCACGTCTACTCTCTCTCCCAGAACGAGTTAGCTGCTCTTCGGGAGTTCATTGACAACAACCTAAAGGCCGGATTCATATATCCGTCTCGTTCTAGTTATGGGGCTCCAATCCTCTTCGCTAAAAAGAAGGACGGTTCTCTTCGGCTCTGTGTCAATTACCAAGGTCTAAATCGGATCACAAAGAAGGATACCTATCCACTTCCACTTATCACCGACCTCCTAGATGCTCCCGGAAAAGCACGAATTTACACCAAACTTGATCTCCAGCACGCCTATCATCTTCTCCGGATTGCTCTGGGTGATGAGCCCAAAACAGCTTTCCGTACTCGCTACGGCTTGTATGATTTCCGGGTTGTACCAGAAGACTTACAAATGCTCCGGCTGCCTTCCAGCGATTCTTGAACACTATTTTCGCTGATCTGCTGGACATTTACGTTGTCATTTACTTGGATGATATTCTCATCTATTCCGACAATCCTTCCCAACATACTAGTCACCTCCGGGAAGTCTTACGACGTCTGCGGAACCCAGGACTCTATTGCAAACTTCCAAAATGCGAGTTCAGCGTAACTACTTGTGAGTATCTCGGATTCATCCTGTCTCCGGAAGGTTTCCAGATGTCTCCGGAGAAGGTTTCAGCTATTACGGACTGGCCTACTCCCCACAAAGCCAAGGATATTCAATCCTTCCTTGGATTCTGCAATTTCTATCGGCATTTTATATGGAATTATTCTTCCATCACAATTCCACTCACCCGGCTCACCCGGTCGAACGTCCAATGGAATTGGTCAGAGGATTGTCAATCATCTTTCAACGCACTCAAACACGCCTATACAGAGGCTCCGGTCTTGCACCATTGGATTCTGGGTCGACAAGTAACCGTTGAATCTGATGCCTCCGATTATGTGATCGCAGCCATTCTCTCAATTCAAGCAGGCGATGGTGATATCCACCCAGTTGTGTTCCGGTCACGGACTCTTGGTCCGGCGGAGCTCAACTACGACACACACAACAAGGAACTCCTCGCTATTTTCGATGCTTTCACCATTTCGCGAAATTATCTCGAGGGATCAACCTTTCCAGTCGATGTTATCACGGACCAAAAGAACTTGGAGTACTTTGCGACGACAAAAATTCTTACTCGTCGCCAAGTCCAGTGGTCCGAGTACCTTGCCATTTCAACATGGTAATCCGGTTCCGGCCTGGAAAGCTCAGAGGTAAACCGGATGCATTGACTAGGCGATGGACGTCTACCCTAAAGAGGGGATAGGGCTTATGGTTAGCTTATCCGCAAACCTTCGCCCAATTTCACCCAAGATCAACTTCTGCATCTCTCCGTCTATTATGGATCTTGAGAAATTCACTCAGATATCCACAACCATCTCAACAATGATCCTGCCGCTGTTTCCGGTATTAACGCTGCGAACTCCGGTAACCCTTCCGCTGACTCTTGATCCTCCGGTCTCCTCCAGCTCGATGAGCGCATTTATGTGCTCTGGTTCCGGAACTTCTCCGGAGTTGCCTACGTGTTCTACAGTACTTGCATGACCATGTTCTCTGGTCACTTTGGTCAGAATCGCACTTTAGCTCTCATCCGCTGAGAATACACCTGGCCGGAATGCCTGAACTTCGTCTAGGACTATTGTCGATCTTGCATTATTTGCCAGCACAACAAAAGCCTAGGCACCGTCCTTACAGATGCTTAAGCCTCTTCCGGTTCCATCAGGCAATGGGATTCCATTCTATCGACTTCATTGAACAATTACCGGTTCCAACGAGTACAACACTATTCTTGTCTAGTTGACCGTGCTTCTAAACAGATTATTCTTGTGCCTTGTGACACTCATATCGACTCCCGGAACTGCCCGGCTTTCCTATTCATGTTTCTCGAAGCACAGTGTCCTTCCATTCACTTGACCAGGCTCCGATTTGTTCATCTTTCTTCCGGTCCTTGGGCAAACTCCTCTCTATGGAGCTGCACTATACTTCCGGTTATCATCCAGAAGCAGACGGACAAATGGAACGCATGAACCAGACTGTGGAATAATATATCTGAATGTATACCTCGTACCACAGGACGATTGGCACGAACTACATCCCCTAGCTGAATTCGCTTTGAACAACTCTCCGAATGCTTCTACTACGGAATATCTCCGTTCTTTGCGAATAAAGGCTATAATCCAGCTATCAATCCACCTGGAACGCAATGTCGCGAACACGTATGCCAAAGACTATGTTGTCGATCTCCAGGACCTTCATCAGTACTCCAGGAGCAAATCACTTTCGCTCACCAGCGATATAAAG
>JARGXW010001642.1:0-11677 GCA_029204085.1 Mycena sp. CBHHK59/15 | reverse complement strand
TCGATCCCTGTTTAATGGCACAATAGGCGTGATAATTCCTTTTCCAGCTCGGAAGAAAGGAGAGGAACTCCAGAGCAAAAACTTCCTTGGACAGGACTGTCGCCGGACTGTCAAAATTCGTTAGGTTTCCCTGCGGTGCTACAAGTCGTTGCAGACTATGAAAGGGCTTACAGCGCGCTCAGGGGACAAGACCTGCATTGGGCATAATGTCATCTTTCAGCATGAGGGAGTATGTCGAGTCTGCATCAGACTTTTGACATTTGACTTGTGACCTTGTACAAGGCCAAACAAGCCCAAAAAAGGCCCGAAAAGCCAGCAAGCTCACAAAGTGACAAACCTATGTCCGAATTTCACAAGCTCGGAGATCTCGTCCAAAAATGGCAAGTTTCCGAATGCTACGAGGGCTTTTTGCGTGCTGCTGCGTGTGCTGGGGCATGTGCTAACAATTGTAGAGCTTAGTTGTTGCATTACAGGTCAATCCCTCACCTCGGAGGGGGGTTATTTTTTGACTTGCGGCCTTGTTCGAGCTTGCCAGCCTGTCGCTTAGTGTTGCCAAGCCCACAAGCCGGAACAAGGCGCAATCAAAATGTCAAAAGGCTGATGTGTGCAGTTATTTACTCATGCTAATTGAATCCACAGGGTCCATTTCCCTCTTTCATTCGGCACAATACGGGAGATAATTTCCCCAGCCGACTCGGATGCACCGAGTACTGCTCAGACTCTCATAACAGTCGAACAGTTTTCAGTCGAATCAACCTTTCATCCTCTCATTCATATGCCAGTACTCGTCCGGTCAAAACAGCTGATGGTTGTACTTCCCGAGGTGAATTAGCTGACACATTTATCTGACTGATGACTTATTCTGAGAATATTTAGGACATCGAGTCAGCCGTAAATCTACAGCACGGACTGCTACCACGGGAAATGTGGACCTCACAGCTCTGTTCTGTTCAACAAGAACGGGAAGCAACTACATCACACGGGCAAGAATAAAACACACGGACGATGTCCGTTTTATCGTCAACACGGCTTCTCTACACAATTATCGTCAAATCCGGAAGGCTATCCCCACTTCACTCCGTCCACATTCCTTCACGGTTCCTGATCAAGATGCCCTCCGCATTGCAGCTGCGGTTCAGATCGCGAGAAGAACTCGGAAGACAGTGTCAACACTCTTATATGTCCAGCAGTTTCCGAGTCCGTTGGTCAAGATCCCGATGAGCGTCCCGAGCTGGAAATGGAAACTCCGGATGACGAGACGGACCCGGCACAACCACAACCTGAAGCCACAGTCCTGGAGAACCCAATTTTCTCCCGTGTTGGAGCTTCCCGACCTCGCAAGTCGCAGCCGTTGAAGCAGGCACCAACCACTCTGTGCGGATCTCTTTCCGTGTATCTCACTGTTCATAACTAAGGCATACCTCTAGCGAGGCCTGTACGAACCGTGCTCAAATTCCTTTGCAAACAAGTACATGAAATTCAATCGGGGAACAAATCTGATCTTTTGAAGCGCCTGCGCAACCCTCAGCGGAACGTTGTATCACAAGCAGAGATCAAAATTGCCTTCGATGCGGTCCAAGAAAGTGCCGCGCACTCGGGAGGCAAGCGCAAGAGAACTGTGCACGAGGCCGACGGCCATCGGCCTGCCAAACGGAGACAGGTGCTGTCGACGAGGCCTCACGGAGGGCAAATGAAGACCTCCTCCGCCCTCTGTTTTTTAACCGCAGAATCACTAGAGTAAAATTTCCCGATACAGTAGAAGACATTTAATAGATCCATTAATGATCAGACAAGTATTAAAGCACGTCCGCCGCCATTCGAATGAGCTTCGACGCCGACATGGCAGCCTCCTCCCATTCATCGCACTTCGCAACTGCCTGGTCCCGGTCCATTAAAGCCTGGTCCCGGTCCGCTTTCATTTTCTGAAGCTCCAGTGCCATCCGGTGCAGATCCTGCAAGGCGTCGTCACGTTGCGTCTCCGCCTCGACGCAAACGGACGCGAAGGAGATCTATGTCCGTATCATCGGAGTCCTGCGAGGCCGAGCTGCTTCCTGGGTGATAAATTAGAGATTGTTAAATATTAATAAGAAAACCATACTGGAAGCCTCAGCCCGCTCATTGATCCACTTTTCGACGCAAGTGTTGTTCCCCATTTGTGAATTGAGCGCATCTTGATATTGCCTGCAAAAAAATCATTTTAGCCCACCCAAATTTACTATGCTTGATTGAAATTTTAGCTGTGTATTACAGCTGCAAATATTCGTGAATATCAACTTTCCTGAAAACTGATATTCGCATTCGCACGAATAGCACAGCCACATCAATCACGAATACGAATATTCGCCATTCGCGAATGCTTGCACGATATTCCGATATCGATCTCGGCTACACTCTAGTTCTCGGTACCACATCCCAAGCCATGCCTCGCTCTTGGCAGCCCTATGTGCAGAATATTGAATTCAGCACACAAGATTGTTAAAGTACGCACTGCAACTGGTCACATGCGTCAAGCATTTCAATGGGGGGCAATATTGATGTAGAAGAAGTGATATTAATTCACGATGGACATATTGCCTTGGAAGCCCGCTGCATGAACAGAAACGTTGTGCTTGTCCATTTTTGGATGTATGCCTGATGTCGTCGCAGTACAGCCAAATGGGAAAGCAACAACTCGGTGTCCCGAGCTGAGTTGACGCCATCGATGCCGAAGTGGCATTTGTTTGGTCCATTGTCCGTTGTCCCTTATTTCAATTCCTGTGCGAAATGACAAAAATTCAGCAGATATTGAACATCAAAATCTGCATTGCACGTCCACAAATGATCCGCATCTCCGTCCGATCGTGCGAGTATCGTTCAGCTTCATGACGAGCTTGCTCGGACGCGCGGCATTTCGATTAAGCCAAGAACCGGATGGAAAACCAGAGGGTAGAATGCTCACAGAGTCTCGTGGAATCAGTGGATTCAAGTAGATTGTGTTCATCAGCAAAAGTGATACCTAAATCTTATTGTCTGGAATGATACTCCTCAAATCAGATTTCGCAGCATGCAAGGGCTCAATGCCAGATTGAATAATAAGCAGGAGAGGGGTCACCTTGCCTCAACCCTGGTAACGACATATGGATCACTGAGTCGCCATTGATCATCACTATAGTTTTGTGTCAGTGTACAGACTTTGGATTATCTTTGAAATTTGGAAGGGAACCGCATACTGACTGAGCCAACAACTTTCAGAATTGGGGTAGAGGCATGGCTGCGCCCGGCAGGATCTCGTACTTATCTTTTTTCCCATCATGCTCCCAAATCCACCCGGACACACCGACAAACCGGAAGTCATCGGAATCCAATGTAATTGATTGCCGAAAATATTGTTTTTTTATTAATCAAGCCACTTCTTGCATTCAAAAATATGAATAGAGTGTATTTTCACCGCCCATTCTTTTCAATTGCCCTCGAAGCTAACAGCCGACGCTGTCCAAGGTCATGCGCGGGTTGTCCTGCCATATCGCCCGGGTGATCGCTTGGGCCGACCCGCTCTGGGTGCAACACTGGTGCTGTGTGCGCCCGATGACCTTTCCTCTGATGGGCTTAATGGCTGTGCACAATGCCAAGTGCCAGCTCCTCGCCCCGAGTCGCCTGCGCTGTGGATATCTCGGACGACGAGGACGGCTCCCCGCTCTGACCTCCCAAAGTCGAAGCGAGCCCGAACACGTCCCCGATAAGCGTCTGGGTGGCCGCGCAAGAGCAGTTTGCCGATACTCACGCCTGCGCTACCAAAGCCTCACCAAGGAGAATGTCGAGGCAGCACGCAAGGCCTGCAGGAGATGAAGATGCACGACAGCCCGCATGTGCAGCACTACGCCGACGCGCCGCTCATGTATGCCATCAGTGGCCAGAGTCGTATGTTTCGGGATTGGTAAGCTACCGTCCTTCGTTTCATTTCCCCCTGCTGACACTTCGCAGGGACAGAGCCTTCACGGTTTCAAGAAGCACTGGGAGCAGAGCTCCTTTGCACGTACGACAAGAAGGAGGTTCATGCCTTCATCGAGGACGAAGCGGCGCGCATGAGGGCTAGGCGTCGTTGCGTAGCGTAAATCTGGAATTCTAATCTCACAAGGCTCACAACGGATCTTTACAAAAATTATCAAAGGCAACCACTCTGAACCTTTTAGAAAGGCAACTTTCATCAACCTAGACCGCATCCGATGCTCATATATGAAATTTCTGAGTACACTCCACAGAGGAAATGATTTGGAACTCTATACGTTCCACAAATTTAAGACGAACCCACCGTGAATTATTCTGGAAGTCGATTCACAACATTTCAGAGTCGGTGACTTTTGGACACATGAATAATCTTGAAGAATTTTCTGTTTGTCACACATGTGGCGTCCCCGAAACCTTGAGCACATAGCAATGGAGTGTGATGCATCGGGCGCAAAATTAATTTGGGGACTGACCAAGAAACTCTGGGCCATGAAATACCCCATGTGGCCCTCCCTCAGCTGGGCCTTGTCCTCGGTTGTAACTTGTTAAATTCAAACACTCAAATGGGAAAATTATCCCTGCTATGGACGATTATTTGCCATTCGGTATCTACGGCCTGGCACACGATCTGGAAGATCCGGAACGATAAGGTTTGAAGAACCACACCGTAACATTACAGACATTGAGATTCACAACAGATGGCTGAAATCCGTGAATTCAGCACTGGGACGAGATCGAATCCTGACCAATAAAATGAAATTTGGTAATCTTGCGCTGAAAAAAGATGGAGTGGTCTACTAATGAACGAAGCTGCTCTGCCGGACGATTGGACTACACAGTGGGGTTTTAGTGGGTATACAGCCATGAAATTGAATGACTCAAGAAATGGGATAGGATAAATTTACTAGATACAGAAGGAGGCAGAGGAATCCGAGCGCACTTGAATCGGGAGCTGGTTTCCCTCGAAGAAATGGGCTCCCTGACATTCCATAATTCATGGCCAACTCAACTCATACCATGCTCGTGGTGTACCAGATCTGTTGGCCAACACCAGATATGCACGGTAACCAGAAAAATTGGCGGCCCTCAGAACGCCTACAGGTGGTACCAGCTGAATGGAAACTCTAATCCATCACCTAGTGCACCTAGGGATGTTCCAGCATTAGTCCCGGCAATCATAGAGGATGGAGGTTGAAGAGGATGTCGAAATGGAAGAATAAATTTAATGTGTCATATAAAATAATTATTAGTACTTTCTATATGTCTTATACAATGAAACAATATTGGAACTTAAATGGATCGATCTTGCGCATTAAATGCAGCCAGGCAACATAAAGAAGTAGGAATAAGGAGCGGCGCGATTTGAGGTGGCTGTACGCTGAGTCAGCGGGCCATCAAAGTCCATCGCTGCCCAGTGACTGGACTGGCCCCAGTCCCACAGTAACGCGACACGTCTTGGCGTCACGCTTGGGACACGTGCTGACCGGTCCGGATACGGATCAAACACGGGTGCAGACCATGTCCTTATATAGACATGGGTCTCCACAGACATGGGACATGCGCCCATTCTTCTCGTCGATATGGTGGCGGACGGAACTTCGTGACAAGTTTCAGTCCCGATTTGTAATTGTAACTATCCTTGAGGTTCAACCCAGCATTCCGCAAACGTGGAATTAGGGCCGCAATAGACCCCCCTATCATCCTGTCGGAGTAGAACTTGAGAAAGTACATTTCATGTTTTTCTCGGGCGATTTCGCGTTTTGATTGCGGATCACCGGTCCGGTGGCTGTGCTGCACTACGCGCCGCCTCGGCGCGACGGGACCAGTGGCCGAGTTTGCAGTGAAGAAGTACCGCTCGCACCGTGGGTCAGCGGCGCGAATTGGATGTGGCGATTGCAGAGTGGAAGAAAAGTCGAAGTTGGGAACTCTATATGTACGAACATCCCTGTTTCGACTGTAATTTCTTTCGTTTTCTGGCCGAAGATTTCGCGTTTTTTTTCCCACGCTCAGTCCCCCTCCGTTTCCTCTGAAACGAAAATTTTACCACTAGAGTAGATCATTCTGATGCTGAATCTGCAATCTAGAAGCAATTCGGTGGGAACTCCGGCTTGTCATGAAGTTCCGTCCGCCACCATACTCGTCGTCTGCTTGGTCGTCTGTTTCATGAACGAGCTAAAAACCGTGTGTAAATTGACCGCTCGCTGTCAGCCTGTAGACTTCTGTAGGCGTCACTGACCTCATTGAAATGAAATCGAGCGCTCGCTGTCAGGCCACCTGCTTTTACTCTCAGCCTCTCGCTGATCGAAACAGAGCGCCGGCATATTCAGCGCTCGCTGTCAGCCTCTTCCACGGGCTTCTTCTCTCACTGTCCTGCTTCTGATATGTCTCCAAAAATGGCCTCATTCTTATGTGGAACGAAAATGGCATTGGTAGGTAGCACCGTACATAATTATACATTGGCGCTATCTTCTCACCGTTTTTGCGGATCCCTGAAGACCGATCTAATCGTCCTGACTTGCCGTCGTTAAGGAGCAGGGAGAAATATGAGAAAACCCCGCCGACACTACCACCCCAGGAAATGCACTTACGCACGTACGTCCGACCTCACTGGGTAGTAATGGGCCAGTTTACCGGACGCGTTGTGTGGGGCTGCAGGATTGAGACTCAGGGCTGCGTAGGCCAGCCCGTCCTCATCTCTTACCCGACACCCACTAAACTGGGGCTCCCTGTCCAGTCAACGGGGAGTGTGTCTTCGTGTTGAATTACTTTGCTCCAGGTCTTAAGCACTAGTGGTTTTGGTACCGCTTTTTTCCATATTTATTTTTGTTCGTCGACTCGCGGTCTATTGCTAATCTGATGTTTAGCTGCCTGGTCCACCTTTGTGTTATTCCCGTAGAGACGCTGGTTCCCGGCCCTGGATTCTCCGCTCGTTGCGGAGTCGCCAGATGAGGTGGGCCGGCTCTGAGACGACTATGCGGTAAAGTCGTGACGTTCCTTTGTCCGTCGAGCCTGGTTTTGACCCGCGTTTAATACTCCCACAGGCCATAATTCCCCGACCAGGGGGCGAAGCTCCGAGCCGGTTCTTCTGTACCAGAGTGCACTGGCAAGGTCCCAGACTTGTTTCTGGCCGTTCTCTTCGCACTCTGTGAGTATGTGGGTCATTGACTCTTCAACTTGGCATTTCTCGCAGACAGCCTTGTCTTCATGGCCAGGAATGTTAGTCCAGTGTTTCCCTACTTTGTAGCCGTTATGGATGAGCATCCACAAGAAGAATCGGATGCTTCTTGAGATGTCCTTGTGTTTTGTTCCATGCCAGATTTGTTTTATTGACGGTACTTCCCCTTTGCAGTCACGGCTGCTTCCTGGGTATAAACAAGGTTCCGCGCTGTATCTTTCCGGTCGAGGGCCTCCTGGTAGTTTGGCTCGTCAATTTTGCTGTTCTGATTATCTTGTAGGCTTTAGCCTGTGTCATGCTGGAGAGTTTCGCACCCGGAAGCAGGAGTTTCTGGGGTATTTGCATATCGATGAGAGTCGAGGTCGGTTTGAGGGCACCTGCACCGGCGAGTTTATCTGCTTCCTCGTTCCCCTCGATACCGGAGTGGCCTTTGACCCATTTGAAGATGGTAGGAGCTGTTCGTTCCCGCAGTCTCGCCGCCGTAACTTGCATCAGTTGCCCGTTGCAGGCTGTGCGGAATCCTTCGTCCTCCCATCGTTGGAGGTTCTTGGTTAGCCCATCAATCGTGTATTTTGAGTCACTGATTATTTTTAGTGGGATGTCCTTAGGGTTCATTTCTACTGTCTCTTTCACAGCCAGGATTTCCCCGACTTGGTTGGATGGCCCTAGCTCGGGGGGGACTCGGATCGCGCGGTTCCGGCAATCTCCGGGGCCATAGTATATTCCTGCGCCGGCTTGCGCATCCTCTCTCCCATTGTTGAGTGCTGACCCGTCAGTATACACGATGATCTCCTCCTCGTCGGGCTCGGGGTCGATATGGGTATTCGGTGCAGCATGGGCACTTTTAGACCATCGCAAAATATACGGACCGTGTCCGCCAGCGATCCTCCAGTGGTGATCTTCGGGTCGAAGAGCACTTCGTTCTCCCCAAGGGTACTTCGGTTTCTGCGTCCACGGACTCGTAGTCCTCCGGGTGGAACCTGAGAGGGTTCCATTTATCCTGCAGAGAGTTCAGTAGCTCTCTCGCCTTTGTGTGGCAATTGTGCGGTGACCGGCAGGCATTGCATTCCACCCTGGTCTGCACACAGGCTGCACAGGTGCAGTCTCGTCTATTCCGATGGCCGGCTGCCTCCAGGCGGCGTGCCAGGATTTCGGTTTCGCCAACTGTTATTACTTTATGCCCTGTCTTTAGGCATTTTATTTCACGACGGCCGGCGAAACGACGGCCGGCAACGGACAACGGGCTGGGAACAAATATAACTCACTGGAGAGAATTAAACCAAGTGGAGAGAAAACAAGGCACCAGGAGAGAAAAGGCAATGCCGGTCAGAACAAATGAAACAGCGGGTACCTAGGTGGCGGCGTTGGTGACAGTCAGCGACGGACTCAATTCCAAGGCAGACCAGTGAAAAAAAGGTTCAACGTGCGAGTTTGGCGTGAAATCGCTCGGTGATCACCGCGGCTATCTAAATTTTAGCGAAATTCCGTTTGGGGAATGGCGCGGCTTGCCTCCGCCTCTTGGATCTTGATGCCACTAAGCGCCCCGTCCTGTCGTTTACCCACACAGTTTTCCGGGGCTTCAAGAGGACCTGCGCAAGTCTATTCACGAGCTCCCACTCTCTACTCCGTCGGCGCTTCGTAACGGTCTCATCGAAGCGCACCGAAAGCTTAGCGACTACTAAGGTAGGGCTCATGGACTCCGTGCATACATCACGTGATGTGACTGATGTGTGACGCCCCCGTTACGGGCTCGTTACGCACTCGATGGGACGCTTGGGGGGCCAATACTACTCAGATTACCACCGAAATATAATAAATTCTACTGAACTGAGGCAACAGAGGCTTTTTCAAGTGCCATTGCTGCCTCCACCTCCTCCATCAAGCCCTCCGAGGGAAGAACGCGATGACCGGGATAACGCTTGCTCGCCCATGCCGCCCACTTTCCATCTAGACCCTTGCGGTAGGCATCCATGAACCGACGCGAGCGGCGTGAAAACCTGCCAGACCATGAATCTGGCACTGTATCACGATTGAATTGAATTTAGGCTTACTTGCGCATGTCTGTCAAGGTCACTGAGTCCAGCGCCGCAATCATATTCCTCTCGAGATCCTCCTCCTTCGATGACGCCGGATTAAGTCGATAGATTCGTTTGGCCTTACCCCAGCACATTTCGATGAAGTTAAGCTCACAGTGGAACTCGGAAGGAACAGAACCGAAATCCACGCTCCTGGGCCGCAACTTCGAGGAGGGACCGACCATTAGCAAAATCAGGTTGTTGAAAGGATCCGACGGCAGCAGCAGCGTGGGTTCTCGGTGGGCATTTGAATCCGGGCATTGCGCATTGAGTTCCTTTGATTTGCGGTCTGTTGATTCGTGTAGGTGATGTCGATGCCGTTCCTTCAGAATGACGGCCATTCCTTTGAAAACACCTTCACGTGGTGTCCCTGGGTCATAATAAAATGGTGGGGGTTCCATCCGCAAAGAAACCGTGTGTCATCGGGATCTTTGTCTTCTTCGGCTTACCCGCTTCATCGTAGACGATGCTGCCGGCCTCATTGCACATGGTTACCTGTCGAGGGTAATCGGCATTAATTTCGCTAAATCGGTGATACAGACTCCGAAAATACTTGGAGACTAGCTACCTAAACATTAGGCCCGGTCAAATCATGAACATTTTTGTGAATGATATACATTTCCCGATACCTAGATCAAACAATTTCCTGACGACCTCAAGCGCATGATCTCTGCAGCTCAGGAATTCAACCTGAATTTACAGCACTCTCGATTGGACCGTGAAGTGCAACTCGACATGCCAATATGGAAACACCCTGCTGTACGGGATCCAACTTACAGAAATGCTGCCTTCGTGGTGCTGCAACCTGCCTCCGAAATATCACGGAGTTCGCACGCTCGGGATGCATTGCTATTGCGAACAGAAAACTACGGTGCCTAGGCGGCCACACACTATAAGCCCTAGTGGATTGGACGGAAAAATTGTGGATGTCCACCTTGTAATAGGGATCGAAATGAACTTGGTGCGAACACCCAGGCAAATGCATTGACACTGCGCAGATTGATAGACTGTATTATGCCAAAGTGGAATCCACTGGCTCCTATGACTGACCTTTGCGATGATATAAACTGACAGCAGTGGAATGGATGCAAATCTGCAACAAGTTGAAATTGATAACCAATGACCTACGATCCGAACTTCAGAGTGTCTAGTGCCGAAAATGGCTTCCGCATCTTGCTGGGGACGATTCAATGCATGAGATTGCTGCAAGACGACAAGGCCAACTTGAACACCCCCAATTTAAAGGTCATGCGGGCTGGTCGTATGACCCTCAAATTATGGCAAGATCCAAATGTTTTCAGATGACTTCGAGGAAGACACAACTGTACATCTCACATTTGACAACCCAACGTAAAAATGAACTTTAAATCCGGAATATGGGAGCTGCACTCTCCTTGTTCCAGAAATTCCAAATATGCCCCATTACTGCTATGCTCCCCATCCGATTTTTTGCTCAAACACTGATTAAGGAGCGAACAAAATCTGAAAATAACATGTTAGACCCTAATTTCCCCCTCTTTAAAGCGGTTTTTGCAGTGCTGAACGAGCGGGTTGCACGAACACAGTTCAAGCAAACAACAGACACTTTTCCTGTCACCTTAAATTTGGACACTGATATATGCCCTCCACTCGAGGTTGATACCCAAATTGATTTAATGTTCAGCTGTCCTGGAATTCTAATCTCACAAGGCTCACAACGGATCTTTACAAAAATTATCAAAGGCAACCACTCTGAACCTTTTAGAAAGGCAACTTTCATCAACCTAGACCGCATCCGATGCTCCATATATGAAATTTCTGAGTACGCTCCAACAGACGAAATGATTTGGAACTCTATACGTTCCACAAATTTGAGACGAACCCACCGTGAATTATTCTGGAAGTCGATTCACAACATTTTCAGAGTAGGTGACTTTTGGACACACATGAATAATCTTGAAGAATTTTCTGTTTGTCACACATGTGGCGTCCCCGAAAACCTTGAGCACATAGCAATGGAGTGTGATGCATCGGGCAAAATTAATTTGGGACTGACCAAGAAACTCTGGGCCACGAAATACCCCATGTGGCCCTCCCTCAGCTGGGGCCTTGTCCTCGGTTGTAACCTTGTTAAATTCAAACACTCAAATGGGAAAATTATCCCTGCTATGGGACGATTATTTGCCATTCTGGTATCTACGGCCTGGCACACGATCTGGAAGATCCGGAACGATAAGGTTCTGAAGAACCCACACCGTAACATTACAGACATTGAGATTCACAACAGATGGCTGAAATCCGTGAATTCAGCACTGGGACGAGATCGAATCCTCACCAATAAAATGAAATTTGGTAATCTTGCGCTGAAAAAAGATCTTGTCCTAAGAACATGGAGTGGTCTACTAATGAACGAAGCTGCTCTGCCGGACGATTGGACTTACACAGTGGGGGTTTTAGTGGGTAT
>JARGXW010001641.1:0-11694 GCA_029204085.1 Mycena sp. CBHHK59/15 | reverse complement strand
CGTACGCTCTGGCCCCACGAGCCCGATCCGTACGGCGCAGCGGACCGCTGCTGATGCAAAGTGGGAGGTGTCGGAAGGCGTCGGGAAGTCTGATGGTATGTTGCTGGAGGCCGCCCAGCTCGAGTCGGAGACAACAGTATCTCCCGAACCATCGGTGTACTTGATATGGATAGCCGCCAGGAGCCCTGCTGCCGGTGCTCCCGAGTTGGCATTATTGAGTGCCAGCACTGAAAATAAGTTCGTCGACGTGTTGAGTGCCGCATTGAGCACTTGGGCGGATTTCCAGTCGTCTGCGCCACTCCCGAGGCTCCGATGGGCTGGCCGTTGACCCAGAGGTGAACTGGTTGACAGCCGACATCGAATAGTAGCCGCGAAGGCTGTTTTTGCCAGAGGCACTGCTGAAAGTCTTCAGGAACGCTGCGTTCCCGCTTGTCGACCCACTTGCCCAGATCCATGATGCCGACTGCAGTCCACTGTCGGAGAGTGCGTCTCTCTTTCCTACATGTCTTGTCTGGGGTGCAGTGTTAAGGCGGGCATCGACAACTGCTACGCACAAGTCAAGGTCTCACTCATGAAACACGATATTTATAACGCACAGATTAAAGGGATGTAGGTCAAAATGACAGCGAGAGTGAACCACATTAGACCCACTGTAGTATTATTCATCAGTGATTCCGACACCATCGAAGAAAGTAGTGAATTTCAGGTACCAGGGTGGGAAAGAAAAAAAATAGGAAATATTTGATTTGAACTCCATACAAACATAGGATCGAGTAACTCCTTATGCAGGGGAGGACCAGGGACGATAATTAGTGCGTGTACACCGAGAAAATTCCTGGAAACCGGCGTTCATCAGTTGGACCGTGCCGTGTAATGCTACCTACCTACCTATACCTTCGCCTCAAAACAAGCAGAAAGGATGCAATAGAGCATATTTGCAAACGACCAAACGAACGCGCCCATGAACGCCCCGGAGAACCTACATAATACGCAGATGCCATACAGAGGAACCGTCAAAGATGTGACAAGGAGACCCCAGCGGTATATCAATTGGTCACCGAAAATGGGTGACCGCTCGATTGCCGAGGTCATAGATTACCATTTATATCCTTCCCTACTCTCTCTACATATTCTACCCAGTGCTTGTCCCGCCGCGCTACCTCCTTCCTTCTGGCTCATGGCGACCAACGGCACATCTATGATCTGGATATGGTGCCATTGATCCGGTGCTGCTGCTCGAACAAGTGAGAAGCGCCTGCCTGGGAAGCCTGTCCTCAAATGGGGCTATCACCGACGCGCCTCGCTACTCTACCACAAACAGCCAGCGCTCTCGCCACCCACAAACGCCTCGGGTTACCCGCCAACACGCGGCGAGACGCGAAACGAGTACGAGGACCGCTTGTGTGTTTCTCTCTCAATCCTTTGAAGCTCGACACGTATTCACTCTTTTAGGACGAATGTAACCCGAAAGGCGCCTCTGCGGGCGCGTGTACTGTACTATTTCGACCAAGTATTCAGTCACAGGTCACATTTTTTTTGTTTTGATTTGTGTAAAAATCGCCTTTAATCGAAACAAAATTTATCGGCCTTCTCGGGTGAAAATTGATGAATACTTGGTCGAAATAGTACAGTATGTGGCTGGGAATCAAGGTCCCGGGCAACACCAATCTGGAACGTTTACGTCTAGAATTGACGAAGCATTGGTGCGTCTAAAGCATCTTTACAGCGCTGTCCAAGGGGTCACGGAAACCGTAATTCCGGATATGGACCCCCTCGTGCACGTGATGAGCGCTCTGGGGTCCTACTACATATACTTTTGCTCACTGAGTTGACTGAGTTGATTCAGAGGGCTCTACAGCCCTCTAACTAGATTTCCGACCTTTAAAATGCATATATATATTTTAATGAATTTGAGAGCCATGTGCAAAAACATGGAATCGGCCGTGTGATGTCAACAAGGATAAACAATATCCCTATCAAGGTTGTTTCTGTGTTCACTGGCCTATTGAGACCAGAAACCCTTGCATAAAATTCTATGAGTCAATCATCCAGTATTTCTTCTGTAGTCTTATCTCCAATATTATGCTCGAGCCCTACAGTGTATTAGATGCTTAACACTGGTGCAACAGTAAATATACAGATGAACTACAGTACCGTCCCGGAGCATTCTGTTCTTTTGTACAGAATGTGGCTTGAGCACCAGAAACTATATGCAGTATGTTTCCAACATTTAATATTGTGCTTCTATGCTCTTTGCAAACAGCTACTAAAACCTAGCAAAGGTGCTTTGAGCATTTGGGAGTTGAATCCAGACCGGGTGGTGGTGGTCTCTGGTTCCGGGGTCCTGATGGGAGGTTTTGGGTAGTTGATTCCAGAATTTTTGTTTTAGGCACCCCTTGTCCAAAGCCCAGGTTTCCGACTGCCGCAGCACATCCCACACGTAAACATGCTAAGGTGTTGTCACGTACCGTGACCTCAGAGCTCCATCGGACTCCGATTCACTATTTCCCTCGGAATTCCATCGGAAATCCGATGTATTATTTCCCTTAGCATTCAGCACTTTGCCTTCATTCTACTTCATCCCTCCCATTTATTCTATTTGCTTCGTTCAAACCCGGAATTCCATCAGCCTCTGGATTTATCTTGTTTCTCTTCACAATACTTACACTCCTATTGGTTCGTACTGTTTCTGACTGTCACATACCGTGACATCGGACTCCCTCGGCCTCTGAGAATCACCGAATCATAATGTCCCCATTCTTATTGGCTACTTCATTCACCATATGCTCAAGACTCCTATGATTCACTATGACTTTCTTCGTCGGCGTCCTCGGCCTTCCGACGTCCGCCGACACAGCATTGACTTACATTGACTCCTACATACTCATACCCATCGCAGAGCCTATCGGCCTCCGATGATTAATTACACTACGATATCATTTAAATAGCTCGATGTACTCTTGCTTCTAGTCAGCCTGAATATTGACTAAGATTGTGCTCTATCTTCGTCCCTCATCCTCTCTGTCTTATCCTTCTGAAATCGGGCCTTGGGCGTAGAGAAAGGCGCAGCGCATGAGCTGAAGCCAAGCCTGCTCTAAACCCCTCGGGATTCCGAGTCGGTTCCGACCGGATGGACTTATCGTTCATCCACGAAGTTTTACTTTGTGAAGTCCTAATCCACCTCACTCACTCGCACTTGCTTGTTGGTAGGAACCTCAGAGGTCCGACTCGACT
This sequence comes from Mycena sp. CBHHK59/15, assembly GCA_029204085.1. Lineage (NCBI taxonomy): Eukaryota > Fungi > Basidiomycota > Agaricomycetes > Agaricales > Mycenaceae > Mycena > Mycena sp. CBHHK59/15. The sequence goes on along the minus strand of JARGXW010001641.1, from coordinate 8,460 downwards.
CCGAAATCTTCACATGTTCTTGCTTTCCACTCGCTTCCGGTTAGCAGGAACCTTCGGACCTCCGATCGGTCCAAGGATGTCCAGTCCTTGACAGGTGTCTTCATCGGGACTGTCATGCTCAGCAGCCCGTGCCACTGATGCTCATGATGTGTTACAGTTGGCAATCACATCAAACGATCTGACCGTATACACTGTTGTGCCTGCGATCAACCATCGACCTGGGGTTCCTGCGCAATGGTCCAGCACCGTGGGGAAATGTGTGGAGGTGTTCCCCTCCTTTCTGGGCCTGTTGCTGCTCATTCTCAGACCAAATCAGGTCCATCCACCTCCCAACATCCGCCATCTGCATTGACGGCAGCTGTTCCTCAAGGCCATTCCCAGAGTGAGGCAGGCCCATCCACCTCTTGACATCCACCTGCGCTCCTTCCATTCACAATTCCCCACACGCCTGAGCAAAACGCACCACATCATCATCCGAAACCTACTAGCTGACATTATTGATTGTAGGAATGCGAGCGGCTCAGGAAGGTCTGGCAGCATTTCAGAGAAATCCCAGAATGGATTGACTGAGAAACGACAACAAGACATACATCCCTCGATACAGTGATTTACGAGCTGGAGGCTATACACAGAGAAGATGGCGGTGAGCTGAAGGGCCTGAACTGGCTGGGCAATGAGTTGGCACATTAGCGCAAAGAGGTATGGTGTATTCTTGAGCCTGCGGCATTAGACTCACGTCGGTGTAGGCTGCTGCCAAGAAGGCTACCAGTGCTTCGTCCGCCACAGCCCAACCTGGCAACTCAAGTATCCCGCTCAGACCAGCAGCCAGAATACAAAGAAAAGGGCACTGGCCATTGACGCAAGATGTCTGGGTCCGGGGAATCAAGGTAAATGGCAGAAGACGGGGAAATGAATCATCCACATTACTTGCATCGCTTTGGATATCTCTTACTTTATTGACTACATTTATTCTCTGCACTCACCTGCACCCAACCTCACGCCTCCCTCACCTCACACTCAGCAAACCGCCCATGCCAACGCTGCCTCTACTCGCTCCCGACTCCAGCAAACACTGTCATCATCTGAGCGCCACCGGACAATTTGCGCTCACCAACATTGATGTAATGGGCTCTCATTCTACCCATTCCACGGCATCGACGTGACACTTTCGGCGCTTAAAACAAGCTTGCAGGCGATGGTCACGAAATACATCAAAGCACTGACTTTAAGTACCCATGAAGCTGATGGGGGTTCCTTCACAGATTGTTATGGTTGTGGAGACTGAGGCTGGCCATCTGCTCTGGGTGACGGTGTGAGCCGTCTGTTGCGATATCTGCAGCGGGACAACAGCAGTGGGTGCTTGATATAAAAAATGTGTTGGCGTCAGTGGCAGGCACAGCACTGGAGAAACTGCTGGCTCAGCTAATGGATTAACTGGTGCAGCAGGACCAGGATCTGGAGGCATCTGGGCTCATCCTCATGGATCTGCTGTTCCACCCGCTCAATAGCTGCCAATCTCTGTTCTTCTGCATGCCATGCTGCAGCTGCTTCACGCACTCACTGCTGTCTGCGGCGGCAATTTGCACATGCTTCCATATCACCAAAAATATTGATGTGAACAAAGTGTTTCCCAGTGGTGCACCAAAGCAGATCAGGCCAGTCAGGCTTCGGTTCACGAGCTCGACAACAGATTGGAGAAGCCCATAGCACTGGATTTCTATGTAGAGATCTCTGAATTGGACCATTCGGTGGTGGGGGTGTGGGAGATGGGGAAGGATTTGCAATGGGAGGAGTTGGAATATTTGGCATTGTATGAGGTGGCTGTGGAGTTGCAGGAAGAGTCGGAGATGGAGGAGATGGAGTTGGGGAGTCAGGCAGGTACTCATCAATGTCCATTGGTACAGAGCCAAAGACATCAGCATTATGACTTGTATGATGAGCATCAGCAAAATTGCGGAAAAGCTGTTGTGGACTGTTATATCCTTGCAACTCGGAGTTCCTTGGAGCTCCAATCGGACTTACTTCGGAATTTCCGAGGGGGACTTCTATTCATCGCAAGGGATATTACGCGATGAGGGATTACCAAGTGTATTCCTCTTACTCATATTCCCTTACTTCACTCTCGGAGTTTATCCGACATTCACTAATTGTCCACGGACTTATACTTACTCATCGTTCACAAGATGTCTTGACGACTTATTGTCCACAGACTTATACTTACTAATCCTTCACAGGATTGTCTTGACAACTTATTTTCCACAGACTTATACTTACTAATCTTTCACATCCTATTGTCTTTCACTAAACATTAGCTTACTAGTATTAACCTAAGTAGTTTAGCCTCTGTTCTTCAGTTTGATAATTATATATGTTATTGTGTTCTCCCTTCCCAACGCAACCTGAGTCGGACTTTCTGACTTATTGGATATTCTGTGCCTCCTCCAGCCCTCCCGCATCCTTACACGTCCTCCCATTCTTATCTCTGGACTTTGACTCTCCTTGGTCGCAAGGTAGTCGCACACTCTTGTTTGTAGTGCTTGCGAGAATGACCTTCTGATCCTTCGGAACTCCGTGACATCTCCGAACTCTTACCTTCGGACTTCCTTGGCAATTCCAATTCCCTCGGCTCAGCACTTAACATGGACGAAATTCAAATTGTGATCCATTGATCGCACTGAGCGAAAAGGAGAAGTAGGACTAGCAGGCTGCCCAATCCAAGTACACTTTCCTCAGTGGTGACAGGAGTTTGGTGTGCATAGAGATAGTTCACCAAAAGGACGTGGAGGTGCTATATGGCCTAAACAATTGACTGGTCAGACCGAGCTTGATGAAATTTTGTTAAAAAAGACCTACTTCGCAACCATGGAGATTCCTGAAGTAACTGATTCGACAGATTCTCCAAGGGCAGGATTTCAGGAGGCGTAGGTGGTCCAGATGCATGAATTCACCTTCCACAAGGGGTTCTCATAGAAGCCTTATTAGGTTGTGATTCACCAGCATTATTTTCAGATTGAGCAGGTGGCACCATGGGTGTCGATGGAAATTTAACTGACCGCAAATCACTTTGAGATGTGCCAGACTTACCACTGCCACGTGGTAATTGAGGGAAATAATAAGTATTTTGCTGACTTCCGAGAATTTGGGACAGTGTTCGAAGTTCAGACTGCGGTGAGAGAGGTATACGAGATGGGGAAGCTACAGGCTGGTCTCGATGCCATGCATTTTGCTTGGCATATCTTTCTGCCTGATGTTTTGCCTTATGGTGTGCCTCTTTGGCAGCAAAGATAAGGGGGTCCAAGGGCATGGTGTACTGCAGATGTCTCACTAAACTGTGTCACCAAAATTTGTATAGATGGCATGCACAAGTTCATGTACTCTTTATCTTCAATTTAAATTTTAGTCCAAGACATCGCCAGAGAAAGCCCCCAGAGTCCAAGAAGTTGCCAGAGAAACCACCAGAAAGAGCCCAGATACGATATATAGAGGTCCAGATGAGGTTATGCTCGTGTGCCCTTGAATCCCCCCCAAGTTGTTCTCTGAAGAAATCACCGCAAGATAGTGCCAGGAGTTTGCTTATTGACACTCTTTGTCACCCCTTTGCTGTTTGGCAGGTGGAAGTGACAATTTTGACATTGTTAAAACTTAAGCAACTGGACACCGCTTTGTGAGAGAGGTCCAGCAATAAATTGCTTTTTTTGGCAGCAGCAAACTAAGGCTGCGCAGGTGGACTTCAGATGGTTTGGGCTTGCTCAATTCAGATAGTGGCAAGGAAAAGATCCTCGGAGCAGATCGGCAATTACAAGACCACTGTAAGTTAGAAAGGCAAGAAGGAGCTGAGGTGGAGGTGAGAAGTGCATCAAAGTTCTATGGATTGATCTGTCAGAATAGAGTTTGATCAGATTCAAACTCAGCCAGCCTTATCTGGACTTGCAGCAAACCTTTCCTGGATGTCAATGTATGGCATAGATGTATGCTTAAACAGTGGATATAGATGTTGTTAGATGTAATAGCTCAGTTGGGCATGTAGGGTGAACAATTGTGTATTGCGGTACCTGTGAGATGTAATAGCTAGAAGTACCGAATAAATAAGTAAGAGAGGAAAAGAATATAAGTAAGGAGATGAACCTCAGTTGGGCACATAGGGTGAACAACTGAGGGATGTCCCACTATCAGTAAGTAGATATATGAGAATGATAGTGGCTGTAGTCCATGGATACGAATTGGGAATACGAGGGGGAGTGGTCTACGCAGACTGGGCACTTGAGATAAACTCTGAGCGCTCAGCCCGCCAACTATATGGCCAGTCGAGCCTTTACTTCAACAGATGTATGCTCCTACCATATTCTTGCTCTAAGACTCGGTGTAGCTTTGTTGAGCTTGGGCTGTTGTTGGGCCATTGGTGCTGATGGACATGCTCCCACGACGTGACCATCAAAGTCCCACAGCGTGACCATCAAACAAATACTGGCAAACCTGTGTTTTGCACAGCCATCTGCTTTTGGGACCCCCTTGATCAAATGGTGTCACTGCGCTCCCCCACTAATACTGCACCATTTCGACCGTAGGTTCAGGCAGTGTGACCTGTGACCTCGGATGTTCAACTTTTCAGATGTTCAAAGCGTGGAAAACTGCCATATTAGGTGATTTTTCGGTGTTTTTCGGTCGATTTTATGCCAAGACATTGATCTAAAAGGTCAATAACTTGTGACCCTTATTTTTTAAGTTCAATTTCATCTGGCTTGTGACCTGTGACTGAACCTACAATTGAAATGGTATAGTATTCCTATGCTGCTTCTGGATGCGAAAAAGTTCCCAGGAGGGAGGGGAAGGAACACAGAATGCTGCTTCGGAGGGAGAGCATCCGCTGTGGGTTGACAGGGCCTGAAGCGCGATTCTGCTCCACGATGTCCAACTATCTACAAAATAAAATAGTTACATAGGATTCCTCCATTTCATTTGTTTCTTCATCTTGGCCCTTACTATCCCCAATGCCTTTTTGAGAAAACTAATGGTTTTGAGTCGTAAAACATGTTTGGGCTGTATCTCACTCAATTCAGGCACTTTCCATTCAAACGAAAGCATTTTCGAGCATTACAAGTCCATCCCCATCATCTGAGCATAAGAACACCACGATTTAGGCAACACATCAGAAAGTTATGCAAAATATTGTAGTTTTGAGCAGACTGAATACTATGCAACAATGGGGACATGTATCGACAAGCAGAAAGCGCAGGGACCATTGATTAGGTCCCTCCAGGTCTCTGCATTGAGATTTTCATCCTCAGGGCATCTGCCGCTGTCACCGTTGCCGTCCAAAGTTAGTTCACACACTGACGTGTCCTGTCGCCTGCATGACCCTACCTTCGACAGCATCGGCGACAATGTTGGCAAGCTTATTTTCCAAAATCTTGTTGTATACCCCTCAGAAGGACCTTATCTAAGGCACCTGTCCTTTCAGCTTGCTTATACCTGCTCACATTGGTGAACTGTGCAACGATTTGTCAAAAATTCACTATCTTTTCAAGTTGTAACATCCTTATATGTTGCTCAATCACATATCTGCGGTTCTCAGAGGTCCTTCCAAGGGGTCTACAACAAGATTTTGGAAAATAAGCTCGCCAACGTCGTCGCTGACACTGTCGAAGGTAGGGTCACGCGCGTGACAGGACATGTCAGTGTGTGACCTGACTTTGGATGGCGACAGCGACAGCGGCAGATGCCCTGAGGACGAAAATCTCAACGTAGAGACCTGGAGGGGACCTAATCAATGGTCCCCACGCTTTCTGCTTGTTGATATGCGTCCCCGTTGTTGTGTAGTATTCAGTCTGCTCAAAACTACAATATTTTGCATAACTTTCTGATGTGTGCCTAAATCATGGTGTTCTTGTGCTCAGACGACAGGGACAGACTCGTAATGCTCGAAAATGCTTTTGTTTGAATGGAAAGTGCCCGAATTGAGTGAGATACAGCCCAAACATGTTTTACAACTCAAAACCATTACTATCCCTGACTGCCATCCTGGGCAGACTAGAAAGCTGGGCACTTGGCAAATATAAGGATGAACACTCAAAAACATTGAGGGCTCAGACTTGGGGGAGGGAGTAGGACCTCTGAGGCCAGTGCATGCCAAATGCCCACTATCTTTAGTAGTGGGTCCTGTAGGCACCCTAATTTCATAGAAGCCCGCCAAATTTTGAATCTTCGCTTTATAATAATACCAAACACAAATCTGCGTAAGCTTCAAAATATGGGTGGTAGTTCGAACCCTGCACTACCCATTCTCTTGCGCTTTGCAACAATTGGAGATGCCGCCGGTGCCGAGACGATCATGCCAAACAGTGCCAATGCCACGTCATGATTCTTGTCAGCTCATCGCTTTCTCTCTCCCATTGCGCTCCCGCCCATAATCTTCTTCCTCTATGTCTGCTTCAATCTTGGTGGCTGGTGTTCACACCTCTCTCGTAGCGTTGTCGAGCCATCCTGTGACAGCTATCTCCGCACTTATCAATCGCATCGCCTCTAACCGCGCTGCAACGATCTATTTGCTCTCACTTCAACGGTGGTCCGCAAGGCTCTTTCACTACAGTTCTGGAATGCTGTGTCCAGCAAAATCCCGAGCTGGATGTCTAGCTGGGATCGGATTGGACCTCTAGTGTTCAGGAATGGCTCATCAGTCTCGGTCTCCCTCATGGCTCCGAAGTGCTCCGTGGTCTCGTGTCCACTGTGAAGCCATCAGGTGCGTAGGCCCATAGCTCACGCCCCAATGCACTACTGATCCTGCTACCTAGACTCTGCCATTTCGTCGTCTGCCCTCGAGTCGGGCACCGAACCACTCCCGATATATAACTGTGAGCAAGCTTCTTGTCAGCATATATCACTTTCTGACCATCCCATAGCATTGTCGTCCTCATCTGTCCTAAAACATGCTAGAAGTTCGCAACCTATGAACTTGTCTGTAGTCCCTCCGGGATCGGCTACTGTAGTCCCTCCGGGATCGGCTACTGTAGTCCCTTCGGGATTGGCTACATCCGCCCATACGTGGACACCCAAAATTAATGCACTAAGATCTTCGAATGCTTTAGCCAGCTCCTCGTCCCCGTTATCAGTTGTATCTGGTCCATCTCAATGTACGAGCAGTTTAGACAGTGTTTTTCTCTCGCTGGATCGCCTTCAAAATATATTGAATTGTGATCCTTATAGTGTGTACAATCACTTGGACTTCATGGCCTTCCATCACAAGGTTTGAGTCTGAAACAGTGTCGTCAGTCCTTGAATATCATATTTGAATGGTAGTTGTGCTGTGGTGAACCCTAATGGATCCAAGATCTTCTCCCATCTTTCAGCCTGCCATAATCTCAGTTCGGCGTTCAGTTCGCCTGCCGACATGAGCTATGCTGCTCATAGTGTTCTTTTTTCTTCGACTTTATCTGATGCTGAGATGTTTCTGGTAGCGGAATCCATGGGTTTGTCAGACATGACTAGGGTAAAGTCCGCGCTATGGATAAGCGGGTGCTGCTTGTTTCAACACATGGAGCAACAAATCCGTTACACTCAGTATTTGACCGTATCGAAAATTTGCCTCGGCCGGCATTGGTCGCACTTGGTGCTTTGCATGGTTTGCAGCTCGATCAATACCTCTTAAAAGAAGCCAGAGCGGTACTTGGAGCCCATGTCAGTGGCAAATGCGGGCTTCACAAGCATGGCTATCGGCATTTAGGATGTGCTAACCTTCTAAATCTATCGTCATCCGTGCTCTCGCCATTAACAGATGCAGATTTCGATCCTGCAACAGCCCAGATTGCTATTCTCGCATCGGTTGTAGGCACAATGTCGGCGCGTCCATTGAGACGTATTCTTGAAATGCACAGCATTGATTTCAGCCCAGCCGATAAGGTTGGCCAGCTCCGAAAACATTTAAAGGCATATCTCAAACATCTGCGCCACGGAAAAAGGGCAGAAGATCTGAAAACAAAGAGAGTAGATAAGATCAATGGCACTGAATTACTAAGGTCCCAGGAAAAAGCAGCATTGTGCAGCGAGTGGCCGAAACTCGTACCCAAATCTCTGAAGGAAAAACTGATACAAAATTTCAATTTGCACATTTCCGGTGAATATCAGTCCAGGTTTGTATGCACCAGTTGCTCTGGTAGAACACTAATGAAAGATCAGCGTAGGCTTGGATTAGAAGACTTTGATTTGAAACTCCTCAATCGGCTAGATTGGAACATCACGGAAGATGAGGATGAGTTTGATTTGCACATGGAAGCAGATAGTGACTGGAGTCCATGGATGTTGATCCAGATACCAGGACTACGAAAGAACATAATCATGTCCCAAATGATACCATGGATGTGGACGAGTCGGATATCGCAGCGGCCGACCAACAAACCCCTTTACCGGATCCTTGGCTTGACCCAGACTGCATCACACCTCCAATGCCGTTTGACAAAGGCACCTTCA
>JARGXW010001640.1:0-11747 GCA_029204085.1 Mycena sp. CBHHK59/15 | reverse complement strand
CAGTGCTGGTCGCGTGGGAACCACCCTCGACTACACATATTTCTGCGACCTTCTTGCCTTGGTCGCACTCTGGAAAATAGTTAGTATCCGGTTGGTTCCGGTCACTGTGACGCACCTTGACCCGGGTCCCTCTCCCGGTCACTATCCGTCTCGTCGTTTGGACCCCCATCCCCAACCGACTCCTCTCCGGTCTCCTCGTCCTCATCCTCTGCGTCCTCCCGGTCCATCCCCTCCAACTCCTGGCAGATCTGGGCCTCCCTCATCTCCATCTCCAACTGAGTCGCTGCGGCCTCCTCCAAATCCACCCGGAGGCGCTCCAGGCGCTCCTGCGCCCGTTGCTCTCTCCTCTGGCGCTTTTGCTCGCGCCGGTCGTCCTCAAGCTCTCCGGACGTTGCTCTACGCTTTCCCTTCCAGTTGCCATCGGAGCCTTTGTGGTCGTGGCCACCGTCGTTGGGGTTGAATCTGGGTGCGTAGGGGGGCATTTGAGAAATTTGGTGGTGGTGGATGAGAAGAAAGAAGTTATGAGTCATGCCATGACTGTGGTTGTGCAATATCAACAGCACGTGACCTTCCAGAACCTTTCTGGTTTTGGAAGACTTCATTCCGTCCATTTCCAGAACTAATATTCATTGGACGCCGCAATTCCATCTCTGTTCCTTGAGGGCAAGGAACGCAAGAGGGGGATACTGTTATATCCATGCTTTCCCAGTCCTTGACTTTCCAGTCCATGTCCGGTACCGGAGCCCGGAACCGGACAGATTATCTTTGGACCCATTGCGGATCATCGGGTTTTTACGCAATGAAGGATTACTGAGCATTTCCCGTTTATCCGTCTTTATAATCCATGCTCTTATTGTCAATTTCTCCGACATCACTTCTCCATCCTCTTTGGGACTCGTATTATTGTTATGTCCGACAGGTCACCTGACTCGTACCTTTTTAGGATTACAATTAGGACTTAGCTATATAAACCCCTAACATATGCCATGTACTTCAGTTTGTGTTATATCTGTGCATCTTGATTCCGGTCACGCTCCGGTCACACCGGTCACACTCCGGTTTCCGGTAACCCGGAGTATCTCGGAATGATTCGGATCATCTCGGACCATCGGGCCTATGACGCTACAACACTTTACTAAGTGTTTTCCCGTTTATCCGTACTTCTGTTCTTCTGACTTATTGTCTTGAACTTCTCTTCTCATGATTGATTACATAACCATCACTTCTTCCGACACCATCTGACTCCGGTCGCATGAATCCCTTATTGTCCTTTATTCCTGACTTACCAATCCTTCCCACCATTATTGTCTTTCCTCCTTTCCTTCCTTTTTAGTATCAACAATTAGTTTGGTAGTATAAATATGTCTTAGATACTTCCAGTACTTCATCTGGAAAATTAATGTTGTTTCCGTGTTTCCTTTCATGGACTGAGTCTTAAACTTCTCGTCTCATCTGCGACTCGACTCCGGGGTAAACTCAGTACCCTCGGATGTCTTCTTCTTCATTCGATCTTCCTTCCGGTCCATTACCGTACTTCCGGTTCATTTCCGGTCCATTACCAGTCTTCCGGTTCATCTCCGGTCCACCTCTGGTTGACCCCCGGATTTCCGGTCGACCGCCGATTTCTCTTCTTCGCCATTCTGGTCCTTCTCTCATTTCGGCTCCTCCCCAGACAGTCGCACACCCTTCTGAGCTGTGGTGCTTGCGAGAAAAGCCGACTTTGTGTCTCCGGTCCTGTTCCAGTTATCCGGATCAATTTCCGGTTCCGGATCAATTTCCAGTTCCGGATCAATTTCCGGTTCCGGATCAATTTCCGGTTCCGGATCAACCTCTGGTTCCGGAGCTCCGCCAGGCTGGTCATCTTCATTCTGGCTCAGGATATAACAGTATTTTCCAGATCCCCTGTCTGGGTTACCTGCTTGCTGCGCTCATTACGCTTGCAGAAGTTCTCCATTTTGCTGTGCTAGGATGTTCGGGTCTCTGAGCTCTTCCTAGAGTTCTTCCAACTCCACATTCCAGTACTTCCATTCCTTCCATCACGACTCTCACGATCTTGCACCTTCCGGTGTTTCCTCTGGTAGTCCTTTCTGGACTTTGGATCCTTTATGATCTTCACGACCATCACGACTTCGGAATCATAGCTCCGGACCGCCGGTTACCTCCGGTATCTCCGGACCGCCGGTATCTAGGGTTAGGGTTAGACTCCGAACCTCCGGTTTCCTTACGTGCTCCCTTTCCACCCGTTCTGGTCACACTCTGACCGGAGCATCCAACCTGGTGTTGACCAACTCTGGTCGAACTCCGGTTCACCTTTGTTCGGTATTTTCGTCATCTTGCGGATTCTCTGATTTCGCTGGCTTATGGATATCTACTTTCCTCCAACTTTCGCTCCGTTGAGCTGACCGGCAGGCTTAGTAACCTCCATCCATTCCTCTGACTTCTCCGACTCCTGCGCGCAACCCTCAGACATTAAGTCTGATCTCGTCTTGGCCTTTCCGGTTACGGAAGGACGTTCCGGGATTTCTCCGGTCACTCCGGATCTTCCAAATGTCTTCGCCAATCTTGCGGCGTCTTCACCAGATCCTGATCCTTCTATGGATATCTTGGGGCTTCTATGCCTACTCCGATCCTTCTATGGATACCTTTGGGCTTACATGCCTATCCTCCGGTTTCATACCGGCCCCTCCGGACTTTTGTTTGGACATGTGTGGAACCGTTTTCCGACGGCGTTCCTTCCGCACCTATTTTCGGCCATCTCCGGATTTCCGGAGCTCCTCCTGCCGATCTTTCGTTTTCGGATTTACACTTCCGGTATTTTTCTGTTATCACCTCTGGTCGCAATCCTGCTGTGATCTCTCCAGAATTTCCGGGTATTTTCCGGTCCGACTCCGGACATCATCCGAACCACACTGCGGTTGTAGGTTGCGCTTCGCTTTGGACTAGCCCAACTCCGGGTATTCAGTCACTACTCCTTTGCAGCTCTGTTTCGGAAACATGTCCAAACTCGTTCCAGATTCCTGCTCCATTCCCCGGAAATCTGATTTCTGCCTCCGGAATTCTTCCGCCACCTCCGGCACCCTTCCTTCCTTTTCCGGAAGGTCTCAATCTTTCTCCGGCTCCGGTTCCGGATTGCAAATGGACCCCGACTCTTCATTCGGTGCTCTTCACTCCTCTGTATTTTTTGGAGCCTTTACAAAACTCTTCCAGCGAGTTTTCTTACATGTGGTCTTGTTTGCCTTGCGGCATCTGGCGCTCCGGCATCTCGGTCTCTGGTCTATCCATACCCCTCCGGACTATACACTTGATCATGTGCCTAGGTCAACTTTTGGCCTGTGCGAGACTTTGGCAAAGGCGACTAGCTTCGACTAGTGTCAGATAGGCCATTGTCCCTGTAGAGAATTTCTTTCACCTTCCAATCCTTGATGGATGGTTCTCTATGGAATCCTCGATCCTTCTATGGATGTCCCTCCTCCGGAACCTTCCGGTTCCACTTCTGGTTTCTTTCCGGTTCCTCCTTCGGAAACTTCTGGTTCCTCCTCCAGGTTTTCACTCCGGACATCTTCCATCATTCCTTCCCTGTCATTCCCACTTTGACCACGACATTTCCGAACCTTTCCAGCCTTCCGGAGTTTTTCCGGCTCCACCGTTTCTGCTTGGGCTTGCCACTTCATCCGGCTTGCCCTTCCTTCACCCTTGACCTTCCGATTCTCCTCCAAGAACCTCCGGTAATTTCCGGTCTCCTTTCCGACTCCTCTGGTCCTGTTTCCCACACTTCCGGGTTTCCACTTGGTCCACTTTCCTTCATCATTTCCGGCTTTTCCTCCGCATCCTCCGTGCTTCCCTGTTTGTTCCTTGAGGGCAAGGAACGTAAAGGGGGGATACTGTTATATCTGTGCATCTTGATTCCGGTCACGCTCCGGTCACACCGGTCACACTCCGGTTTCCGGTAACCCGGAGTATCTCGGAATGATTCGGATCATCTCGGACCATCGGGCCTATGACGCTACAACACTTTACTAAGTGTTTTCCCGTTTATCCGTACTTCTGTTCTTCTGACTTATTGTCTTGGACTTCTCTTCTCATGATTGATTATATAACCATCACTTCTTCCGACACCATCTGACTCCGGTCGCATGAATCCCTTATTGTCCTTTATTCCTGACTTACCAATCCTTCCCACCATTATTGTCTTTCCTCCTTTCATTCCTTTTTAGTATCAACAATTAGTTTGGTAGTATAAATATGTCTTAGATACTTCCAGTACTTCATCTGGAAAATTAACGTTGTTTCCGTGTTTCCTTTCATGGACTGAGTCTTAAACTTCTCGTCTCATCTGCGACTCGACTCCGGGGTAAACTCAGTACCCTCGGATGTCTTCTTCTTCATTCGATCTTCCTTCCGGTCCATTACCGTACTTCCGGTTCATTTCCGGTCCATTACCGGTCTTCCGGTTCATCTCCGGTCCACCTCTGGTTGACCCCTGGATTTCCGGTCGACCACCGATTTCTCTTCTTCGCCATTCTGGTCCTTCTCTCATTTCAGCTCCTCCCCAGACAGTCGCACACCCTTCTGAGCTGTGGTGCTTGCGAGAAAAGCCGACTTTGTGTCTCCGGTCCTGTTCCGGTTATCCGGATCAATTTCCGGTTCCGGATCAATTTCCGGTTCCGGATCAACCTCTGGTTCCGGAGCTCCGCCGGGCTGGTCATCTTCATTCTGGCTCAGGATATAACAGTTTGATAATTAATGTTGCTTTGCTCTCCGCTTTGCACTGAGTCGTCCTCCAGTTAATTCCCCGGTCTTCCTTCCTCCACCGGCCTCAGTAGTATGCACATCCTACTATCCTGTGGTGCTTGCATTATCTCCCCATATACTTTCCGGAAGTTCCGTTCCTCTGGTTCCCGATTCTGGTTCCGGAGTCTCTCATCTTGTCCTTCCTTCGGCTCGGTATATAACAGATGTCAGAAATGACGTCAGGACATGATGATGAAGCAAGGACACTGAGAACATGTGGTTAAGGGTAGTTGTAGTATATATAGATTAGTTCACACGGTTCCCTAGACAGTATAAGTAGAGTAGCCATTACGCTGTCGTAGTTAACCTTTTATTCCATCATCTTTTGAGATCTACCACGAGCACCACCCAATCCCTCTCATCTTACCGAGAGTGGACGCTTAAGGTCTTGACTGTGACAAGTAAGCTAATTGTTTAGTGAAGACAATAAGGTGTGAAAGATTAGTAAGTATAAGTCTGTGGACAATTAAGTTGTCAAGGCAATCTTGTGAAGGATCAGTAAGTATAAGTCCGTGGACAATAAGTCGTCAAGACATCTTGTGAACGATGAGTAAGTATAAGTCCGTAAACAATAAGTCCAGCTGGAGTTGACCAAGAGCCGGTGGGCCATTGAGTAAGATGGAATGAGTAAGTCAGATAAACTCTGGAGGTGGCAGCATGATCGGCTGAGCCGACTAATCGTTGATAGCCGGTTGGAGTTGCATGAACATAACAGGGAAGACACATACAAGTGCTCAGAGGGCAATTGCGGAAGCTGCAGAAACCAATGCAGCTATGGACTCTCAGTATTCCGGAATTTATAGCATGGCAAGTACCTTGCTTCAGACACCAGCCCTGTCAGCCAAGTCTGCAACTCTATGGCCCCGATTCCAGCCCATTCTCAACGAGTATACCAATGGAATTAGTGCCACTGATTTTGAAGATATTATGATGGGTGAATCAAGTAATTCTATGGGCCATGAATACAACACACCCATTGATAACAATGCCATTCTCTGCTGAGAGATCGAACTGTTGCGTTTCTGGCATCTCGAGGAAGAATTTGAGGGTGCAGATGACAAAACAATCCGACAATTTGCTCAAGAAATCAGGGATAACAGTAAGCCCCTGTGAGTCTAGTATTTGTGAGCAGTGCCGGTTCCTGAGCAGTACATTCTAGATTTGCTCCCGGGGAACGAGGATGAAGATATCAATCAGCATTTTTGTTATGTTCGTGCAACTCCGACCAGCTATCAGCAATTAGTCAGCTCAGCCGATCATGCTGCCATCTCCGGAGTTTATCTGACTTACTCATTCCATCTTACTCATCGGCCCGCCAGCTCTTTGTCAACTCTGACCGGACTTATACTTACTCATCGTTCACAAGATGTCTTGACAACTTATTGTCCATGGACTTATTCTTACTAATCTTTCACAAGATTGTCTTGATGACTTAATTGTCCACGGACTTATACTTACTAATCTTTCACACCTTATTGTCTTTCACTAAACAATTAGCTTACTAGTATTTAAGCTAAGTAGTTTAGCCTCTGTTCGTTAGTTTGGTTATCAAAGTTCTTCATCACTAAACGGCGTCGGCCAGACTTCCTGCCTTGACTCTTAACTCCGGTCTTGTCCAACTCTGGTTCTTCTCAGACTTCTGTTTGCCGGTCAGCAAATCCCGGTAGTCGCACACTCTCTGTAGTGTTGTGAACCCCAACTGTTCTAGCTCATTGGACTTCCATCTCCGATGATCCCCGGCCCAGCATATAACAATTTTACAGGAATTCTGGTTACCCACAATTATGCACCATACAGGGAATAAAACGGCAGGCATTACACATTCAGGAATTTCTGCTCGTTAATTTTCTGTCACTTCTCTGACAGATGTGTTACTTGGACATACTGGACAATCTTCCCCGTCTCCGACTCTCCTCGAACCAGTTTAAAATGATCTTGTGGATCATGCAGGAGTGCGGTGCAACGGATGTTCCCTCATTTGATGCCTTTCGTTCTATGCAGAGTCATATACAGAAAATGACGGGTGTGAGGAGCGAACCACATAAGTCTGATCTTGGGAATCTCTTCTATGTCAACGATGTGCATGACTGTTATATCCGTGCAACTCGGAGTTCTTCGGAGTTCCGATCAGACTTACTTCGGAATTTCTGGGGGGGACTTCTATTCATCGCAAGGGATATTACACGATGAGGGATTACCAAGTGTATTCCTCTTACTCATATCCCCTTACTTCACTCTCGGAGTTTATCCGACATTCACTAATTGTCCACGGACTTATACTTACTCATCGTTCACAAGATGTCTTGACGACTTATTGTCCATGGACTTATACTTACTCATGTTCACAGGATTGTCTTGACAACTTATTGTCCACGGACTTATACTTACTAATCTTTCACATCCTATTGTCTTTCACTAAACAGTTAGCGTACTAGTATTTAAGCGAAGTAGTTTAGCCTCTGTTCTTCAGTTTGATAATTTTATGTGTTATTGTGTTCTCCCTTCCCAACGCAACCTGAGTTGGACTTTCCGACCTATCGGATATTCCGTGCCTCCTCCGGCCCTCCTGCATCCTTACTCGTCCTCCTGTTCTTATCTCTGGACTTTGACTCTCCTTGGTCGCAAGCCGGGTAGTCGCACACTCTTGTTTGTAGTGCTTGCGAGAACGACCTTCTGATCCTTCGGAACTCCGTGACATCTCCGAACTCTTACCTTCGGACTTCCTCGGCAATTCCGATTCCCTCGGCTCAGCACTTAACAGTGACCTGATCGCAAAGGTCAGCAATATTTATATTGTCCTCATCCATGGCTTGGACCTTTGGGACCAACAGGATTTCTCAAACCCAGAAGTTGCACCACACATCCAGAAATACCCAGAGGATGTCAATGGTGGATCCATTTCAGAAATCTGGCAAGTAGAGCTTGGACGATGGCATAATATACCACTTGACGAGCTCACACCATCCATCCTTATTGGGTACAAGCACTATTATATCCATGAATCCATCTTCTTATTGTCAATTTCTCCGACATCACTTCTCCATCCTCTTTGGGACTCGTATTATTGTTATGTCCGACAGGTCACCTGACTCGCACCTTTTTAGGAATACAATTAGGACTTAGCTATATAAACCCTTAACATATGCCATGTTCTTCAGTTTGATAATTAATGTTGCTTTGCTCTCCGCTTTGCACTGAGTCGTCCTCCGGTTAATTCCTCCGGTCCTCTTTCCTTCACCGGCCTCGGTAGTACGCACATCCTACTGTCCTGTGGTGCTTGTGTTATCTCCCCGTATCCTTTCCGGAAGTTCCGATCCTCTGGTTCCCGGTTCCGGTTCCGGACTCGTTCATCTTGTTCTTCCTTCGGCTCAGTATATAACAAGGCCAGAAGTTTGGGGTCTTGAGGACTGTATTAATGACGTCCTCTGCAACAGCGGAACAACCATTGATTTTTTGCTGTGCATCCTCGCGAAGGCAGGTAATGGAGAGAGGCTGACGGTGGCATGCGACACTGATGCACAGAAGTATGAGCGTGTACCAACGCGACTCACAATTCTTCTTCAGCCCGCGAGTAACGTGGAGTCGCACTGCCTCAGCCTTGAGCCGGCCGCCCCAATAATGTGATCCATTGAAGAAGGTCACCGTACGATTGGCTTTCATGATGATGGATTTAAAACGCCATAAATGCTGCGCTTCAGACGGTCTTCCCATCTGTCCTCGAGCAAGGTAACAAGCTCCGCTTTTTTGAGACGGTTGCTGTCCGCTACATAGACATCTGCAGCTTCGGCGTCGAGGAGGGTATGCGAAAGCTCATATCATGATGGAGCGGAATAGGAGGGACGGATGTCGTTGAGGAAATCATCGAGATATTCGTTCTCGGAGCTGCGAAACAACACATCGGCATGGATATGAAAGCTAAAGATATGTGATGCTCAAGATTATTAGGGAATGGCATCCGAACTCACCGAAGAAATTTTCTGTCTGCATTGGTCTTCTGGGCATCGGTCATCAGCTGGTCAACATAGCCATCCAATGTTCCCTGAGCCTTCCTTTTCTTGCGAGAAGGGGCTTCACTGGCCACCGGTGCTCCAGGAGAAGTAATAATATTGATGTCGATGCAAGTAGTGGAAGTGGACTGGGTGGCATTTTGTGTAGGCTCCGTTAACGGCTTCTTCCCGGCCAGCAAGCATAGAGCTCCGCTCGGGAAGAAGGTGGTGCTTTAGGGCACTTCCGAGTGTCCACAATGTGGTTGGCAAGGCTGTTATCCCTTCCTTCAATGTGAGCACCCTTGCTACCTGGCTCGTCGCCGCAGTGTTTGCACCCCCAGTACCAGCTGTTGGTTTGGTTAGTTTTCTTTTTGAGGCAGTTGAAATGATTGGCAGTAAATGCAGGCAATTTTCGGCCAGCACCCGATGCTCGAGCAGCCTCGGTATCGACTTCAGAGGGCATGATCGTGGCAGAAAGTCAAGAGAGATCACTTTTGGGTGGCACAAAATTCTATTTGTGGTAATTACACTGTTTACACGCGAGAACAATATAAAATCCTACCGGCACCTGACCGCGCATCGGCAAATTCTGCCGGATTCTGCTGGACCCACCTAGATTGTGCCATTGTGCCAGCCATTCTGCCCTGCCAGTTTGGCCGAATTCTGCCAATCTGCCAACCACACTAAAATCGGTAATCAGGGGAAGCATTCGTGTTGCAACAAGGACACCCTGCGGATTTAGAAATGTGGGCAAGATCTTCCCAGGAGCCTCAAAGGCATTCAGCATTGCAGTGATGGCGATGAGGACATGAGTAATTGTCCAAATGTCTGGCATACCAGGTGCAGGCATCATTCCAACAACGAAGATGTTTTCAAGGAGGAAGCGGGTTTCAATCGGGAGACTGAGGCAATATAATACAATTGCACCACAAGACACAACCTTGCCTATAAAACATGTGAGTACAACAACTAGTCACAAATCTGTGAATAAATACCTGCAATCTTGTTTGTGTATGGATTGAACCAATCAATATAGAAGCCAAAAACAAGATGGTAGCGCGAGAGCAAGAAATTGCCAAGACCATGCCATGCTGGGCTATCATGGATATCTTTCATTATGTCAGGCTGTGGGGCATTGTGTCCTGCCTGATCAAGCTGAAATGACTTTTCCAACTGTTCCTCGATCTGTGGTCTGGAAAGAAAAAAGCGCAGCCAAGATTCAAGAGATTGAGTGCTGTATAGAGATATTGGAACTTTCTTGGTGGTTCCGGTACGAGTTTGAACCTGCTTCCAGAGCACAGTGCCACAAGAATTAGATCTTGGTGATTTCTTCCATTTACATTTATCTGGCAGATCATCTAGAGGGTATGGCTTGTAGCATGTGGGACAGCATGGTGTGCGGATGATATCTGGCTCCAATCCATCCTGGTAAACACTGTGAATATCCCGAGGAATAGCGAGAGTGGGTGTCTTGATTTGAGGATCTGCCAATCGCAACACTCCAAAGATAAGTCACAGGATCGAGGATATAATGAATTGGAGTGATTTTAAAACGATGCTCGAGTTTTCCTGGCCCACACCAACGTGAAGATTGAGCCATGCCGCAACCATTATACATAGTCCTATGATTGGGGAAAGTGCTATAGTAAATCAGTAAGCTGATTTATGATTCCAAGATATCCTTGTACCTCACTCAAAAACTTCCAAAGATGGCACAGATCTTCCTGTGTTGTTTGTGTCATCTGAAAGCAAAGATGGTTGAGCTTCAGGAGCCTCATCCATGATTCCGGCCTCATCCATGATTCCGGCCTCCTCATTAGCTTTGTTCTTCGCGTCCTTGTCCTCGTGTGTCCAGCGCATTGATACACTGATCTTCTTTCCGGGTAAAGTCTGTCCACCTTCCACAACACTCTCTGTCCTGCATTTTGAACAAGTGCAGATGACCTTTTTGGCCATGAAGATACTGCCGTTGATGGGGCGGGTACGAGTTTTTTCCTCAATTTACCCTCCCTTTATCAACACTCCAAGGCTGTTCAAATCAAGTTGATTATCACCAAAGCTGTTGAGCGACGGACAGTTTAAATTGTATGTTGATTGATTGTTACACATCACTGGCGTTGTCGTCAAGTTGAGTACTCGAGTGATTGAATTGAGTTCCGCAACTTGCCATCATCAAGTGAGGCCAGTTAACTGGACTGGACGAAGTCCAGGTACTTACATGATCAGATCACTGGCCCAAGTGGGTTGACAACTGTTGATGACTGGCAACGTTGACCGCAGAATAAATCCGGAAAAGATGGAAATTCCTGATACATCAGAAGGCTTTCATCGGCTTTCTGGAGCAGTGGGAAGTTGGAACATCAGTTCGATCAAAGCCTGCGGCCCGAGTTGGCGACTCAACTCTGCGGCAGAGCACGGGGATCAACTGCCGGCAAACACCGAGGAATCAGCCAGCAAACAGCTGCTCAACAGCGGGGCATAAACCACGATGGCTTATGACGCCATAAGACAAGGACCGTGCCCCCTGTGTTACTTCCAACTTGACGCTGAACCTCCGTTTCACCTCATTTCTCTGTCTAGATGACCAGTATTGGATGGAACACTCTCCAGGCTCTCTTAGATCAAGATAGTCCTACTATTTTCACCCAGATCCAGCCTGTTACACTCTGCGTGCCTTTTTCGGCTTCTTCCCCCAGCATTTGCACAGCACTCATCATTGCAGAACCACTCGTCTGGCCGCGTGTTAGTTTTAGCTTTTATCCCGGCGCAGCACAGATGAACCTATTTTCAATTTGTGTTTACATACAAATGGGCAGGGAGCCACAGACCAGCCCCAGAATAAAAATGGTGAATGAGGATTTGTCTGAGGATTTCCTACAAAGTGTGTTAAGCCGACGTTGGGACATGAATGAGAAGTGGGGTGATGGCAGTGGCAGCCCAAAATGAGTGGGATAATGAGATGGTATCTAA